>OY757309.1:8773692-9213366 GCA_963583905.1 Stenurella melanura
AAGGAAAAATCCGCCATGCTCTAAGGCAACGTATTTATCATCTCTCTAGCTTACACAAATCTGTCAGGTACGGAAGAGCTGAGGGTTCAAGGCTCCGCTTTTATTACTGTCTCAATCTTGACTTTTATCTCAAGATCTTGACTTATCTCAAGACCTTGAGTTATTATCTCAAGAGATTGACTTATTATCTCAAGATCTTAACTTTTATCTTAAGATCTTGGGTTATTATCCCAAGATATTGACTTATTATCTCAAGATCTTGACTTATTATTTCAAGATCGATTTTATCGCAAGATCTTGACTTATTATCCCAAGATCTTGACTTATTGTCTCAAGATCTTGACTTATTATTTCAAGATCTTGACTTTTTGTCTCAAGATCTTGACTTATTATCTCAAGATCTTGACTTATTATCTCAAGATCTTGACTTATTATCTCAAGATCTTGACTATTTATCTTAAGATCCTGAGTTATTATCCCAAGATCTTGACTTATTATCTCAAGATCTTGACTTATTATCTCAAGATCTTGACTTATTATTTCAATATCTTGACTTTTTATCTCAAGATCTTGACTTATTATTTCAAGATCTTGACTTTTTATCTTAAGATCTTGAGTTATCCCAAGATCTTAACATTATCTCAAGATCTTCACTTATTATTTCAAGATCTCGACTTATTATCTCAAGATCATGACTTATTATTTCAAGATTTTGACTTTTTATCTCAAGATCTTGACTTATTATTTCAAGATCTTGACTTATTATTTCAAGATCTTGACTTATTATCTCTAGATCTTGACTATTTATCTTAAGATCTTGAGTTATTAACCCAAGATCTTGACTTATTATCTCAAGATCTTGACTTATTATTTTAATATCTTGACTTTTTACCTCAAGATCTTGACTTATTATCTCAAGATCTTGACTTGTTATCTCTGGATCTTGACTTAATATCTCAAGATCTTGACTTATTATTTCAAGATCTTGACTTATTATTTCAATATCTCGACTTTTTATCTCAAGATCTTGATTTATTATCTCAAGATCTTGACTTGTTGTCTCTAGATCTTGAGTTAATATCCCAAGATCTTGACTTATTATCTCAAGATCTTGACTTATTATTTCAAGATCTTGACTTATTATTTCAAGATCTTGACTTTTTATCTCAAGATCTTGACTTTTTATCTCAAGATCTTGACTTATTATCTCAGGATCTTGACTTATTATCTCAAAATCTTGACTTTTATCTCAAGATCTTAATTTTTTTCTCAAGATCATGACTTTCTATGTCAAAGTTTTAAGTTGCATACATTTAACAGTTACTATTTAATATATCCTCAATTCATATTTTTTCACAAATTCAGGTTTGATTTGACGGAAAAAATTATATTTATTTTTCCTATAATAATTTCATTTTTCCATGTGATTTGTTTAGGTTAGGTTAGGTTAGGTTGATTTTTATTTTGCTATCTAACTGTTAATAATTATCAGCGCTGTAGGCAGTATTAGCGTCGCAGACAACAAAATATTTCAATTTCTCGACTTTCGGACCACAAGAAAAAATTGATAGTATTCCTCATTGCGGAACATTATCCTTGGCCTATAAAATATCCAACGACTGCAAAAATATTTAAAAAATCATGGCACGAGGCGTCCTGATCTTGAGATAAAAAGTCAAGATCCTAAGATGATAAGTCAAGTTTTTGAGATAATAAGTCAAGATATTGAGATAAATGTCAAGATTGGGACAGAAATAGTAGCGGCGACTTGACCCCTCAGCTCTTCCGTAGTCAGGTAATTGCACACAGACTCTTATATTATTAGGCATACGTCAAGTTGTCTAAAATATTATTTTTGCAACGGTATAGACTGGGATATATTTTTGCCTCTAATGTGTTATCCAGCGACTAAATCTAATGTCTGTTTTGAAACAAGTTTCTTTAAAAAACTGCCATCCGTGTTCTCTATAGTTATATCCTTTACATTTAGAATATCTCTGATTTTTAGAGTAAATAAAGATCCCCATAGTGTTTATACTTTAATCGTTTCAAATAGTCTAATTTTGTAATTAATTTAAGTTGGTTCTTAGCAGGTTTTAAGGTTAATGTTTAGTACTTGTTATACTCGTTTTGTTTAATCACAGATTAATTATTTTAGTGTCTTTTATTTAAGATTTTATATACAGTATTAGCCCTGATGCACACCTACAAACATTGTTCAACAATCCTAAGTAATTTCAATTACCTCATAAAATCGAAAACCCCTCCCAGTCCAGTACACATCACAACTTGTGATAAAACATTCACCAAAATTGTGCTATCACCTATTACTCATCACAGTGCCATTTGAAATATAAAATATTAATGTTCTTTCAGAGCATTTTGATTTATCGTAAATACACACAGTACATGTGGTCGGAAATTCGGAAAATGATTTTAAATAACGCCACTTTACGCATACACTTTCTTATCACGGGTTTCGCCCACCAAGTTAGCAACATCTGGAGATGATAATTTGTTTATATAATGTTTATGTCTGCCGACGATGTTTGCAAGTGTGCCCTTGGTACAAAAGTTATAATCACAACAAATATGGAGGCTTTTTTACATGTTATTAGACATTTACGTACTTACAAAATGTTATTTTTCTTGTATGTTTATAGAATAAGGTATGGTTAATTTTAGTTATCAAATGCATAGTTTAACTTGTAAACCTATATTATGTTATATTTTGTAATTTTATATTTTTTATAAAACGAATATATGATGTTGAAAGTAGCGTTTGAGTATTTTATCCAGTTCACATGCAGTTTGAAGTTATATGCAATCACAGAGTCATAATTTTTAAACATGATGTAAAAATAGGACCCCGAATTGTATAACGTATTCAAAAATTGTGATCCTGTGAGTGCGAAAACCACTTTTATGCCTCCAGTTCCTGGACTATTACAGTTAAGTTTTCCTTTCTGAAAAACCTGTCTTACAAATATGATTATTTACTTTCATTTTATATCTTTTCTCTGTATGTTATGTATGAGCCATGAATAATTTTTCATGGTAAAATATTATAGCTATTGGTTGGAGAAAAGATGCTATTAGGGCAATCCTGTTGGATTCGCTGTTTCATTTTTTTTTACTTTTGGCATCAGATTCAGTATTAGCTTCTGAAATAACTCCGCTAGCCGACCACATTCAACATTGTAGCTCGCTACAATCAATATTACGCACATAGTAGAGTATAATATTCCATTGTGAACTAATCGTAGTAAACATACCCTACCATACCAGGCGTTGTCAATTTTTCGACAACCGCTACAAGCCACCGTTCTCTGACCCTATTTTTTTTGTAATAAATTTTCTTTCGTCCCTCGTTGTTATTAGTTGTTTTTAAATTTGTATATTTAATTTATATGCATAATTTATTTGTATATACTATAAGCGTAGTGGTATCATCGGCTGTTGTTTAATTACTGAAGGCGGATTTTCTCAAAAAGAAACAATTATTTTAATTCGTATCGTTTGAAATGAGTTTAGATTTAATTTATACATATTAGGTTTAGTCTCTTCAACCCTGCCAGGCCAGCCTTTCAATCGCCACGGCTCTACGGCAACGTGGATGTTTGGCTGGCTCCGGACCAGGTGTTTACCAAGTGTGTTTGATGTTTATAATAAACTTGATGATGATGATGATTAGTCTCGCAAAAGATCATCAGCTACATTGTCCGACAGCACTAATTTGAAAAATGTATAAAAATTGTCATTTTTGGCAGTATTGGATTTACTACAGTTTAGTTTCTAACATCCCAGCACTTATTAATGAAACTTACAAACCGAATTTATACAGAAATTTAACTTTAAAGTGTAGGTATAATAATATAGGATGTACACCGTTTTTATTAGAAGCTCTCTGTTGTTACTTGTTACTGATAATTTCTCTGTTCTAGGGAACCAGGCTTTTAAGTGCCACCAATGTGGAAGATTCTATAAGTATAAATCGAATTTGAAGTTCCACCTGAAATCGTGTGGGCAAAAAAACTTTCAATGTGATTTATGCATGAAAAGATATACCTCAAAATTCGCATGGAAGAGACACATGACTCAAACTCACAACTCAAATGGGTGTAATTTTTTCGAATAAAATGTGTACACATATTACTTTTAGTATTCAATTTTTTTTAAATAAATTCTACGCAACTCCAAATAAGATTCGTTATCAAAGTTAAGTATTTAAGGTGTTCACGTAATAAGAAAATGAAATGTTCCTTTTTAAAATACCTACCAATTACACAGCCCCACAAAAAAAGTTTGTTACTAAAACGCGCAAAAATCCCCTAAAATAGAGTGAAATAGTGAGGATGAGGTAAAGATTTATAATAAAATGCAACAAGTTGTAAATACTTTGAGAAAACATTTTAAAATAAAACTTTGAGCATTGGAAAGAAATATATGCAAATTGAATCCACACCCACCCCTGTGGTTACCCTCCGCTACCACCCCCAAGTACGGCCGAATCCGAGAAACCCAATCCGACAAGCCGAATGGAAAAAACGCAAAGAGAGGGTGGGGTGGCTTCTCGCATTTAGGAGTAGTTCCCGAAGGGTGCTACAAATATCACCATCGTATATCACCCTCGAAAGTAGAGAGAATGAGGGTAGCAGGTCTCGTCCTGGTCACAGCACTCTTCAAGTTTACCCCTTTTTTTCAACTTTTTCAAGGACTGTATGGCCACGTTTTGTTCACGACAAACAAAATAGTTTCTTAGATTTGTCGTCGATTAATGAAGATTTAAACATTGGTCTAAGTATTTACCCTTGAGGAACTCTTCATTATTATATAAATTATGCAATTTTTAATGCTATTAGAAGACTAAGATTAATTTTAATTAGGATGTTATTTTGTATTGTGGGGACCGAGAGAAGTGGAAAGTGAATATCAATAATTATGAAGAAGTGCTCCTAAAATGTTAAGCTGAAAATGTTTTTTTGAGTTAAATAATGTATTCACGATAGCCCAGTGGTTGAGTATGGTATACAGTTAATTACAGGGCTTGATGCATTTCTCATAGTTGTTTTAATTCTCACGTAGACCTGCAGAGGGTTTTTCAAGTGTTTCCTGTTTACGTTGTTTAACTGATGAACCAGCGTACAAAGTTGTATACGAGGAAGACCTGATTTGAACCGTATGCAAAATTTAACTTATGTAGATAAACTTTAAAGTATGCCAAACGTTTAATAACACTGGAAACAGCTATAGTTTTCGAAAATATCATACTTTTCCCAAGTGATCGAATTCCAGATAAAACAACATTTAAAGTCCTTAACATTATTTGTACGTGATTTGGAAACTTCTTCATCGACTCGTGTTCAAACACGGAAATACTGATGAATACAATTTTGAACATAGATTCTTAAAAGCTCTTGCCTTTGTGTTACAATGGCACTACCAAATTGATATTTTCCAGCTAATTATTTTAATTTTTAGATAAACACATATGCGAATGTGGAAGGAGTTACAAACATATGCGGAATTTGTATCAACATAGAAGGTTTGACTGCGGAAAAGAACCAAGATTTTCATGCCCTCATTGTTTTCATAAATTTAGAACTAGGTTCAATTTAAGAACCCACTTGAAAACCCACGATACATGATGGTAAATCGCTAATTGTTAATAATACATATGTAAATATTAGACTTACTCTTGTTGAATTTCCCAATTATTTTTTTTTCTCATTGCCTGAAACACACAAATACAGTGATATAACGTACTTGTCGTTAAAAAAAATTGATCATGGGCAACGACATAAACAGAAAGTCTGATGTAGCTTGAAGTCTAAAATTCACAGTTTTCAAAAAGAAAAAATTAAAGAGACTTTAATAAAATTGTTTGAAAACTTCTTGAATAGTGATGTAGGCTTTACTCGTTATCAATGCCTACTCAGGCAAACGATTGCAATAAGTAACTGTCAGAGGTCATTTTTATGTAAATAAACAGTGCTTTAAATTTATTGTACATACATTGAGATACAAAAAGCACAGGTTGTCAAACTTTTTGTAGCTAACTGTTCATATTATTGATCTAGGTCAGCTTTCTCAAAGCGTCTCTAGAGGGAATAGTTACATACGTTCTTTGTTTGTCTGGTCATTCCTTAAGACCAGTTTTTTTAGTGATGAGAAACTAACAGTTTGCACCTCGATACTCAGACGTATGATGGAGAGAATTGTATAATGTCATGGTGGTTCTGGGTATTTTGAATGCCATAGACAGTGGAGACAGAAAGTAGAACCAATACATCTTAGGATTTCTAAAAAAGTATTTTCTATTTACCGGTTCACCAGTCTATTTGTGTTCATGGCGTCTAGCGTCTTGATAATTTTTCAAGTCGAAATTTACGTTTTGCTGAAGAAATATGTGTCTGTTGAGTGAGTATTGATATGTTAAACCATTCGAGATCATTTAAAGAAATTTTGTAGTCGTATATTCCTGTTTTAAAGTGAATCATTTTTGTTTGCATAAAATTGTTGTTTGATAAAACAGTACGTTTTTCTAACTCTTAATGTTTTATCATTTGTTTAAGTATTTCGCCCTTACTTTAACTTTCGATGTTTTTGAAATATTTTTTGTCAATATCCAAAATAGAAAAAAAGTATCTGTTGGTTACAAAATAAATACAGTTATAGGGAAAAATTGTAATGGTAATATAAGGGGTCGAATTTCAGTCATAAATATTTTTTTAAATATAATCCGGGTAGGTATTACATTTATTTTGAAAACTTGTCTACTTTATCCTCTTGATGTGGCATTTACCGTACATACCATTAAGATTTATCACTTACTAAACAAAGACTTTTCATTTAATCGAAGCTTAAATACGTGGGATTTTTCAATAAACAAAACTACCATTTCAACGTTCCTCGTAGAGTATTTTTTTCGTCGAATGCTTATTTATTTCGTATAACAAAAATATATACTTGAGAATATCCAAAGTTAACCTAAATGGGTAATATTTACATAAATGATGATATGGGAATTTTAAAAAAGTACACATTCGACATGATAAAAAGGTGTCTTTGATATTAAATAACCTCTTACACTCAGGGTAGGCATCGCTTGACTAAACACTGCAAAACTGATATAAGTAGTAAAGTTCAAATAAGCGGTTAAACTCTTACGAAAAATGTGTGCTTAAGAAGGAACGAAAGATTAAACAATTTTTTTTCTATGATAGTGAAGTCAATGGCCTTTATGGAATTACATTTATTTTAAAAATGACATAATATACAAGGATCTAGAAGGCTGCCAATGCAACGTAGTCATTGGATAGTATTCTATATTAACATTAGCATACTTTATCGAATTCTCTATTTTTTTCTATACTGTAAAGTGATAGTCAGGGTTCCTCAGACCAGTTAAATCCTGTCATTTTACGATTCGAGTTTAAATGCACTAACTGAAATACTATTTTTTTTTCGTTTTTTTCGCTTGTGCCGTTCTTTTACCAATATTTTTCCGTGCCTTCCCTCATCCTCTTTTTTACTTATTTTTGTTAATATTTAATTTCTTGTTAATTTATATTTCAAATAATTTTATGTCTTGTGTTTGATGTAAATCCATGTATATACATTTTTTTGCTTTGTCTCTGTTTATTTCTTTATTTTTTTGTATTTAGTTTAATTTCTTACTTTTTTAATTTCAGACTATTTAGAGTTCGATCAAATTTTGGTCCCCCCAACTCTAGAGAATTTACTGCGGAATCCCGCAAACAAAGTCAGGAAGAGAGGCGTAAACGGCCACTCGATGAGAAAATTCAAATTGTTTTCAGACAACGTCATTCGTCCCGGTTACAGTCACGATTCACAATTCGCGTGCAGGCACTGCGGCAAACGCTACAGATGGAAATCGACCATGCGAAGACACGAACAAGTGGAATGCGGTGGCAAAGAACCGATGTTCCAATGCCCTCAGTGTCCTTATAAAGCCAAGCAAAAGGGAAACTTGGGAGTACACGTGCGGAAACACCACAGCATGTTAGAATCATCATTGCGTGACTCTTTCTACAAACACCATATAAATGAGTATTATTCGAAATCACACTTGTCTTCTATGGACTCCATTCAACAGAACCTGAGTCAATCATCTGTGAGTGACGGTTATGTCAATTCTGAACACTCCCCAAAGGATTCGCAGCCATCTTCAAATGAGTCATTCCTCAAGGCGCGGCTCACGCAGAGTAGCAAACCTTCAAGTGATTCTTTACCTAAGTCTGATATTGATAACCAAAATTAACACGTTCAAACATATTTATACTTGTATTATACGTATTAATAGGATATATCGTTGTTATTAGGTCAAAAATTGACCATCCGTATTGTTCATTTAGAGATTATTGTTTTTAAGTTGGCTGTTTAGTGTAGTCGTGAAAACGGAAAAATCTCTGAATCATAGAGCAGTGCTTGGATTTTTATAACTCCTGTTCTTCAAGACTACGTATATTAATGTTAAAAATTGTTAACATGTTCTTATTTGGACGTGGTGTCTCACCCCTTCTAGGAAGGTGGATCTGATAGGAAAGTTAAATTGCAAGCAAAGAGGATAATATGCAATTGTTCATGAAAATGGATATTTCCCAGGTTGTAACGAGTTGAAATTTGCGATTTTGTCATTGAGAAATCGGTATTTTGATTCGGCCTCTCGTAAATATCTCAAAAAGTGTTGCATATAATGAGGGAATACAGCACCAAAACGGGGACTATGAAATGACAAATACTTTGGTTTTTTCCTTATTTTTGTATGGTGAATTGTTCTAAAATCATGGCTCTCGAGTATTTATAAGTTGAGATATAAGATTTAATCTCAAATATATCGAAAACAATAAGTCTGACGTTAAAAATTAAAAAAATATCTCTATAAGCGTATTTTTTTTATATTCCTAAAGCTTTAAAGGTAACGATATGCGAGCCAATGAGTCTTCTGTAATTTTATTTTTAATTTGGGATTTTCCTGCTGTTATTGGCCGTAGAATAAAAATACCCAGTATTACCAACATACTCTAATTTTTTAGTGTCTTTGTCTCATTTTAGAAAATATTATACTTCAAACTATAGAAAAACTTCGAGATTTTACTGGAAAAAAAATGTTTCTGCAAATAACAAAACCATGATGCATACAGAAATAACGCTCATAAAGCGTTATTGAACATTTCCACTAAAATCACAAAATTTTTCAATAATTTAAAGTAATAATCTTTCCCAAAACGGGTGCTTCATAATTATTAAAAAGTAGATCATGCTGGTAATACTGTTACTAAGAACTAACAAGGATGTCTCAAATTTTCATTCCACGACCAATAGTAATAGGAGAATTCCAAATAAAAAAATAATGCCAAACACACATTGTTTCGAACATATCCTCATTAGTTTCAAAGCAGTAATGATGCCAAAATACGCTTTAATCTCCTCTTTCAAGGTCGGTAAGACCTTTAATCGCTGCAATATGCATTCCTACGTCACACTTATTATTTTTGATATATTTGAGATTAAATCTTATACCTCGACTTATAAACGCACGAGTGCCATCTTATTTTAGAACCATTCACTGCAAAATATAAGGAAAAATCCAAAATATTTGTCTTTTTATAGACTCCTTTGTGCTATACCATTTCCTCATTACATGTAATACTTTTTGAGATATTTACGGACAATTTTGAATTAGGTACCAATTTTTCAATGGAAAATCTCAATTTTTAACTCATTATAAATATTCATTTCCAAGAGAAATTGTATATTATCTTCTTTTCTTACAATTTAATTCTCTATAAGATACACCAGTTAGTAGTAGTAGGACACCTCCTCCAAATAAAAAGCCAGCACTGGCAGCTTTTTAACACTAAAAGTACATGCTCTTGTAAAGACATTACTCAAGGAATTTTAACAATCCATTAGTTGCTCGCGAATTTAGAGGTCTTGCTGTTGAGAACATTAAATACGTGTACAGCACTATAAAAATCCAACATATTTATTCGTTTCAAACGTAGTGGAACTGTGTTATTTTATTATTTCACAAGTGCAATTAGATGATGGTGCAATAAGTTAAGAAATTGAATAGGGATAAGGATTATACCGACTCAAAATTATAGTAGAATATTTCAAGAAGTGTTCATTCATAATATATCTCTTCACTTGGATTATAGAGGTTGTTTTGATAAAAATATTGATAATAGATAAGCTTGTTATGTATGCAATGCTTACTTGAAAATTGTGGATAATGCCATTAATTTGATGACTAGCAAAAATGAGGCCAACGCTCTTTTTGTGCAAGATGCAAATAATGCTGGTCTACGCAAGCTATGAGAGAGGAGACGAAAATTATATAGGATAATGAAGAGTGAGAGACATGAAGAGTGAGAGACATGAAAAGTTCGACAGGAGGCTTTGAAGAAACTACAGGGGGTACTCTGAAAATATATACAAGGATTATTATGGTGATAATGGATCTTAATAATATTCTTTGTTCCGTAATTCTAAGCTTATTCCTGCAATAGGTATTATTCTATTAAATATGAGAACAAATGTACAAAATACAAATTCTGGCGAAATATATTCTGGAGTTAAGTTACTCTTCTTAGATGTATACATCGGTGTTAGAATTTCTTTCCTCTTCCTAGCTATTTGGTGTCTCTTACTTTGTAGCAACTACGACACCAGATGGTATTGTCGTAAACTGCTGGAGATTCAAAGATAATAATTGTCGAAATTCGAAAAATCTAAAAATGGTATGTACGACACCTTCCTTGGGCCATACTTCTCTCTCATTTGAGACCAATATGTAACAATATTATCTTCTCTCTCTCTCTCTCTTCAGGCGTGACAATATTCTCTTGCAAATCTCAATTTTAGGAAATCAGTACGTAGAAGAAATGTAATACTCTCATCTACTTATATAGAAGCAACATTTTCTACATTTTCTTAATATTCTACTATTACTCATTTAATAGTTTTGAGTTGGTGATAAAGGTATAATACTGAGTTTTTCGTCTTCCATTTTCTGCAACGATTGTGTTCAAACTCAAAGGTAAATTCCTACTCAATAAGCTGAACATATCAGCAATAATTAAACAACCGTCCAAATTTTACAACAAAGGTGCCTTAGCTGAAAGCAATAATATAAATATAGTCATTCATATTTTATTTGTTTTTTGTTTGTTAGGTTTAGTGAATATAATTTCTTGTTTGTTATATAATTTCTATCATTATTAATTATACTTATTTTATTTTCCTTAATTAGGAATTACATGTTCAATAGAGTTCCATGTTTCTTTCTTTAAAACAAAGTTTTATGAATTATATTGTTACGTTATATAAATTATTATTTAGATAGTATAAGTATAGTTATATTATTATATTTTGGGGGTTTGGATTTATAAAATATTATTATTGATTAAGTACTAGTGTTTTAATTTCGTTTATCAATCCACCTATCTCCACATTCTCAAAGCTAAAATTTTTTATTTGAAAAACTATGTCGGTAAACTTGAAATTTCATCCAATATTTTGATAGAACGCAATTATTATACATATGTTATTTTAAATTGCGACATTAAGAGTAGAGTGTTCTACATAACTATACAGAAATGGGCAAATTGTCGGAATGTTTGATTTTAGTGAAAATATAAGATTAAAAAATAGATTGAATAAAAGTTTTTGTACCTTCTTATTCTATTAAGTGATGTACTTTAATTTCCAACGATATTTTTTAGGGCAAGTCAACGGCAGTTTTTTCAGATAAATAAATGTATACTTTTACAATAATATATATGATGAGGTGTTAACGGTGGGTGGCTTAGGATTTTATTCAATAAAATGGTAAAATAAAAAATATTAAACAATTTTTAAGTCAATAAATAGCTAGGTACATACCTAAAATATTTGTATTATAACTAATTACACAGCTTTACACACACAACAAAATTGTACGTTCTGGTAGACCCCCCTATCCCCCTGTTATTTGACCCGCTGATCATGTATCCGAGGTTGGTTTGCCCCCATCACGTCAGGATTTCTCCCTAACCTCAAATTTGTCTTAAAATTGGATCGACCGGAGAATTCATGAGTTTCCCGGCTACAGGACCATTGTGTATCAAGTATTTGGCTGCTCAGGATGAACCACATACAGATTCGGAAAATGTAGTTTAGAGTATAGAAATAACGATGTAATTGACCACGCCCCGCTAGTTTCATAAATGGTGAAAGCAGAGGTACACAATGAATTGGATTTAGTACGGCATGAACTAAGGATGGGTGCGGACATAGATAATAATTTCTAATACGAAACGAGACAATATCTCTTCGTCAAAAGCGAAGAAGTTATTTGTCACATTTTTGACAAATAATTTCTTCTATTGAAAGCATTTCTGCAGTTTCTTTTTTAGCCGTAAATGCTATGGGAATAAAATAATAATTCTTATTTAAGCCGAAATGAAAATAGAACATTAGAATAAAATTAAATAACTCGGAAACTAAAATCAACTAATAGTTATAAAAAAATTAATTATTCTTATTAAATTGCAAAAATAGAACATTAAAATAAAATTAAATAACCCTCCGAAACTAAAATCAACTAATAATTATCAGACAATGAATTAATGAAGTAAGGATTCAAACAGACCACCTTCTTGTGCCAAGCAGTAGCCAAACCGATTATGCAATGAACCTCTCACATCATTGAGTTCATTTGGAGTAATGCTTGCACAAAGTTGGATAAGTTTTTCCCGTAATTCAACAAAATTATTGGCTCGTTCAAACGCATGTTTGTACGCGGTTTCCTTTAAAAAGCCCCACAGAAAGAAATCAAGGGGTGCAAGATCAGGTGATCTGGGGGCCATTTTATCATTCCCCTCATAGCTATTAAACGATTGAGAAATGTTCTTTCCAGAAAATTAATAACAGTTAAGGTATTATGACTTGGGCAGCCGTCTTGTTGAAACTAAATGTCGTCAAAGTTGACAGGAAGATTTTGAACTGCAGGAATTATTTGGTTTTGTAAAAGCTCTAATATTTATTGCCATTTAAATTGCCATCGATTAGCAGTGGGCCTATAATATGATTGTCTAAAATTCCCGTCCAAACGTTCAACTTTTGAGGATACTGAGTTCGCACAGCAACACTCAAATGTTTATTTTTCCAGACCAGTATCGTACTACGGATGAATTGTGTTTCCTATGTAATGAAAAGGATGATTCATATGTAAACAATATATTCTTTAAGAAGTTTTCATTCTCATTCACTTTATTTATCATGATTTCACAAAATTCCATCCGTTTGAAATTGTCCTCGGGAAATATTTCTTGCGTTGTTTGAACTTTAAAACAACTGTACCCATTTCTTTTCAAAATATCTCTTACATTTCTTTCCTTCATGTCAACTTCATCAGCAATTTGCCTGCTAGAACAAGGTTCACTAGTTTCAACAAGTGCACAGACATTAGTTTCGCGAATTTCACGTTCTTCGCTCATTTGTTGATGACGGGGTTCGGATTGACAGCATTTTTTACAATAATTCACGACACACCCGAAATTCTCAAATTTTTTAATAATGCATGGAATTATGCTAGCCGAGGGGACTGGTCTGTCTTGATATGCCACAGTAAATAAATTTATTGTGTCTTCAGTGGAATGGCCCCCGAAGTACCACTTCACAATTTGCACATTTTCTGCAGTTGTATAAACACACGGCATTTTAATAACGAAATTGAGATTAATTTATTTTATTCCCACACGTCTAAGCAGCTACGCTATTAAAAGCAGAATGGGTGCGCTGTTCTCAACTCGACGCGCTCAGGCGATGGCGCTATTATTTTATACCAATACCCTGCATTTTTCTACGACAAGGCGTGGTGTATCTGCGCAGACACAAGTTTACGTACCTTAAACTAAATTTGCTGAATCTATATATGGAGTTTTGATAAAAGACTGTATGACTCAATTCTAACCTCAAAATCGTCATGAAATTCGATTAGTGATATCTTATAATTTTTATATTTTGTATAAATTAATTTTAATTTATATCTATGTGTTGTATATTTTATTATTTTAAATTTTTTCTAATTACTTTTGTTTGTTCATATATTGACACATATTTAATCTGATACTTCAGATATTATATCTTGACTTGCCATATATCATGTAAATGATCGTTTGGATAAATAAATTATTATTACTATTATTATTATTGCTATTATTAAACGGAGCATTTATGGTTCGCACATAGATACTAAGCCTTAAAAATATTGTGAAAAAATTAAAGTGTCAGTAAAATCTGAAAATATTCATGGGTACGTAGTGAAATAGAATGACGTAAACCGCAGTTCGATAGCTCGTTTCGTGCTCGAGCCAGGGCAGTGAACTCTATACGTATAGAGTTCACTGAGCCAGGGTCTTGCGAAGCACAGAAAGAATGAGATTTTTACCTATCGGTGACTTTAAGCGACCGTAGCGCGGAAGCGAAGGACGGCAGCGACTTTTCGTTTACGCCATTAGATTTATCACTTCATCTTACGTTCTCCTAAATTTATTCAGAATTTTTTCGCTCTCCATCTGGGAGCAACGGCCCTTGAAGCCGGGCCGTGTCGGTCGAGGAACGAAATCCTCGGACTTTTTTGACGGCATCGCTTAAAAATGAACCATGCTTATCGTGGTCCACACCATCTGATTAGAATTTTAATTTGGAATTGATTGAGTTAAAAGGGGGGAGGGGGTTATTTGTGTTTAGAAAAGTTAACTCATGAGTTCTCCGGTCGATCCAATTTAAGACAAATTTGAGGTTAGGGAAAAATTCTAACGTGATAAGCGGATCAGAATACAGTGGGATATGGGGGTCCACCTGTATGTACAATTTTTTTTGTGGAGCTGTGTTATTCACCACCACCACGAGTTTGTGCGGATCACTTCTTCCGTTTTTGGTCTCTGTTAGATAAATTAAAAATAAAATATAACAATTATCCCTTTCATTAACTCGCTCTAACTCAAATGCCGAATAACCCCCTATAGAATGAAGCGATGTTAAGAACGTAAACCTACACCCGCTTTAACAACGGACCGCGACCCTCGCGCAATTTTATACATTTTTTCTATAAACTCGCTGATATTTTAGTCAAAAATTAAGTGTTATGGCATATTTGTCCAACGCTGTATTTGCAACTGTTCTTCTGTCTCAAGTCAGAGATATCTTAATTGGTTAATGTTTAGGATATTCGATGAATAGACGTTTTGTATGTTACCACATTAAACTGATGTTTGGATGAGTTCAGAGTTTGAAGATATTCGTAATTATTTCAGAAAATTACTCAACAATGTACATAGGTAGTAAATTCTCTACAGACAGATTACTTTAACACCCTTACCCTTAAAGTCAATAGTTTTTATCTGATTCTCTTTTAACTCGAACGAGTTCTGAAACTAATTTCATTATTTTCTCCAGACGCTACCTTCCCAAACTATGAGGTGAGAGTAAATGGGAATTACGAATTAAATAGAAGAAAGTCAATTATCATACCGCAAGGTTCTGTGCTAGAGCCACTCTTATATATCAAATTTATTAATAGTTAAAGAAATTGTCATCTTGAATAACTCAAGCTCGAATTAAGTTGAATCCTCGACATGATACTGACTCTAAAGTAGTGATTTGCAGTCAATTTTAGTTCTAGTTATCTCCAGATGATGCCAAGTTAGTAGGCGAAAAGCATCGAACAGAAACTACTTCATTCTAATTGAATCTCCACATAATGTTAAATATTTACAGCTGTTGTAGATGTTTGTATTTCTCTAGAAAATTATAATTAAATGGACTATGTTTAGAACGAATTACCATCTGCATACGGCCCAAATAAATACCGCTATTAACAATATATATTTTTAGGTGAACCAATATTCAAATGTATTTCCTGTGGAAGATCATATCGGTCAAGAACAGCTTTGAATAGGCACATCAGATACGATTGCGGAAAGCCTCCAAAGTTTCAGTGCCACATTGAATCCTGCAACTATAAGGCTTACCAGAAAGTCCACCTGATGAGGCACTTAGACAAGGTCCACAGTATAGTAGCAATAAAAAGACGTTCTCAACAAGACACTGGATCAAATGATATTGAATTCTTCGGCAATTATTCAGCGATTTTTCGGTAACGATTCTGGGCGAATGAGGATGTTTAGTTGAGAGAAACAGTTCTCGGGTAGGATTGTAAATGTTCTTTTGTATTTATTGTTGAAACTATCTCCGTTGCCATTAAAAAAAGTTATTGTTGATTTATAAAATTATTAATAATGTAGTTTGTGAGGAAATGGAGTTCGTATACGTGCTTACATTGACATTACTCACGGGCATGTTGTCCTCATTTTGTTTGGATTTTTAAACATGACAGGCTAAAGTCATGACCGGGTAAATATTAAGCGAAATAAAATTGTTATCGCCTAGAAGTTGGCAAATTTTAATTTTTCAAAAACAGTTTTTTCTAAGACCTTGAATTAGTTTAAACTATGATATATTATAGAAGTTGAAATAAATGGGCCATATTAGGTAATATGTTCAAGAAGCGGAATTTACGTTGTAAAGTAAAAGTAATTACTGCTCAAATTTGGACATTTTTTTTTTGGGACTTCGAGAGTGACAAAAATTTTTAAACTTAATTTCTTTAACCACTCTAATGTACCTAGTTATCTTTAATAAAACTATGTACCTAGTTGTGTACATAATTCCATTAGAGGGAAGCATGGAGTACTTAGGCGCGAGGGTTAAACCACCATCGACAGTGGCTATGTAAATTTTAGGCAGTCTCTCGGGAGTCGTGTGGTCAGTTACGGCAATCACGGTAATGTAACTGACAGTCGTGCAGGCTCAGTCAAGGCAGTCTGCGCATATATTTTTACAGGTGGTTGACCCCTCGTTAAGGCGGCCGTACTGGTCACTCACTACATACAAACGAACATGTTTTTATGTCACGTAAGTTTCACTACTTGTTGAAGAAATACGCTCCATTTCTTCAGTTAAACTTTCTGAAAATATCTCTTGAAAATATTAACTGATATGCATAGTTTGAAACTAATTCAAAGGAATGTTTCTTAGCAGAAGCATTTTTTTGAAAATTAAAAGGTGCATGAGGTTTTATACCGTCTTTCCGCAGTTCCATTTGATATTTCATGAAAGTGGTAGCTGAACTTTGTTTATTATTTAATTGAATTATAATGAAGTGCCCATTTCCCTAAGACAGGAACCAGACCTCTTATTGCAGTATTTACATGATGTGGATTCAAATGTCCTCTACGGTTTGTCAACCTCAAACGCAGCTAGCAGGTACTTCGGCGTTTTAGCAATGGACAGTGTGAAAAAAGTTACATAGTGCCATTGATAACTGTAGAGGCGTACAGCTGCTGTATTTGTAAAGTAACTGATTATACTGGTTGGCAAATAATGTAACTTTCCTTGGCCTCAAAGTGTATGAAGTTATCTCTAATAGATTTTGATGCATTGATTATGAATAGAAAAAAAAGTCATGTCACGTTAAGTTTTTGACATATTCTAAACAAAAAGTGGCCATTTCTTCTTCATCGTCCTAGCAATATTACATTAAAGTACTATTCTTTTCTTTCCAATGGATATTCCGGTTCTATGATCTAAATTTGACCTATCGGTCAAAAGGTGTCATTTAAAGATCAATATTTTGTGGCAAATGAAGGCAAAATCATGAAATAAACCAGTCGATGAATAACGCGTTGTACTATTTACTGATGAAGCATTTGTCTATCTTCCAGATTCCAGAATGAAGATGTGCGTTTTCTTTGTAGCATACAGATTATTATTATTAATGCATAATTTTTAAGTAATCATTTTTTTCCTCAAATTCAACCTCTTTAAGATATTTCGTTGTTGCTTCTTTACACAAAGCTTTATACTCTTTCCCGTTGAGAAATAAAAAGTAAATTTATTGGAAATGGTAAGAACAACGCTTTAATATGACAATGTAAAAATACTTTAAAAAAAATTATATGGACTTCATAGGTCGTTGAAAGTGGCCAAAGGCCTCGCATATTATATCAGTAGGTTAGAAAATCTCAAAAAGTTGATATTTTCGGAGCCAAATCGCAATCAGCGCATCATAGAAACAATGTTATTTTTACGTTAAGCTCAAAGTGATGTAAATCGGTATTATTTATCGTTTGGTGCTGAATGCTCAATATTTGAATTGGTAGGGCATATATGTATACCTCGTCAAATAATTTGAAAATGTACTGTTTGTTACTTCATCTTTAGAAAAAAAGATCCATGAGGCTTTATTTTAAATACTGACACACTTAGCTAGGTGATTTTTCCAAATACTCATTTTCCTTTTAATTTGAACCCATATTCCAGCAAGTCATCAGTATCCGAGAAGTATAGGGACACTGCAGAGCTGTCTATGACAATCTCAGTTGCGATTCTAGTTGCATTATAGTGAAGAAACATTTTTTTTCACATTGCTGATATCCTCGGACAACACCAATTTAATAAAATTATTTTGCATTAGCCATTGGAATGAGATCTGGCTGATACGGAGGTATTTTTGACAATGTTTGTCTGCAGTAAAATCAAATTTGTGTTATTGGTCCTGCACTGCCCTTCCCCACTGTCCTTCATCACTGGTGAAGTTGTGGTACATCGTTATCGATAGTCACACTATCTTTAATAATAACTCTTGAATAATTTTGTTTGTTTAAGAGCAAAATGTATCCTGATCTCCCGAGAGAAAGGGGTAAAGTAGCAAAATTGATTATCGATTTTATTGGAGAATTATTTTGTATAAAATCTGTTCATTGTTTCAAATCGGACAGATTTATGTTTCTAGAATGTTGAAATGAGTTTACGGAAAAGTTGTGAAGAATTTGCTATGATTTTTATTTTCCTACAGAAAATTTGTGTTAATTTATATTAGTAATGTGTTAAATTTCTTAATAGAAATACATGAATATTTTGTAATAAATTGTTTTTTATTATTTACCCTTTTTGCTTACGTCCTTATTTTACAGCGGATACATTTTTCATTTGCTCACTACGTTTAAAAATTATAAATAAAAGTAAAATGATAACATATCTATGAAAATCAAGTTTTGATATAAACAGACCCCAGCTCAGAGGTAGTTATGACGTAAAAGCCAGAGTCGGCTTTGCGCAACATGAACTATATAAACATTTTCATGCGCAATAATACAATATTTTACTTTATAATTATATCTAGTGAATTCAGTAATATTTAAAGGTAAATGGCCCCGAAACGGTTATAAGTCATACTTTGATGCACTTATTGTTGGATGCACAAACACAAACGCCTAGTAACTATACCCTAGTAGAGTAATAAAAATACATTATTTGTACTTGTTCTAAATCGTCCGAAATAAAACTCCGGCGCCTGTCACTGAATATCCCACTTGTGTTGTGAAAAAGGATCGTTCAACCTTTCAACGTCTACCGATGTAATCGGCGCATATTTAAAATAAGTATAGTTTCTTATAGATGGCAGATTTATGGCATTAAACAGTCCACTTCTTTGCCACAAATGTTGAAAAACCGGAGTTGTTTCTTAACACGTTATGTATCCAATTTGTATTTCACTCAGCAATATCCCCTGAGACTCTAAAAATATATTGACGTAGATCAAATACCTGTAATGTTTATTGCATCAATTACTATATACTGATTTGTTTCCGGCTTACGTTGAACGTTGCGTATAGCTAGAGGGATCCGTGAGAAATATCCATGTAAATATGCTAAATTTTAGTTTTTATGACGTTCAGATGAAACTTGTTTTAAAATGTTCGACGAAAGTGTTTTTTCACAGCTTGCACAGAAAAGTTCTACACCGTTAAACCACAGTTCCAAAAAATCTTTAATCTACGAAAGTACTGTTTCATTTAATGGAAAGCCACTCGACGCCGTAACAAATCACGACACATTTACTTCTATCAAATGTACTGACAAGTCTGTAATGTTGACTCCATAATGCGTATGTGCATATGAAACAATGTCACATGGCATTGGTCATTGTGTAATAAATTAATAATAATTGTTGGACCTTTTTTATTTCAAATGCTTTCTCTATGTTTGAAGTCTTCTGCAAAATATAAAACGCAATCTGCTTTTTATTTTACTATTATTATTGTTTACCGTATCCTATTTGCTGCCGTAAAAAAGCAGAAAGAGAATGACAAGCGTGGCGGTTACTTTGTGGTGTCGAAAATTCTCCTTATATTTGTTTAAATTGTAGTAGTGCCTTATATTATGTGCACAGATAAAAATTATATTTTAAATTGAAAATTGTTTATTATAGTTGGGTAGAAACATATGGGAGATGTTTACATTTCCTTAACTGATATAAAAAGTTGAAGTGGCGTATGCCGTTCAAAGTACCGAGTTTTTTGTTTTCGATTAGACAATCAGACCGACGCGCGACGCTGCAGGTATATATAATGTGCGGCCGAAATCTGGTGTTTTTTATCCACCAGTTTCAGTAAACATCACTTACATCTACTTGCTCAACAATACCAAATAAATAATTTCACCAAACCAATAATAATTTATTTATTTATTATTTTATGAGTTTTATGCCATACTTTTTATTTCTTACCGCAAAAGTAGGTATTTGTTTCCTATAAATAATGTATTTATGTGCTTATATGAATCATGCAAAACATTATATTTATCTGTGTGTGAAAACCGTCTCTGGCATAACTACTTTTGCGCCGGGCTCTGTATAAAACAGGAAATATAACTAAATGCAAATGCAACTCCCCTACAGTGTTAAATTTCTCTGAAATATAAACAAGGGAAATAATTATATTATCAGAAAATAGTATAATCGATTCAGTTTTATACTAATATAATCCTGACATACGTTTACACAGCCATACATTAGAATTTGAAGTTGTCACTTCGAAAGTCAACCATAGCTCGCAAAGGGCCGACTGCAGTCGCGTTTTGATTAATGGGAAGATGAGAAATAGCTTCCTATGTATAGAAATGTTTCAGTCTTAGACTGAATGGTGTGTAGAAATTATTTTCAGCTCCTACAGAAAAATATTTTAAAGTTATCGCATTTATCATTTAGTTTATACCTATATTGGTAACCTTCCGTTATCCAATTCTTATTAGCCTGTAAACAATGACTAATTTTTGCATAGGTTATACTGACGAGATGTAAATGTCGAAACACGCGTCTGGGAATATTTTAAAGTTTAATAACTTATCTCGGTTGCTGAAAGGAAGTATCTAATTGTAAGAAAGGCACTCACCGAGACTTCTTCAGGTTTTTACGTTTAAAATTATGCAGATCACGAAAATTATGGTCTTTTAATTCCATCAGTCTATCTAATAGCGCTACATCTACATAAAGACTTGACAGAGAATAATATTTGGTGTGTATTGGATGCTACTCGCATCGAAGAAATGGGATATAATTTTAGTAAAAAATATACACGGTGAACACAAATTAGTAAACACGATTGTTAAGGAAGAAACTTGATATACCTTTAGTGGAAAATATACCGAATGAAAAAATAATTAAGAAGGTATGGTGAATATCTGTAAAGATATTTACACATAACTTTGGCACCCTTTATTTATTATTATTTTTTGTAATAGGTAACCACCTAGTATCTTTCTTAAACTAGAAATACAGGGTGTAATTAGTTTCATGTCACTAAAAAAAACTGTTGGTAGGGAACGACAAGACAAACAAAAAACCTTATATAACATGGAGTCTAAAGCTCATAGTTTTGGATAAAAAAAATAAACAATAATTTCCAAAATACTTAATAACATAGTTTGAGAACTACTGGCATATTGGGGTAGGTTTTATTGCCTCGTGTCTTGTCACACATGATACTCTGACATTCCTGCAAATAAATATGCCGATAAAGCAGTTAAAAGCGACCGAGAGAGGACACCGCCATGTTTTTTGCTTCTTCGCGGCCAAATTATCTTATTTGGCGTGCTATACTCTCCCTTGTAATATTCTCAAATGATAATTTCAGTTTGTATCCTTACTTGGTAAAGAACGTACGCACGACGCGACCTACCCGTTCCTTGGTTTTGTCTGTTGCTTTTCTTTTTGAATTTTGTGCCACTTATGTTAAGATTTATTTTATTGACTTATCGTTAGTACTTGGTTACGTTCGTGCTTTTTGTGTTACTTTTTGGATTTTGGACCAAGTTTTTCTTTTTCTTTTCTTTAATGATAACGTTAATTCACAGTTTAGTGTGGTGTTTTAAAACGCATATTTTGGACATTATGGGAAATTACACTTATCCAGCTCGCGGATATGCACTTGGTGTATGAAGAAAGTGGTGGAAATACAGCTGGTGCGAAGAGCTTTAGAACAATTTCAACAACGTATTTTAATGTTCATAGAAGCCATAATCCTAATTTATCAAATGTGTTGAACGGAATAAGTATGTCCTTAGTTCGACGTGCCGAAATGTGTATACGTGGAGATGGAGGTCATTTCGAACAATTCTTGTGAAAAATTCAAAAGAATTGTTCAGTTATTGGGTGTTACCTATTGGGCATTAAAGGTATGATTATTATTATTAGTATTCGTTGTCTTCTTTTGATCTGTTTATTATTGTTTACATTGATTTTCATAGAGAACAAAGACTCAGTTTTTAGTTTTCGATACCTGATTGGGTAAAATTATGCGCTCAATTCGTTAAAAAAATCAGATTTTTTCCTAACTTAAAATACACAACTATTTTCTGTCATCGTATCTCGGACGTCTAACGTTTTTCAATTTCATAAAATAATTACAATTTTTTTAAGCTTTTAACACAATGTTACAAATATTAATAAACCGCTTTTATAAAATTTATAAATTGTTATAAACGACAATACAAGCTACAATAGCTTTGTTCCAAATTAAAAAACATATGTAAACAAATCCTAATTAAACCCCTGCGGCCATGCTATGCTTACGTTGTGCCGAAAGAGAAGGAATTATTTACATTTTCATAATTTGTGGTATAAAAAGTTCGGTAAAAATAATCCCATCAAAGTGCCGCACTTCTACCGGTGGGAACACAAGTCGGGTATTACATTTTTTTACTGTTTCTAATATTCGGAACTATAACATTCATTGACCCTGAAAAACAGGGATTCTCAAATGTTTCCTACCTTAACATTAAAAATGTAAACCCAGGTCAGTTTTTTTCAAAGTGCCCCTGGAGAAAAAGTCATAGGTTTTTTGTTTGTCTATTCGGCCCCTATTACCAGTTTTTTTTAATGACATGAAACTAATTACACCCTGTATATCATCTTCACTTTCTGACAAAAGTAAAGTCGGCACCAAAATATAAAAAGCATTGGCGGTTTCTTATCTACAAAGAATAAAATGGATGCCGACAAAGGCAAAGGGTGCTGAAATGCTCCTTATATTTTGAACACAACTTTAATAACTTCATTCCAATATTAGTTTCCGCTGTTATTTCCTAATTAATTACTTTTTAGAGCCACTCCCCTTTATTTTTTCACTAAAAGTATAACAAACTATTTTGAATTTTTTTAAAATTGGACAAAGACATAAGTGTCAGGGTTTTAGCCATCAGAGTTTTTATGCACAGTAGGTAAGTATTAACTTTCGGAAAAAATTAGCAGTCTAAATACTATTTGAATCCAATAATAGAGATTTTTTTTTGAGAATTTTTATCAACTCTTATTAATACATGTTAGTATGATAAATAATTTTTTACTGAAATCTAGTAAAAGGTGTTGAAAAGTACTGAAGAATCCCCAGGCTATATTGGAGTTTTAAGTATTTTTCACTATTGAGCTTATCCTCTCGTTAAAGATTTAAGCATAAAAATCGGGAATGTGTAAAACTTTTTCTAACTTTGACAAACTGTTTATGCCTATTATTCAGAACGTTAAAATCTACAAAACTTTAGATGTTTGAACAAATTGAGTAATTTAACACCGAAATTACGCCAAATTAATGCTTATTCACTTATATGACAGCTTGACTGCCTTCAGGAGTAAAGAAGGTCATAGTACCTATATGGTGTTGGCTGTGAAATAAAAAATAAGAATGTACAATATTTCCAATTTTAAAAACAAAACGTAAACTGAAGCGTTTTTAATTGCTTAATAATAATATAAGCTATATTATGGCAGTCAACGTTTCTCAGTCATAGAACAAAAGTTCCGCAAGGATCCGTTCTGTGACCTCTATGTTTTATTGTATGAATCAATGATCAGTTTCAAGCAACTAAATTAGGCATAATTGATATAGTTTGTAGTAACTAGATAGTTGTGTTAGATTAGGTAGATATGTTATTGATTTTCATCCCCATCCTGCTATATTGGTACAGGAGTCAGCATGCAATTACCTGTCACATTTGTTACTTGTACAGATATTATTAATTCTGTTCCTTAGAGTACGACCGGCGAATGAAGCAAACTGAGAAATTTTCTTCAACATGTCCATTACAAGTTTAAAAGTGAATTATTTATTATTTGTTTGCTTATAGTAATGAAACATATTCTTTATAGGATTTTGCAAACAGCGAAAAAATAAACTATCTATGAGAACTAATAGAAAAACTACATGTAAAAACTATCAATGAAATTTTTGTATTCTTTCGATAACCTACCTGACTTCTGGTTATGCTAACAAATCAAAATCGTAAAATTTATTTGTCCAATTTCTTTCTGGTTTTTCTTTTAGTTCCCATAGATCGTTTTTTTCCCGCTGTTTGCAAAATCTTATAAAGGATATGTTTCACGTCTATTACAATTGTTACAAACGAATATTTTTTGTCGATTATTTGCCAATTGGTTAATCCAAAAATTCAATTGGCATACATCCCAGTTAGTGGAGGTCCAGAGACAGAGGTACATCTCGTTTATTGAAGGTTCAGCGGCAGATATTATAAAGCTGCAAGGTGTCTACCTTTAAGCCTTCAGTAAATGTCAAACTTTTGTGTTTTTAATAATTAATTTGATTTATATATTGTTTCCACCACTAACGAAAATTCGTGTATCACTTTTTTGTCGGAGATGTTCTATGCAAAAAATTAATCAAGTTTCTACTGGTTACAAATAAGTCAGGTAATTGTACGCTGGCTGCTGTACCATAATATGCACAAACCCTGTGATAAAAGTGTATAATTATATAACAAAGTAAGATAATATGTGACGCATCAACGCCCTCTTTGGTGCGGGGGGGAGCTGTATGTCGATGAATGGAATGGTGACTGTTGTTCTGGTTTATTAATGTAAGCATTTTTCAGGTAATCGGTGCCCATCTTGTGGAAAAGGTTACAAAAATAAGCAATCCCTATACTATCATAAAAAAGTTGAATGCGGAAAGAAGAAAACATATAAATGTGTGTTTTGTAACTACTACACTAAACGTCCCTATGACATAAAGAAACACTGTATTGCCAAGCATCCCACTGAAAATATAATGAAGAATAATTATTACGTAAAAATCATGGGCAGTCCACTTGAATTATTAAATAGAGATATGAGAGATATGTTCGACCCCTTAATTTGATTTGAACCCAAAACTTTTGCGTAATAATTCGGATCATTCCTCAGAGGAGCCATTAATGATAATTTTTATCGTATTTTACAACTATACGTAGTGTTTCAATTCAACTCTCCAAATTTTTGCTATGTATACATGAATGTATCACATTTTGTTGTTTTTATAATTTTTTTTTATATACTTTTATTCACCTGTGGCTCACCTTTTGTGACGTCATTATAAAATTGTTATGAATTGTTTCTTGCTCAACGGGTGTTATTAAAGTATTCATTAAGAGTGAATAATTAGTTGTACTATGCACTGTCTGATATTTGAATAAATTTGATTTACATTTGTCAATAAATCGCATCTTATTACGAGTTTTGGAAACACTGTAGTAATGTTTAGTCCTAAAAAGTGACTATCGTCGAGGAATCATGGACACTGGTCTGTTGGTCCTCTCGTAACGACTGAACCCAGCAGCAACGGCAAAATGGTGACTAAAGCCGTTTATAAATACAGGGTGTAATCAGTTTCATGTCATTAAAAAAACTGGTAACGGGGGCCGACTAGACAAACAAAAAACCTTTATGAATTTTCCCTCTAGGGGTACTTTGAAAAAAACTGAACTAGGTCAACATTTTAAATATCTTTTAATATTAATGTAGAAAATAATTGAGAACCACTGCCTTTTTTGGTCAATGGACTTGTAGTTCCCAATTATACAACTTTTAAATTGTCATAAAAAAGTGCAGCCCTCGGCGTCACACGCGGTGTCAAAGCAAAAGCCTTGGATCATCGACCGCCTTTGATGGACCGCCTCAACCGAACTGAGGCAATTATAAAGAGGTAAATAATTCGTTATCTTTTCCTGTACAACTGCAAGCAAATAATGGCCATAGAAGTTTAAACAGAGCATTTCTTTACATATGTGTCTTTTAATTTGAAACAAAATGTTGGATTAATGTTTATAATTTAAAATATTTAAATGTGATTTATTAACGTTTGTAACATAAATGAGTGTCCTGGGTTAAAAACTTACCACCTACGTAAATTATTCCAAATCTCTGCATCTGCATCAATAACAGTTGGGTACCTCGAATTAAGGACATACGTAGACCGTTCAACACTAAACAAAAAACAATCAACTAACGTTGTCAATAAAGAAAAATAAAAGAAAAACTTGGTCCCAAATCTAAAACGGAATACAAAAAGAACGAACAAGTAAGTTGTGTCTGTACGTAATCAAGAATTTAACGACTTGAACGATAAAGTCAATAAAATAAATCTTAACTATAAATACACAGTGACCCGAAATTCAAAAATAACAAAAACAACGAACGGCTAGTTGGACGTGTGTACATAACGAAACACCCACAGTAACAAAAATATGGCACAAGGGAGAGTCAGAGTATAGTTTTCTTCAGATCTGAAGTACTAAACACTCAGAAAACGTCGACGTCTTTCATCTTTACCGCATCGCTAAAAACCGCCGACATTTTATAGCTATCTACACAAATATTGAGTATCATAGGCAAAGACACGCGCGACGATCTAAACCTACCTCAATATTCCAGCAGTTCTCAAAAGATTTTATTGAAAATTTGCGAAATTTTTGTTTATTTTTTTTCTCCAAAACTATGAGCTTTAGACCCCATGTTATATAAGGTTTTTTTGCATGTCTTGTCGTTCCCTACTGCCAGTTTTTTTTAATGACATGAAACTAATTACACCCTGTATAAAGTGGCGGGTAGAGAAAATTTAGTAGGTAAAAGAATGTAAAATGTGGCATTTAGATCTATATTTTTATTCCAATGGTTCATAGTTACCACATGAGTCTGTTTGCGCAAGTTTTGCAACCATCAAAAAATACATTTACGATATGGATAGTTTAGAACCCAGCTATTTAGCCATATTGTTTATAACACCTAGATAGAACCTCTGCTTTTTACGTTTGACTATCTTGAATTCAGTTTGAATGATTTAGAAGACATTTATTATAAAACGTTCACTTCCCAATATCTTGTGGTTCCTTTACCTGAAAACGAATGAGGTGATCCCCAGAAGGAGCCCACCTTTCAGATATATATTCCTGCCTTTATAGAGGATATATTAGGGTGGGCCGCAAAAAAAAAACGAAGTTGTCAGAGCGAAACTCTATAGTAAAAAAAGCTGTGTTTGGTAGAGAGAAGACGAGGAATTTTTTTTTAAATCGGTTGATATCTTCCGTTCGTGCATGGCTCTCAAAAAAATGAAAAATCGATAAAATCTACCAATTAGTGTGAATTTTTTTTAGGTGACTGAAAGAACACTTTCGAGGTCACTATGGCGGGGAAAGCGATTCCTAATAAAGGTAGAAAGCATTCATTTTTTTTAGAAATCTGTCGACAGCCGTTTGCGCATGCGCTTTAAAAAACACATTTTTTTGTAAAATATGATTTTTATTTGTATATGTAAAGAGGTTACATTTTCTCTGATAGTTATGTTTCCTGAACGGCTAGTTTGAATTTAGCTTTATTAGAAAACTCTGGCATCATGGATTTATGGATAATAGATTGCCCCAAATGAACATGAGAAGCTTTCCCTGCCACACGCAAGCTGTAAAGCGATCTGTAAAGCTTGTCACCCATGCATCAAACAAGGTCTGTGGTGTAGAGGGATAGCTATTTCTCTACACCACAGACGACCTTGTTTGATGCATGGGTGACAAGCTTTACAGATTGTTTCACAGCTTGTTTGTGGCAGGGAAAGCTTCTCATGTTCCAATTTGGGGCAATATATTAGTGATAAAATAGTATCATCGTCAATATTGCGTAAAATAGGTAGAAAGAACAATTTACAGGAACACCAGTCAATTATTTCAAAGTCGTCTTCAGCATCAAAGATTACTTTTGAAGGAAAAAATTATCGAATTTATTTTTCTTTAGCAGAACGTTGCCTTTACTTTATTATTCGTCTCAACCCAAGCTCCCTGATGTGCTTTCTATCATCCATGACCATTGAGAGCAGAAGGTTTTCAGGGTGGGCAAAAAATAAATTGCGTTCGATTACAGGTTCTAGTACTTGACGCAAGTTAGCAGGTAAGTATCGTAAGTTTCTATTACCTTAAAAACATGCTCTGGCCCGTCGATAAAAGAACCATTCTTCTTAATATCAAACCAAACAGGCATGTATGAGTTCAAAATAAATAAAACTGTTTGTTTCAGTTCAAAAGTTGGGCTTTCTGTAGATATTTTGAACGCCAGGCATGTATTCACATGTCAGATGGTTACCTGTTGCTAACAGAGTTCTTCCTTTTTACATATCCACAGAAAGTCCCCACTTTTGAACTGAAACAAACACTCTTATTCATTTTGAATTCATATATGCCTGTTTGGTTTGATATTAAGGAGAATAGTTCTTTTTCCGATGGACCAAAGCATGTTTTTAAGGTAATACAAACTTCACGATATTTACCTGCTAGATTGAGTCAAGTAGTAGAACCAGTAATCGAGCGCAATTCATTTTTTGTCCATCCTGAAAACCTTCTCCTCTCAATGGTCATGGAGCCTGGGTTGAGACGAATAATAAAGTCAGGGCAACGTCCTACCGAAGAAAAATAGATTCGGTAATTTTTTCCTCCAAACTTAATTTTGATGCTGAAAACTACTTTGAGATACTTAACTGGAGTTCCTGTAAATTGTTCTTTCCACCTATTTTGCGCAACATTGACGATGATAATATTTTATCACTAATACACTGTGAAACTGCCCCAAATTGGAACATAAGAAACTTTCTCTGCCACACACAAACTGTAAAGCTTGTCACTGAAGCATCAGGCAAGGTCTGCGGTGCGGAAAATAAACATAGCTACATCAGATCAACTTTGCTATCAAGATCCATAATACCAGAGTTTTCTAATAAAGCTAAATTCAAACTAGCCGAAATAACTATCAGATAAATATACAAATACATACAAACCAAAACCACATTTTACCAAAAATGTGTTTTTTAAAGCGCATGGGCAAACGAAAAATGTTGACAGATTTCTAAAAAATAAATTGAGTGCTTTTTACCTTTAATAGGAATCGCTTTCCCCGCTATAGTGACCTCGTAAGTGTTCGTTCAGTCACCTAAAAAAGTTCAGACTAATTGGTAAATTTTATCGATTTTTCATTTTTTGAGAGCCATACGCGAACGAAAGATACCAACCAATTTAAAAAAAAAATTTTCTCGTCTTCTCTCTGTCAAACACAACTTTTTTACTCTAGCATTTCATTCTGACAACTTCGTTGTTTTTCGGCCCACCCTAGTACATATCCCCAAAATATATATATTTTTTTCCCTAATTTATGTAATTTGTTATGGTACTTAATATTGTATTATAATTGTTTTGTAAGAATTTTCTCCGATTGTTGGGTATATTCCTGTTGGTGAATAGGAACCATGTTACAAAAAACAAAATAAAAACCTAGATATTTTTTAGCGGAGATGTGTCACAATTGTGGGAAGAAATTCAAAAATAAGACGAGCTTGTCTTACCATCAAAAAGTGGATTGTACAATGGAGAAATCTTACAAATGCCGCTTCTGCGACTATTACAATAAGCGCACATACGAGATAAAAAGACACTGTTTGGCCAAACATCCTTATGAGAAACTTGACAGAGCAAGCTATTACGTTAAAATTAAATAATGGTTTAGAATAAGTGACTATGTTCAAAGGTTTTTGCAATATTATGCCAGTGCTATGGAGGTTTTATTGCATTTTTGAAAATAATTTTGAATTTTTCTCCCAAATTTTTTGTGAATTGCTGTACTGAATGAAATTGTATTTTAATAAAAATATATCGTTTGTTTCTGCAGTTATTTCGATCACTTTTTTAAGACCAGTTTGGAATGTATTTTTTTACAATTGATATAAAAAGTCACACAAATTTTTCTCGGTGCTACATTTTGCTATTGGTATGAAGACTTTATAAACGACAGATGCCACGTTGAAGGAGGAGGAAGAAAGCAGTAAAAATGAGGATTATCCGTTAATTTTACAAATATTGTATTTTATTACTTGTCAAGTAGAGGATTGAAACCTTTGGTGTGACACTGGCGATTCAGTAATTTCCCCCAGCTATAAAATATTTACACTCGAATATTATGATCGACGCGTATTTCACTAACCATGTTGGCATCATTTGGAGATTGTGAAAACTGAAAACTTTAGTTTTAATTCCTTCCAGATGATGTTATATCCGCATCGAGTATATTGTTGGAGAATAACGACCAGGAATTTTGATTATTGTGGGAACTAACTCTTAGTCCGCATAAGGGCTCTTTAGTTGCTTGATTCTGGAGCCTACACTCACCAACTTTGCAGCGCACAGTGGGCCAAAACTGTAGTGTTTCACCAAATCAACTTATAGATCATAAAATTGAAGATTTTAAAAACTTTAATTTTACTTCCACATCCATGTAGTGGATTGGAAGCATAGTAATCGTAATAAAATGTTCAATCTTTTTTTTTCTTGAAATAGGTTTAGAATGTCATGGAACGTTGAGATTTGTGCGAAAAAAAATGTCTGTTTATCTGTCGGTCTATCTGTAACTTTTTTTGTCCGCGCGTTTTCTCCGGATCGATTTAAGATATTGACTTGGAATTCTGTACACGTATATAAATAGGGGGAAAAAAATTAAAGCAAGCTGGTAAGAATACAGAAACTTGAAATTCGGTGTATGTACTAGAAGCCAAGGCCCCAAGTTTTTTTATAACATTTTTCAACCCCCCACCACCCCTACTCCATTATTGAAGGGGTTGATAAAGTAAAATTGAGATATTCATTTGAAATTTGGTAAACATATGTATTATAGCGACATCTGGAACTAGATTATATTTTGAGATGATTCCGTTGAAGGGTTGGGGGTTATATAGGGGTAAATAGGGAAAAATAAGTAATGCAAGCTGGTAAAAGTACAGAAATAGTGTACTAGAAGCCAAGGTCTCAGATTATTTATATTTTTCAACCCTCCGCCATCCCTACTCCATTATTAAAGGGGTTGATAAAATATAATCGAAATATGCACTTGAAAGTTAGTACACGTATGTATTGTAATCACATCTGATTGAGATGATTCTATTGAAGGGGTGGGAGGTGGTAGGTTGTGAATAGGGGAAAATAAGTAGGGTAAACTAGAAACTTCATTTTTAACGTATATGATAGAAACAAACGCCTCACACTTTTCTATGATATCTGCCCCAAATATTATTAAAATTGCCACGACCTAGGGGAGCCTAGGGAGAAGAGGTTTTTAATAAATAAATTATTATAACTTTTATATGTATTTATTCAATCCACTAAAACATTGTAAAAATTAAAGAGAAATAAAATAGAACATGGCAAATAAAATCATTAAAAATAAAACAATAAAATTGTTCAAAAATATACATAATATAATAAAAGTGTTCTTACCCAACCATCATAGAAGAGGAATTGTGCCTGGACGCCAATGGACTCACTCATTAATTGATACGAGTATTTATATAAATGCTTCTTGCTTAGTCGGCATGTTCCATATAGGTAGAATATAATTTATAGTTAAGTGAACTCTATTAATTACTATGTGTTTGAAATATGACACTGAGCTTCCATTAAACATTGTAATAATAATATGCTATAAGTTAAATAAAATACATAAAATTAATTGGGGAAACGAAAATTATTTTACTAGATTTGGGAATCAATTAAGCCTACCTACCTACAGAGAACATGGCAATAAGTAATTTTGAAAACTTAACGGTCCGCGTGGCAAAATTCTATGACCAAAAATGTCCACATACTAGAGTGCAAATCTAGTCAAGATGTTTCCTTTAAAGTGACTTGCATGAAAAATTTAGATGTGGAAGTAGTGATTCCTTAGGCAGCGGTTTTTAATGTTCCTCATGAAATTCTCTATCAATGCCTCCAGTCCGATTTTCGATTTTCGTTTCCAATTTTTTATAATTATCATCTAAAAACGTATTTTTACTAACAAATATTGAGTTTTCCAACGAAAATCAGTTATTTCATCATTACTTGGCCTTAGAAAAATTAACAATGATATCACCGGTTAAGGTGATAACCAAAGGCAATTCAACCAACACACAAGTAGTGACGGCGAACGGCTAGCTGATCTGGTGCGTGGCTGGGATTTCGTGGGTTCAATTAATATATATATTTTTTTAAATCAGCCAGATGGTGAACCAATATTTTTGTGATATTTTACCTAGCTAGTTTGTTCCAACACTCAGAGGTAGCTTAAAATTATGTAAAAATTATGAGCGCCATCCACGGAAAATTTAAGGGTTACTGCTACCCCTGTGATGGTGAAACCAACCGCCGTGGAAAGATTTGATCTTATGGCGGACAGACAAACAAAAAAATGAAAAATTGAATTTTACGATAAAAGATACTTATTTATTAATAACTTCAGAAAAATCATCAATATAAGAACAAATCTTATCTTTTCTGCTGTTTGCAAAATCCTATAAAGAATGTTTCAATACTAGAAGTATACTTACCTCTCTCATTTCGCCTAATGCAAATGCTTCTCTAACTCTAATAATGATACCCAGGCCCCTTAAAACCTCCGGGCCCGGGGGGAGACACCCCCGCCCCTCCCTCTCAATGGACCTGTTTACAGGCTTTTAGTACTTGGAAATGACTTTCTATCGTAATGAAAACATTTTAAAAACTGCCAAGTTAATAGAAAAATTAAAATGAAATTGACTATCTGCTAGCGTCACATTTCCTTAGACCCCCCCCTCTCCCTTTTCACATCTCATCACGCTAAACAATACCTCTCTCTCCCCCTTATTTGCGAACGTATTTTATGAACGGCCCCTAGAGGAAGAATCCTATTGTCTTTGAACAATGTGGATCAATAAATAAAAAAGTTATTAATTATTTTTTTTGCATATTTTGTAATTAAATAAAAAACATCTAAAACTAACATTATTTAAAAAAAACTTCAACGAGTATCCTATAGAATGTGCAACAATTATATAAACAGTGCAGTAAATCGGCGCAGAGTATAATGGTTAGCTTGTTTTTTAATTGGACAGATACACTATAGTTTTATCCCACTGTGCGGAGTGTGAGACTAGCGGTAAAAAATTAACTTTGCGATTTTTTAAGATCGCGGTTTCTACATGCAGTTATTCCAATTTGCCTTATTGGTATCCAGTGTCAGTATTTAGTCTGTATGCTTGTTTACGTAGTTTAACAGTTGTGTTCTTTTTTTTTAGAAAATCGAATAGCTTGTCCAAGATGCAAGAAGGGGTATAAAAACATGAATTCAATGAAAGCACACTATTCTCAAGATTGTGTGAAAGGCAATATTTATTCTTGCGAAATTTGTAAGTATACTTGTAAAAGGAAGTACGTCCTTTCGAGGCACATTTCTGTCATACATGGAAGAAATCGACGAGACAAAAATGTGATTATGGATTCAAGATTCGAATAAACTTTACACAAATATGTTGTTCCAATTTACTGTCTAAGCTATGAATCTGAAGTATTATACGCCTTATGTTTTATATGTCTCTAGTATTGATGTATTGACGTATCTAAACTGAATTTAAAAATTCGCGTTTGGAGAATATAATGACAAATAAAAAGTTTGCTACTCTACTTTTATTGTATCACTAATAGTACGGCAGCCCGTTACCAAAAACCCTTATCCAAGCAGCGAGCTTTATCGCAGGAAGGTTCTATAGATTATGAAATTCTAAGATACTTTTTCCGTCGTTTTACGTTGTCCTCAGCTGCGCGAAATCAAACGGAGTAGCATATATGCTGGATTAACAATCAACACCATAGCAACCATTCCATGACCTTCCCAATTACAATCGTTGCAAATATAAAAATTAATTTGTCAAATCAACGTCAAATTTAAAAACATATTTTCCAAATAAAATTTTGGTCATTATTTCGGTCTTTGTAACTTGTCGTATCAGTCAAAAGGGCAGTTCTCAATTTTTCTCTATCATATTTACTTTCCTCGACAAGAAGAGAAAAGGAACTGCCTCTCTGCGCAGATCTAGATGATCGGTTCTTCAAGTGTTCAAAGTTCGATTTAAACCTTTTAGAACAGGTAAGAAGTTCCGTCACCCTGAGCTTTTCTTCTCAGCTCTCCCAGAACTGATGAGAAACGCTGGAATTATCTTCGCTAAAGTAACTAGAAAATCTTGGTAGCGGGCTTCCGTACCATAACTTCCTAGTAGTTTGCACAAGTTACAAAACGCTAGATATCATACTTGACTTCGCCAATTAAGTTAGTATCATCAGAAAACGGTTGCAATTACTTACAGATGATGTCAGCTTCACTGGCGTAATTTCAGCATTTTTATTGGGTAGGCAGGGATTTTTCACAGATAACCCAATAGATGGAAGCTAAGTGAACCCTGTAATTCTTAATCGATAACCCTATAAACCCAAATGACTACGGGAAAGCGAGTGCTACAAAAAGTTAAGCCATAGACAGAAAACCTGAAACCCAATTGACCAAGGGAAAGCGAGTTTATCACTTCCCAGGTAATATTAAATTCAAAAGAGGGAAAGAGAGTGGTGTGGAAAAATAACTTGGTAAATGAGACTCGCATAAAAATTAGAAGACTTGACGATCGTTCGCCGAACGGTTGTGCGAACGTTCCCCAGATGATTGTCGTTTGCATACGTTCTCTGATATGTTGGCGAGAGCTCGCTGATGTGTACAATTTCAATTTTTTGCGATAACTCCGCAAGCATTCGCAATTTTATGCACAAATTGTAAATAATATGACTTTCGATTCCAAACTACTTCTATCGTAAAGTATGAGTTAAAACAAGAAAAAAGTCATGTATGTTATGTTGAAAAGGTTTAAGTTTAAATAGTTGTTAACTTATAAACATTGAAGAAATGCGTTTTTTAGTCTTTTTACCTTCAGTAACTTTGGAACGGAAAGAAATGTTTAGATTCTAAAAAAATATTCTGAAAGTGCAAGGCTTTAACTTCAAAACGCCAAAAAATTTTATTAAGTACAGGCCATATATGTGACAGCAGGCAACCTTCGGGCATTTTAAAAGAATATAAAAATTTCTTTCATTCAACAGTTATTATAGGTCAAAAAGACTAAAAATCGCATTTTCTCAATGTTTAAACGTTAATATCTTACTAAATTTTATGAAGAAAACCAAAAACCACAATAGGCATTTTTTAATAAAAAAAATTGTTGCAAAATTTGTTCGATATTATTCAAAACCCTGAATCCGCAGTTTGCAACTACAACTTCTCATCTGGGTACTGAAGAAGCTATGAAAGAGTAGCAACCGGTTAGCTCAGGGTTGGTCGAAGGTCACTCTGAGGCGAGAAGAGTTATTTAATAATTTGAATGTTACAAAACAAAAATAAACAAAGAAACTGAGCCCCAGCGTGTTCACACAACTGATATCCTTGAAACTGTTTAAGGATGAAACAATCAAAAGTAAAATTTAAACAAAATAACAATATATTAACAAGAAATAAAGTTTAAAATTTACAAAGACTTTACAATTGTATTAATGAAGAAATTTTTAGAAAATTTACTACAATAAAAATATACAAAGTTAAAATGATTGACAGTAAATACAAAGAAATTTGATTTATTTGAATATTTAAAAGTAATTAAAAAAAAATCTAAAATTGAATAGGTCAACGGCTTTAACAATAATTGTCTTCTGACCAAGAAAAGCTATGAAGATAGGCAATTGCTTTCGTAACTTGGGCGGAGAGTGCGGAGTTCCAAAGTGTCAATTCCTGAAGGTGGCCTGGTACCTGGGTTTAAGCACTTATATTGTTTGTCCGGGTCTACGAGGAGGTTCCAAGATGACACGAAGTTGGAAATGTTCAGGCAGTTATTATTCTCGTCCAGCCCCTAGCAAAACTACCATGTGTTTGATCCAGGGTTGGTCGATCCAGATTATTACATGAAAACAGTGGTAAATAGTTGATACAAATTAAGTTACACAAAGAAAAAAAAACTAATGATTTAAATTTGAAATGACTAAATAAAATATTAATTGACTTTAAAACTTATTGAAAAGAATAAAAAATTGACCAAGGTTGTGAATTTTATAAATACTACAAAAAAAAATTATTAGAATTTGTAAAATTTAAGCATTAATTTAAGAAAATGGTTGAGGACCGATAACAAAACTCTACTACTAAATTATCACAAAAAAATTTGGCCACACAATTACTATAAATGACAAAAGTTAAGTTATTCTGAAGCAAAATTGTCCAAAGAAAATAATTAACAAATTTAATAAAATATAAATTTTTGGAGATGCTCTCCTGTACTATGACAAAATTAATTTAGATAAATTGACTTTACGTCTCGCTTTCCGACAAATTCAATAATTTACAATTAGTATATCAGTCTTGAAGTGATATTATCCAATAACGAATTTTAGAGCGACCCTAAATAAAAAAATATACATATCTATATATACAGTATTAACTGCTGGGCAATCCACTAACAAGTGGTTTCTTAGTAACCACGTGGTTAACCTCAAATATATTATAAAATTTCAACTAAATGCCAGCTTAAATTTAATATCAAATCAAAATAACTGGGTTATTACTCTATTGTAATAATAATTCAATAAGAAAAGTAAAACTTTCAACAAAATCTTATAGGATGGCTCTAATAATTCCAAATCTTTTAAGTAAAAATTAAAACAATCTCACCTCAGCGACGTCGAGACGGAAAGTGTCGGTTTTCAATTGTTGTCATTCCATCTCTCTCTAATACCCTGCTCGCGCATGCTCAGTTGCCTTTAACTTCGATTTTATTTCAGTTATTGTAACACGGTCGCTAAACATGAGTTTTTGGCAACAAATTGAATTTATTCGAATTTATTTCTAGTACGGGTGCTGAATGGAAAATATTTGGCAGCTAATTAAATAATTAACAACAAGTTACGGAAAAACTTGTTACAAGTTTACTTAAATTCTGCAACCCTCCGAAAACTTATGAATAATCTCAGAAAGCGAATTGAGGCCATTATATAGTGCTGCTGGAGGTTTGATAGAACATAACATTTAATTCTTTTGGTTGTATTTATTAGTCATCTGTGTAAATTGTTTCAAAAAGATATATAATTTTTTAATTGAACTGAGTCTGCGGTAGGTTTTTGGTAAAACATACTAAATAGAATAAGGATTAAAAACACTTGGTATTACTGTTTCACAATTATTATTCAGATTTCTCTGACACATGTTTCAGCCTTTCGACCATTATTAAAGAGTTATAAGAGTTATAACAACATGTTGTTATAACTCTTTACCGAAACATATGTCGGAGAAATCTGAATAATAATTGTGAAACATTAATACCAAGTGTTTTTAATCCTTATTCTAAATAATTTTAATTTAAAAGCCTCAGGATTTTTTTTATCAAGACCTCATTTTTTATAAATCAACTATAATTTGGATTAGGGGTTTTTGAATTTAGTATCGAAGATGACCTTGCATTTAAAGATGAAAAGTGATTTGGTGTCTTAAATAGACCTCGGTGACCTCTATCTTTTAGGATCGGTTTGATTCAAATCAGACAAAAAACAAAACAATTATTATGCTGTTACATTCTTAAGTGAGAAACACTGTACATATAGGACTTTTTTTCTTATATTAACCCATACTCTATCATAGAATTGGTATCAAATATTGCGTTATATATGATTTGTTTATAAAACTGTTATTAAGAAAATGGATTTTCAAGGGACGATTTCGCTAATAATTTAAATTTAAACCAGGTGTTAGAAACTGGTATAAAGATTAGTAAAACATCCTAAGCAAACCGTTCGCCCAGACGTAGTAGTAGTAGTATGACCATAGACGTGCCACGAAAAAGTAACGTATAATTATAATTAGTAGCCTATGGTTTTACTAGTCTTGAACTCGCTCTCCCCTGGGCACCTGGGGTTTAAGTCGCTTGTCTGCGGTTTACCAGTATTGAACTTGCTTTCCCCCAGGCATCTGGTATTTAACTTTAACTCACCTGTCTGCGGTTTTACGAGAATTCCAAAAAGACCCATCTCAAAATTTTAGCCAGAGGCCCACAAAGTCTTAATCCTCCTTTGCCTAATTGTATTAAAAATCTGTGACTTGATTGGCGTAATTGTAATTGATTAATACTCTTTCAAAATATTGGGGGGGGGCAGTTACCCCCTTGCCCCCCCCCGAATTATGTCTGTGAAAAATGTATACGTGCCGAGTTACATGCTTTGGGTTACAACATCTCGAAAAATGAAGCAAACATTGACGTGATGTTCATTTTAAACTTGTGGATAGACTTAAGTAAATTACAATTATCTCTATTTATTTGCATATTTCTAACGTCTGAATGTTTAAGCATCTTCAGTCATCTTGTAAATATTGATGTGGTAGTACTGTAGTTGCACTGCGTCCGGAGCCGAGGTCGGCAAGATAATCCTGAAACAAACAAAAAAATGTGCTGATGAGAATTAATGAAGTCGATACTGTAGATTACAAAAATATTGTTTAGGTGAATTTGTTTGTCATTTTTATGCGATACTAAACAGAATTAAATAGTTAGCCGTGTGTCGTTATGTTTGTAATAATTTTGATTGTTGTTTTATTTCGGTTAGCATGTACATAGTTGTATTCGAACTTTTGTAGTGTTACATGGACTCATTTTGTTGTGCCGTTGTAAATCTCTTTGTAAGTAACCCGGTTTGAAACAAACACACTTCATATTTAACTGTTTTTTTTTGTTTCACAGCACAAGAAGTGAAACATGAACGTAGCTATAATTGCGGTAAATGGAATAGATGCCTACCCTCTGTTGTTGAAGCAAAATCATTGCACCAAGATGAGAAACTGGATGTGAAACCCAAGATAGTAACCAATGTGGACAAGTTTAAATGCTTAGCCAGTAATTGTGATTTCACTACAAATGCCAGAGAGACTCTAATATCACACTTGCTGCAACATGATTAATATTTAAAAAAAATATTGTTCAATTATTGGCAGTTGCACGATTTTGGCTAATCGTTTCACAAATGATACAAAAGAAACATTACGTTAGCTGAATATCTAAAAAGTTGTAGTTTTTGTTTTTTGAGACAATCGCTAAGTCATTTCACCTATTTCAATTCAATTCATTTGTATGAAGGAATTAGATCTGCAACTGGTCAAAAGTTAAGAAACTGACTAGACTATATTTTATAATATTTATGAAAAAGTAAGAACAATACTGACACTTTTATTACATTCAAGGAAAAATTAATAGTACAAGTAGTCGAGTACAATTAGACACAAAAAGTAATAAATCTCGGAACCCAGTTATAAAGAAACTTATTAACTTATAATAGAGCTTAATCAAATTTAAAAAAATAGCAGTGAGGATCGAACTTGCAACCACCCCATTTACATTTATTGCTGCTCGAGTATCTTACTGATTGAGCTATGCGATCCAGTGTTCATTATATTCTAAAACGTGTAATATGTACATACTAGGAAATTGTAAGATTTAGTGGTTTGACATTGTTTGACGGATGACTATCCACTATTTACCTCTAAAATAACTAATTTATTTCATATCAAGACGTTTTTCATATTTAGAGTGGTGTTAGTTCACGGGAATAAATAATATTCGTCGTCAAATCACACAGTTTGAGAATCGCTGAGCTTATGACTATGTTTCTCTCTCCTCAGTGTGCATTTCATATTTTCGTCTCAAAAGAAGTGGGAACGAATCTTGGTAGATATGCATTGACAATGTCTTTAGGCTATTGCTTTAAGTTTATGTGCAAGAGATAGTGAAAACTTATGAGCAGCATTAATTCATGCATCGGTCATTTTAAAGTGGACAGGGTAGGGCTAAGAATGTGAAAATCGTTCAAGAGTAAAGTGCGCTTATGTCGAAAAAAAAACATAAAAATTTTTTTTTAAGAAAAAGCTTTTATTTTAATAAACTACTAAAAAGTAATTATTATATATATATATAATAATAATTTTTTTAAATTCATACACCTGGAAGCCAAAAGCTTTGGGGCGGTTAATTGTGCAATGTAACTATGCGATAGTGCTATATGACCGCCTCCAAAGCTTTTGGTTTCCATGTGTATGAATTTAAAAAAAATATTTTTTACTTTTTAGTACTTACAGTTTTTTAAGATAAAAGCATTTTATTACAAATACTTTTTTTATATAATTTTTTAATCTCTCTTTCGTGATAATGCCCGATAATGCGTGTTTGGAGGAAAATAGTTTGAAATTTCATAAGGGTTTAGTAACAAGGGAAGGGTTGTAGATTGTTTAAGGGGTCGCTAGGCTCTGTCAGTCCTTTTTTTCAATCGAAACATCGGACCGGATATGAGTATAATAATAATTAATTGATTTTTCACCCTCAAAGAGCATGCGCCTACCCTCCTGAAGGGCTGAAAACATTTTTCTTCTTGACAGCGAAGTATAGAGAAATAATTTGATACTTTTTATCGAACTTCTTGTTCTTTTAATAAATAATGTAGAAAATATTTTGTTACGAATACCAATAAAACAATTTTCATAAATAGAGAATTAATGTGACTCTGAGTAGGTGCGTGGTGGAAGCTGCATAGAGTGATCGTGTTTTCTCTCGATTGCCCAGTGACATAGCGTTCAGGTTTAGAATGTCTTTAACTGAATCTCCACTAAACGAGATATTATATGAAGTTTCCATCACCAAAAAAATTTCTCACATCACTTTTCTTGTTTCCACGCTCTAAGGAAAAGGATTAAGCAAGCATGTCTCTATCATACACGAATGTGTCAGGTAATTACACGCTGGCTCTTGTACTATAATAACAGCAATCCTCTTAAATCCTGTGCTCTAAAATGTTGTTTTCATATAAGTTTTTGTAGTATACTGCATAATTTTCCGAAAACATCGAAAACCAGTGTATGGAGTCATTTTAAACCTGTCTTTTCTGATTGGCTTCATCCACTCTTGAATTAGTTGAAGTACCTCATGATTAGTCTACTAAAGTATCTGGAATATGATGTAATGGGTTGACTCAAGAAACAATACTACATTGTTCCCCTAATATCGGACAATGCCATTTGAAAAGTTTGCATCTTATTTAATCTAGAACTATATATTTTATCAGAAAAGCCAAAAGATATATTTAACAAAAAAAAAGTGTGTATGTTATTTTATACAATAATGACTGATAAGCCATGAATTTTGCTAGTTTTTATCATTTTTCATGTCCAATTTTTTGTAATGTACTGAACGAATATTTGACAATAGCAGTATATTGTGCTTAAAAATCTAGTATTTTAGCAAGTCCATTCTCTGTTAAACGAATAAAAGCAAGGGGAGATATAGTCTGTTTAATTTAAGTATATTTGCTTTAAAAATCAGGCAGTAAGTTTTCCTAGAATTTCGTACACAAAACAAGTCCGCCACTAGTATTAATGAGATGTGTTTGGCGCAGCCGGTAGGACAATCCTTCAACTCCTTTGAAATTGTGTTAGTTCCTCTGCTATGATGTATTGATGCAGTAGGTAAGACAGTCTCCTTAGTCTCATTCGAAATCTTAAGTTATTATCGTATATACATAAATATTGCTAATGGCGAAGGTGTGAAACATATCTCCTTCATTCTGTTCAGTGTACTTCATTAACTGTGGAAATATATTTTTTTAATTGGTTAGAATTCTTCGAAATTGTAGCATTTCTTGATAATTTTTTTTACATATTTGTATCATAGGTATGCATCAACTTTATGTACTTCATATAATACAACATCTGTATTTTATGGTGTCTGTATACGTGCATTTTGTCCGAGTTTAAGTAAGAGAGAGATCAGCAGTAGAACTTAAAGAAAATGCAACTCAGAACTAATAGATGAATTTTTTTGACGACTAGTTCTTCTGCAAGTTTGGATGATCTTTACTTTTATTTTCTTACTTTAAATATTTATGGAGTGTAGTTTATTAACATAAAGATAAGACAATCTTTTGGCATTTTTCTTTTATAATGTAACTGAAATAAATAAAAAATAATTTGAAAGATCACTCTTTTAATGAAAATAATAGAACCCATTTAAATATTTTTATAAAAGCAAAGATTTCACGAATAAGTGTTGAGTATTTGTAAAACTGATGCAGGTTCATTATTAAATCCGGGACCGTCCAAAATTTATTTCTGTATCTGAGAAACAACAAATGTCGGGGAATTATGTTTGTCCTGATTTGACGGTAAACACTTATCTGAAATTGTTAAAACTTTAAAACTAAATTTTTTAGGTAAACCGTTTAAATGCACTAGGTGTAAAAAAGGTTATAAGAGAAAAAAAACTTTGGTCGCCCATACAAAATGGGAGTGTGGGAAGCTACCTCAATTCAAATGTTCGACTCAAAACTGTAATTACAGCACAAAACTAAAGGGGAATCTTAAAATCCATTTGCATCAATGTGTGTATAAGAAAAAATTACAATGCAACGAAAGCTAGTACAAATTATATCAGAAGAACACCATGATGAATATTTTGAATCGATGTCTCTATCATTTTAAAACACAGTTACGATAATTTACCAGAAAAATACCAAAAGCTATATTTAGCAAAAAAAATATGTGTGTATGTTATTTCATACAATAATGACTCAGTAGCCACAAATTTTGCTAGTTTCCGTCATTTTTCATGTCACACTTTTTGTAATGTACTGAATGAATATTTGACAGCAGTATATTGTGCTTAGAAATCTAGTATTTTAGCAAGTCTATTCTCTATTAAGCGAATAAAAACAGTTAGGGTAGATACAATCTGTTTAATTTAAGTACATTTGCTTTAAAAAATCAGACAGTAAGTTGCCTTAAAATTTAGTACATAAAACAAGCCGCCACCTGAATTAATGAGATGTGTTTGGCGCAGTCGGTAGGATGTTCCTTCAAATCATTTGACATTTTCGTTAGTTCCTCTGCTATGATGTATCTATGCAGTAGGTAAGACAGTCTCCTTAGTCTCATTATTTTCCGTTTTACATTAATAGTAAGTATAATTTACTGTTTTTATTTTATCTGTTTAAACGAAAGACGAAATCTTAAGTTATTATCGCATATACATAAATATATGTCTGTTGCTGATGACGAAGATGTGAAACATATCTCCTATATTCTGATCACTGTACTTCATTAAATGTGGAAATATATTTTTTTAATTGGTTAGAATCCTTCGAAATTGTAGCATTTCTTGATAAAAAATTTTACATATTTGTATCATGTGCATCAACTTTATGTATCTTCATATAATACATTTGTATTTTATGGTGTCTGTATACGTGCATTTTGTCCCAGTTTAAGTAAGAGCAGTAGAACTTAAAGAAAATGCCACTCAGAAATAATATATGAATTTTCTTGACGACTAGTTCTTCTGCAGGTTTGGATGATCTTTACTTTTATTTTCTTACTTTAAATGTTTATGGAGTTAGTTTATTAACTTAAAGATAAGACAATCTTCAGGCATTTTTCTTTTATAATGTAACTAAAATGAATAAAAATAATTTAAAAGATCGCTCTTTTAATGGAAATAACAGAACCCATTTAAATGTTTTCATAAAAGCTAAAGATTTCGCGAATAAGTGGTGAGTATTTGTAAAACTGCTGCAGGTTCATTACTAAATCCGGAACTGCCCAAAATTAATTTCTGTGTCTGAGAAACAATACATTTCGGGGAATTATTTTTGTTCTGATTTGACGGTAAACATTTATCTGGGATTATTAAAAGTTTATTTTTTAGGTCAACCGTTCATATGCACTAGGTGTAAAAAAGGTTATAAGAGAAAAAATACTTTGGACATCCATAGAAAATGGGAGTGTGGGAAGCTACCTCAGTTCAAATGTCCGACTCAAGGCTGTAATTACAACACAAAACGAAAGGGGAATCTTAAAATCCATTATTTGCAATATTGTATGTATAAGAAAAAATTACAGTGCAACGAAAGCTAGTACAAATATGTCTCTATCATTTTAAAACGCAGTTACTAATTTACCAGAAAAATATCAAAAGCGATATTTAGCAAAAACATGTGTGTATGTTATTTCACACAATAATGACTGAGTAGCCACGAATTTTGTTAGTTTCTATCTCTATAAACGAATAAAAACATTTAAGTATATTTGCTTTAAAAAATCAGACAGTAAATTGTTTTAAAATTACGTACATAAAACAAGTCCGCCACTAGAATCAATGAGATATGTTTGGCGCAGTCGGTAGGTCATTCTTTCAACTCCTTTGAAATTGTCGTTAGTTCCTCTGCTATAATGTATTGATGTAGTAGGTAAGACTAAGACTCCTTAGTCTCATTATTTTCCGTTTTACGTTAATAGTAAGGACAATTTACTGTTTTGATTTTATCTGTTTAAACGAAACACGAAATCTTAAGTTATTATCGTTTATACATAGATATATTTATGTTACTAATGGCAAAGATGTGAAACATAGCCCCTTCATTCTGTTCAGTGTACTTCATTAACTGTGGAAATACATTTTTTTAATTGTTTAGAATCCTTCGAAATTGTAGCATTTCTCGATAAAATTTTTTACATATTTGTATCATATGCATCAACTTTATGTATCTTCATATAATACAACATCTGTATTTAATGGTGTCTGTATACGTGCATTTTGTCCGAGTTTAAGTAAGAGATAGATCAGCAGTAGAACTTAAAGAAAGTGCCACTCAGAAATTGTTTCTTGACGCCTAGTTCTTCTCCAAGTTTGGACGATATTTAATTTAATTTTTTTATCTGAAATATTTTAAACATTTCTGTGTAGTTTATTAATTTAGAGATAAGACAATCTACTGACAATTTTCTTTTGTAATGTAATTAAACTAAATAAAAAACAATGGAAGCCCATTTCAATGTTTTTATAAAAGCTAAAAATTTCACGAATAAGCGGTGAGTATTTGAAATACTGCTGTAAGTTCAATAATTAATCCAGAACCGTCCCGATTTTTTTTTCCGTAACTGAGAAATGATAAATGTCAGGGAATTATTTGTGTTTTGTTTTGACAGTGAGCAATTATCTTGTGGAGTCGGTTTAGGAAAGGGTTTGAATTTTTTTTTAAGATGGATGCAGACCCTGCAGAAATTGTTTTCCATGGCGAGTATAACAAAACCTTAAAATTTCTATTTCCAAAAATGGGTGGAACAGTGATTTTTCCGAAAATGGGTATTCGGACATTTTAATGATCAAATTGGCAGTTTAATTTTTTTTTGACCACTTGCACGTCGTTCCTTAAGGGCAATGCTGTCCTTCTATTCTCATTATTAAAGGAACCAGTTTAAATTTGGGGAAGATCCGATCTTTCCCCCTCCTGAATTAGATATACATATACGAAAAAAAATAATAAATTTCGGCGATCTTGATTAGATCTCAACCGATTTGGCTGATAACTATATGCATAGTTTTGTATTTATTTACTTTTTGAATCAGTCCATTATGGAACCTAACATGGAACGTGAATCACTTTGTATAGTTATTACATCGTCATATTTTTTATTTTGAACATGTTTTTGTTATAAAATGTTTCCATATCTGGCACAGAAATAGCAGTTTATGGTGAAGCAAGAGGAGAATACAGAAAATTGTGTTCATAGTAAAAAAAAATGGTTATTTACACCTATAATATCGTTTTTCCGTGGACACATTGTATATAGAGCAAATGGCTAAAGAACGATTAAATATAAAGGAAAATTGAACCTTGACTTATATCACGTAAAAGTAACCCAAATAACCTACCTTTTGCCACCAAGCAAATGTTGATCCGACTTTAGGTCCGAAGATATTTCGATTTGAAAATTTCAGAAAATTTGACCGACACTGCAGTTTCAGATAAACTATTTAATATTCTTGGCTAAAATTTGGTAAACAGTTTATGTGACAAAGACTACTTCCTTTCCAAATTTCAGAAAAATAGGTTGAGATCTGATCAAGATAACCGAAATTTAATTTTTTCAATTTCTTTCGTATATGTATATCCATATCAGGAGGGGCAATGGTAGGATCTTCCCCAAATTAAAACTAGAGGTGCCTTTAATAATAATTGTTTAAGTGGTCAAATAAAAATTAAAACTCCAAAGGATCCCGCAGTTTTTATAGTAAAAATGGGTTTCAGTTGATTGTTCTGAAACTTGAGGAAAATGTTCTCCTGGGCCCCATGATTAAAATTTTCTTTGACCACCAGTCTGACCGAATTCGATTTTTTGATCTAGAGGCGATTGAAACTGTGAACATCTGAGAAGGTCTGCTTAAATATTTCATAAAAACTCTGTAAATATTCAGGCTTATTTTTTGGAGAAAAATAAGCATCTTTTGTCTCTTGGTGTTTTTTTTCAAAGTGCTTCCTTCTCCCTGAAAAAATAACAAAAAAAATATTTTTTTTGTAACTTTTTTTACGGGAAAAGGTAGAGTACCTTAAAGAAAAACACCAAGAGACAAAAGAAGCTTATTTTAGTTCAAAGAACACGCCTGCCGGTTTTCAGAATTTCCTAGACAAAAATAATTTCGACCATGAATCCCTAGATTTTTATTTTTCTCTACTTCAGAAAGATCCCAAAATATTCAGGCATATTCTTTAGGTAAAAATAATCAACTTATGCCCCCCTCCCAACTTTTTCTTCAAAGTGCTTCCTTTTCCCCTAAAAAAATTACAAAAAAAATAATTTTTTTGTTTGTTATTTTTTTCCGGGAGAAAGAAGCATTTTGAAACAAAACAAGACACGAAAGTTGCTTATTTTTCTCCAAAAAATTAGCCTGAATATTTTGAGAATTTTTACGGAGCATAGATCAAAATTCGGACAAAAAAACACGGTTCCACCTATTTTTGGAAATAGAAGTTTTAAGGTTTTGTTATACTCGCTATGAAAAATAGTTTCCGCTGGGTCTGCAACCATCTTAAGAAATTTCCCAACCTCGCTATTTTTTTGACTAAATCAATTCCACTATCTGTGATTGATAACAGTTTATTTTTTATGTAAACCGGTTATACGCACTAGGTGTAAAAAAGGCTCTAATAGAAAGAGAACTTTGTACACCCAAAAGAAATGAGATTGTGGGACGCTACCTCAGTTCAACGGCCGACTCAGGGCTGTGATTGCAGCACGAAACGAAAGGGGAATCTTAAAACCCATTATTTGCTTCATTATATGTACAAGAAAAAATTACAGTGTAATAAAAGCTAGTATAGTAATAAATGAGTTTATACTGTCAATTGTTCGCATCTTTAACTTTTTTCAAAAAAGGGGGGGTTCTCAAATCGACCAGTGAACTATACTTCCACGTCCACATAGTGGAGTGGTAGTATAGTAATCGTGAACAAATTTTCAAATTTTTTTTGCGTTGAAATAGTTTTAGAATATCATGAATCGTCCAGATGTTACATTTACTCTTTTTGAGCAATGTGTAAACTTATTACAAATAAGTGACCTTTAAATCGCACAAATTTTGACGTTTCAAATCTATAACAAAATTACGCCTTGACTAATAAAATTAATGCAATTTGTAGATTGCGCACAAAAAGTAGTTCATAATTTTATTGAGTGTTACAGCCATTTTACTAATAAATTTGCTTATTTACTTTTAGAAAAAACAACACGATTAATTTGATAACGTTGTGTTTTGCAAACAAATGCTACGCCTGTGCGCCACACAGTGGGGAAACTATGCCATTCTTTGGACAAAAATCTAAAAAAAGTAGATATATCAATCAATTTTAATTTAAAAAAATGGAAAATACCCTTAAGACATTGTACTTTAGAGTAATGCTGCGGCAAAGTGGCTTTGAATTAACCTAACCCTTTTAAAATAGGAATTAACGGTTTAAGGTGGTGAAAATTCGAGATTCAAGTGAAGTTTGTGATCAAAATAGTGCCTGGGCCAGCAATGAAATGGACTTTATGATTATAACCCTTTTAAAACCTATTCGGGGGGGTTCCTTTTGACGAGTCTACCACGAATATTCATATCGCCCTATATGGAAGCGGCGCTTTAACCCTTACGCACCCCTCAAACACGTCATTTTTCAGCCTTTAGGGTTTGGGATAAGAACCCGTTTGTTTTTGATTTTAATGAGAAAATTATATATAAAAACCCCTATACGGAAGCTATTGTCCGACAAAAAAAAGTGACGCGTTCGCCCAGTCCGACACCCGAAACATGTCAATTTTGAGCCTTATGGCTTCGTGACTATAAGCCTTACCATTTTTGGCACAAAGTTTAAAAATTTAATGTAAAACATCGTGGTAAACTTGTCCGACAAAAAAAATTACGCGTTCGCCCAGTCCGAAACATGTCAATTTTGAGCCTTATGGTTTCGTGACTATAACCCTTACCATTTTTGGCACAATTTTTAAAAATTGTATGTAAAACCCCATGGTAAACTTGTCCGACAAAAAAAGTGACGCAAAATCTAGAAAAACTGGAAAAAAGACATTTTTTTATGCAAAAGTGTTTTTTAATGCGTTTTATTATAATCTTTACTTTAAGATCATAGGAGGTTCTAAATTAACGATCAGTTTTTATTCAAATTATGAGAATTGATTAATCAATGTCCTAAAAGTAAGCAGTTCAATTTTTGTAGCCCAAGCGTGTGTTTGATTTGAGTTATAAGTGTTTGACACGGTCTTAAATGGAATTTAACGGAGGGAAAAATCAAGATTTTTTCATGTTTAATTAAATATATCTTAGTAATTAATGCTCAGTTTTCATTTAAATTTGATAAATGAGCAACGAATAAACAACTTTCTATGCGAAAAATTGTACTAGCATGTTTCTAAAGGTAGAAATCAAAGAAGTAATGTCATAATTTAGAATAATTTAGATGAATTAATATTCATTAATCAAATAATTATCTCTTTATATTTCTTTAACAAATTCAACTATTTGATAATAAGTACTTTTCAAGCTATATACTTGTACCCGAAATTTATTTTTTCTATACTAATAAAATAATGACAATATAGCTTCTTCACGGGAACTTAAATTTCCGCGGCACGCAGTAGTATACTAATACTGCTCCGTTTCATTAGTATATTATATACATCAGTTTTGCTCCATATTATTTCACGTGGTCGTAATTTCGTTTTTACAGTATTTATTGAAGGGTATTTACAGTATGTATTGAAGGGTAGAAAACAGTTATTATTTTGCAAATAATTTTGCACTTGTTCAGTAAAGAGTGAGATGGTAAGATCTTATGTAAAATTTAATTACAAAACTTTTCTCGTTTGAACTTTTCACTAAAACTATAAAAAAATAGTCAAAAAGTCATCGGAATTTTACACAAAATTAATCACCAAAAATTTAGCTAAACATTTTCAGGCTGCGAATTCCTCAGTTACTGTTCTTTATGTTATTCTTAAGGATTTTTCACAAAAAAATTACGTGCCCTTCATAACAGCCAACTGAAAACAGATGCTTTCTAGTCTATAATTATTCTGAAAAAAAGCACCACTAACAAAACATCTTTTTTGCATTTTTCTTGTCGGACCGTCCATATTTTTTTCGGACATAGATATTAATGATTTAAGAACGTGTTAATGAATCACGTAGTGCCTTTGTCCGACAGGTTTTAAAAGGGTTATAATCATAAAGTCCATTTCATTGCTGGCCCAGGCACTAAAAGTTGTCCTTCAGGGTTTTTTAATGCTGATCTCATCTTCAATCTTACGTTAATCCTATCGAGCCTTCAAAGGAATGAAAACAGGGGTTGATCTAAAAATTACGATTTTTCAAATACTCGTCACTAATATATGATTCAAATGTATTGACCCCTCACTTTAACCGCGAGTATCTCAGAAACAGAGGAGCAGAAAAGATTGAAAAAAATTACATGTTCATTATGAATCTAGTCTCAATCAGCAGCTAGAATTTGAATAATGTACATTGGACACTTTTGAAGTTCTGCGAAGTTATATTGAAAAATGTCCTACTTTTTAAGGAAATTTTGACCATACCAGTTTTAAATCCATTATATTTTGGAAAATGTAAATAAAATTTTAGACAACGATAAAGCACAGCATTTTTTGTACTAGGAAATTTTTTCATAATTTTTTATTTTAAAATTTTGCAGTTATTCTCAAAAACGTGACGTCGTATTTATTCGCTTATTTATAAATATATTTAATATAAGTTTTATTGAAATAGTTAATTATATAAAATATAAGCATTTGCCGAAAAAATAATTGGTAAATATCAAATAATAATTTAGTTATCAAGCGTAAAGGATAATATCATTGCAAGTTTGCAATAATATCTATTTTGCTTGATAACTAAGTTAATGTTTAAATGCTTATATTTTACATAATTAACTATCTGAATAGAAAAATTGAATATATTTATAAATAACCGAATAAACATGACGTCACGTTTTTGGGAATAACTGCAAAATTTGAAAATAAAAAATTAGAAAAAAAATTCCTAGTACAAAAAATGCCGTGCTTTATCGGCGTCTAAAATGTTATTTAGAGAGTATGCATGTTTTCCAAAATATAATGGATTTAAAATTGGTATGGTCAAAATTTTCTTAAAAGGTAGGACAATTTTCATTATAACTTATCAGAACTTCAGAAGTGTTCAATATACATTATTTAAATTTCAGTGATTGATTTAGACTCACAATGAACACACAATTTTAAAAAAATTTTCTGCTCCGTTTCAGAGATATTTGCTGTTAAAGTGAGAGATCAATACATCTGAATCGTATATTAGTTGTGTTTGGACTTGTAAATTAAATATAGTGGAGTAAAAAAGGACCATTGATAGTTTTGTAACAGCAATATTATGATTTCATACATTCTGAGGTATCACCACAAATATATATCTAACTTTTGAAGTACCAAAGCCTATTGCGTTTTTTTATGAACAATATTGTTTCTTGAAAAGCGTGAATATCTCCAGTTCTAGAGGTCCGATTGGGACAAACTAAAAACCTTCGCAATTAGTATTTCAACAAATCTGCATTGGTTTTGGGTCACTTGAGTACATTCATAACGTACAAAATGGAATAAGCTGCCTAAGAGGTGTTCTCTTTTTCATGTTAACGCTCAGGGATGTCACGAGTTCCATTCGGCTTCAAACTTTCAGAAAATACACCTTTCGTTGAAAGTAAAACATTCTGAAGTTTTGGCGCCCAAATATTGAAACTTGTGGACACAAATCAATTTATTACCTAAAATTGATTTCCCCGCCATTTTGTGCCATTGAGTCCAAAATGGATAATTTTTTTCCGATGACATTAAAAAATTATTTTTTTAAAGTTATTTTGGCCACTTTCTTAGCATTTTTTTATAAACCAAACGACAACAAATAGATTTTCTCGGCCATTTTGAAAACATTTTAGAAAAATTTTTGTCAGAAAAGATAGAGAATTGAGAGAAATTTAAAAAAAGTGAATTTTCGTCCATCTGAACTCGAGATATTTAACTTTTAGCATCTAGTGAAAAGATAAATAGCAGCAAAGAAACAGAGTTGTCTCTGAACAGAACAAACATTTGACATTAGTCAAGAAAAATGAGGTTATAATTTTATAAAGACAAGTTAGCAGAATATCAAATTCCCCTAAATGCATACCTTAACTACCAACTTAAGTAAGCCAGAAACAATTGAGTACGGTGCAAGAAAACGAGAGGTAATCTTGATATATAAATTAAAAAAACTATTCAGGCTAATTAACGACAATGAAATGTGAATGCTTGAAAATTAGCCTAAAGCTAAAAATGCTTTTTGGGCGTTTCATATGAAGTAAACATGTTTCAAAATGATACAGTTCAAATATCCCAAGTAGCACAATATATTGACTGATCATTGTTTCTATATTGGCACAATATTGATTCATTTCTATTGATAAATCAACATAATGCCAATATTAGTTCTTTGTTCCATAAATGTAATGTTGGTAACAAATATTATTCAAATATTGGTTGGCTAGTTGTAGAAATTATTGGCATTTATCAGTGTTGGCCCATTATTGCTATTTACAATATTTTATTACAACATTGGCCCTATATGTTATTTATTGACATTTACATATATTTTCAATATTGTTTATTCACTATAGGGCCCATATTTCAAACGAATATTTTGGGTCAATCTGGGAATGCATCTCTATTACAATAAAACAGTTTTTAATAATTATAATTTATGTAAGTAATTCAATATCATATCCCTAATTTTTTTTATTATACTCTTCACCATTCGATACGACACATTTCTAAAATGTAAATCGCTAACAGAGTAAAAATTTTGTTTCCACTGTGTGATCGAATTTTAAAATACTTTTAAAACGTCTGTCCATCAGTCATATTTCTTGTAAGAACGATAACTCTGTGGGAAGTTAATGCGGTGCGTTAACTCAAGAAAGAACCCTATTGTTTTTTAAATGAATTAATCGGTAAATGTAAAAGTTACTATAAATAAAAGAAAGTAAAGTTCAGCTTTAGACAAATTTGATTCACGAACGATTAAAAAAATAACAAAATTTACATAGATAAGTGAATCATATTTCGCTCAACATATCACATGATTAATTCTGATTGGAACGACTGTCTTTCTTCAGCTTAATTAACTCCGAAAATAGAGTTATGACTCATGACTAATAATTGGTATTTTAAAAAGGACAATTTTATTTTCAGATCTTGTTGAAATTCTGTATTAGTAAGTGTTTGATAACAACTAATAAAATTATGTGATTGTTTTAGAGTTAAAAAATTGCCTAATATCTTCTTTTGGAAAATTAAGTTCATTTTTCTTCATAACGACGAACGCCACTGGTGAATTTTTCAATATCTTGCCGTGACACAATCTCCTGATAGGTAAGTACCTTCCACCGAATTTTTTTTAAAATCGTGTTTTTCATAAGGAAGTTGTGGTATGGGAGTCATGAAAAGTGAAACATACTGTATACGTGTATCAGGTTAAAAATTGAGCTACTTTCAATTTTCTGCTTCCCTTAATGACATTATTACAAAGTGTATAGTCTTTCCTCGTGCTGGCTCCGACTATATGGGTGCTGTAGGACTGTTACATGACATGTATACATATTATTAAATGCGTTCAATTTTTATTTTTAACATGAATCTTAGAAACCGAAATTAAAATGTTTGTTTTTTAGTTACCGTCTGTGATTTACAGGTACCATAAAGATGTTTATATCTTTTACAATATTTATTTTCATCTTCGTCGTCATTATGACAATCTGGGATACAGTTTTCTTCTTAAGAGACAATACTTCTGAATATGTACCATCTTCATTGCCGGTTGATACGAATAAAGATGTTTACTTATGGCCCAAGAAATTGTCTGATACTCAAATCAAGAAGTTAAGAGACAGTTGTTCAGAACCAAATGTAAATATTGAATATGAAGAATGCGCTGGTATTTGTAAGGCTACTATGTATAACCTAAAACGTGCTCAAAATTTGGCAGGAAAGGCGGAATACACATCCAATTTATCATCAGTCGCTGAGACCGTTGAGAGACTAGTAGAGAATGAAGACAATGATATCGTGTACGGTGAGGGCGGAGATGAATTATCTGATGATAATCTTGAGACATTACGATACAAGTTAAAAAATAAAACAGAAAGGAATGACAACTATTCTATAAACCAAGTCAGTACTTCAACAGGATTTAAGAATAAATATATCAAGAACTTATTGTTTTTAATTAAAAATATATTAAATATACTTTTGTTTCTTAGGTTTTTCATCTTCGCAAAGAAACTTAACTAGTTTTACCAAGACACCAATAAGCAAGACATCTTTTACAATAAACAACTCAACATCTGTTAAAAGTAGTAATGAATGTAATTTGTGAAAATTGTAGTGGTTATTTGTCACTTTGCATTCTTTTCAATGCTTCATAAATTGTACATGGTTATTCATTATATTTTGGTGTGAACGTTTCAGATCCTGCTGATTTAAATAGAGATATAAAGACGATTACTAGAACATTGGCGGGCTTCAAACATGATATTAAAGAAATAAAAAAGGATATTAGCGACATTAAAATAAATCTTAATATGTTAAATGAAAATAGATTCAAGTCCTATAAGTTGTCTTCTGATTTTAAGTTGCCGGTGACAACGCCAGAGCAATTACAGAAATTAGAAAATAAAATTGAAAATACTATGGACCTACAAAATTTGGTAAAATTACATTTTTCATCGTTTCTCAGTTATCACATTTTGTTCTCGTTGTAGGTAAACGTTCTTTCACGTGTAGGTGGAAATACCATTAAAAAAAACGTAAATTGTATAATGAGAAAACTGATGAACAGGGAAATGAGTTTAAAATATTCAGCTAGAGGAAAAAAACAGAAAAATGACTTTTCGAAGCTCAACTTATATGAAGCTGTCTTAGGTATGTTAGCCTAGAGTGTTATTAGTAGTTTAGGCAAAACGGATGTTATTAACTTCCTGTTGGACCGATATAATAACACATTACCTCTTCTGTTTTTAGAAGCTGTTAAAGTTAACTTTTCGGAGGCAACCGAGTTAGAAATAACACGATGTATTGGCCTTGCTTTAGCGACAGCTGGAGACCGGGATGGTGGAAGACAACTTAGAGGTTTGTGACTACCGGAATGTTATATGTGTGTCATCTAAAGTCGTCTATTTTTTTAGCTGAAAAACTAAACCAAGATGTGTGAAATATCTTCACTTGAGATTTTTTTTTTTTACGAAGTTATTTTAATACAGTATCGTCAGCCTCATGTATTTTGTTTTATTTTTTACCCTACAGTAGTATTGTGATATTAAAATTGTGAGGAAGGTAAACAGTGAATCTCTAAAGTAAGCAACACTTTTTTATCTTGAGGTATTAATTTTTAAGGTTCAGGGTAATCAACTTGTTACTGACACAATTTCATGCCACATTACAAAGCAGATGGCGCTAGGGCCGTTTTTCTTGGGCTTATAAAATAAATAGACGGTTCCAAAATTTCATTAAGATATCTCAGACATTAGAATAGGGGGAAACGGGAGAATTGAATCTCTAATATTGGTATAATAACGAGTGACAATATTGGCCTAATATTCTATTTTTAGTGGAACAATATTTTAATACCTTGTTAGTCCAACATTTGAAAACAATCTTGGATCGATACTCAAAAAAGTCCATATTTTTTTATTGGCCCAACATGTAGAAACTAGTTTGGCCCAGTATATCTACTATACCGGATCAATCAATATTGATGTGCTTCTTGGGATTAGCCATAAATAGACATTTGCTAATTAACAATTAACGAAAATACTAAAAGTTATATCTCGAGTCCAGATGGACAAAATTTAACTTTTTTTTAAATTGAAGTTCTCGCAATTCTCTTTCTTTTCTGATAAAATGTTTTAAAAATGGCCGAGAAAATCTATTTGTTGTCATTTGGTCTATAAATAGATGCCAAAAAAGTGGCTAAAATGACTTCAAAAAAATGTATGTTAATGTAATCGGAAAGCTGGCGTACAGAACTACATTTTGAAAAATAATTAATCATTTTGGAATTAATAGCACAAAATGGCGGGCAGTTCAAATTTCAGATAACAAATTCATTTTCTATTTCCTTCTTCAAGTCTTTGGGACTTCCTGCCACATGTATGTTTTCTTTTTAAGCGGTGCTAGGGGAATCTACAAAATATATCACAATTAACCAGTATGTTACTGGTAAATAACTTCTACACCTGTGACGTTTACGTTAAAGGATCAGTTAGAGGTTGGTTTTTTAAATAAACAACCCAAATTTAAAAAACCCAACTTCTAACTGATCCTTTGACGTAAACGTCACAGGCGTAGAGGTTATTTACCAGTAACATACTGGTTAATTATGATATATTTTGTAGATTCCCCTAGCACCGCTTAAAAAGAAAACATACATGTGGCAAGTCCCAAAGAATTGAAGAAGGAAAAAGAAAATTGAGATAATGCCACAAATAACATTTAGACAATAACAAATTCATTTGTGCCCACAAGTTTCAATATTTGGGCACCAAAATTTCAGGGTGTTTGGAAGTTCAAAACTCAGATATATACTCCTGGTGATACCCCAGAAGGTATGAAATCATAATATTGTTGTTACAAAACTATGCATATCCCATCGTTTATTTGGTCTTTTTTTACTGCACTAATGTTATTTTACTGACAGGTAAAAATAAGTGTAGTTTTTTAAGTTAGGTTAACTTAAAGCCATTTTGCTGCAACTAAAGTACAATATCTTAAGAGTATTTTCCATTTTCTTTATTTAAATTGATTGATATTTATTTATTTATTTATTTATTTATTTATTTATTTAACAATACACTGCCCAATAGAGCATTCCAATTACAGGGCAGGAGATGATAAGTACATATAAAATATATTAAAAAATATTAAAAGAATATAAGTAAATAGAAATATGGTAACGTGTTTTAATTTATACAGTTAATCTCTTTATCTCAGCTACATTGCAGTGGAATATATCAAACTGGCCTTGAAGACTATTATGGTTCTCACACATTTTGTACAATGGTGAAAATTTCTGTACGTTAGTTCTGGGGGTCGGCAGATAAAATAAAGTGTTTTGTCTGGAACCTGGTCTAGGTGTTCGAAAATTTAGTAAACTTAAGATAGCACTACAATCTGTTATATTATGTATTACTTTTAAAAGAAATATTTGTTGTGAAATAGTTCGGCTAGTCTCCAAACTCGAAAGCGAAAATCTGTTTAAAAGTGCAGTCTGGGGAAAACCAATAGCAGGATAGACACCGTCCTCCTTGTAACTTAAAATCTTTAAGAAACGTCTCTGAATTCTCTCTATATTTTGTATATGTAGGTTGTAATGAGGAGACCAAATAATTGACGAGTATTCTACTTTTGATCGAACAAAAGACTGATAAAGTAGTTTCAGCGTATTACTGTCATTAAAATCATGAGAACATCGTGTTATAAATCCCAGTGTTCTAAAACTTTCATTGGTTATGGTGTTTATATGACAATTAAAGTTAAGTTTACTATCAAATGTTACACCGAGATCGCGGAAGGTTGATGGACGTGTAAGCACTGAATCTTCTAAGCAATAATTGAATTCGACCAGCTGATGTTTATTGGTAAAAGTTAGAACATTGCACTTCTGTGCATTCAATTGTAGTTTGTTCAAATTACACCATTCATTTACTTTATCGAGGGCCGCTTGTAGAGCAACACAATCAGTAACATCATTTACTTTATTGTACAACTTCATATCGTCTGCGTATAAGAGACAATTGACACCCAGTTCTACTGTTATGTCATTAATGAAAATATTGAAAAATAAAGGACCTAACACTGAACCCTGGGGTACGCCTGAAGTGGATACAAATTCTACAGACCGCTGACCACAGTATTCAATGTGGTGATGTCTGTTTTCAAGATATGATTTGAAGAATAATAGCAGATTTTTTGAGAAACCAAATTGTTGAAATTTTGAATATAAAATACTGTGGTCCAGTCTGTCAAATGCTTTAGTGAAGTCTGTGTAAATTACGTCAACTTGTGAGTTTGCGTCGATAGCATCAGTTATATATTGGGTAATACAAAAAAGATTGGTTGAGGTAGATCTTCCCTTGAAGAAACCGTGTTGGTATTCAGTAATGCGATTCTTTGCATAAGAAAATGTTGGTTCATACAGCAAAGTTTCGAAAGCTTTGGAGAAATTGTTGATAATCGTTATGGGTCTGTAATTCTCAATATTATTTTTTTCACCTTTTTGATATACAGGAATTATCTTAGAACATTTGAGTGAATCGGAGAATATGTTAGATTTAATGGCCAGATTGAATAATAAAGTGAGAGGAATTGCAAACACGCTAGCACAATCATGTAATAGAAAGGCGGGAATTTTGTCAGGGCCCATCGTACATTTAGGTTTGATTTTTTTTTAGTGAATTTAAAACTTCTTGCTCTGTAAATTGTTCAATTGTTAAAGAATCAGTATTTGCGTCATGGTTGTCCTCAATTGGAACACCAGAAGTGATAAGAACTACAAAAGTAATCAGCAAAACCATCTACCAATTCTTTGTTGCCAACATAATGTCTATTCTTATAGTATATCAGCCGGTAAATTATTACTAGTTTTCTTATTGATAAACTGCCAAAACTTGTTGGGATTAGTCTTGATATTATTTTCAATGTCGCTACAATATTTTCTATACTCAATATCAACCTGATTTTTGGCATAAGTTCTTAATAATTTAAACTCCTCGAGTGCAAGAGGATCATCAAGGTTTTTGTAATCGCTCCATGCTCTATGCTTCAGTTTAATACTTTTAATTATATTAGAATTGTACCAAGGAGGGTAGCTCTTGCCTTTGATTACAGTTTTTGGAACAGTTGACTCAAGAACGGCATATATTTTTTCATAAAATTGTTCAAAGGCATAATTTACATCAGAAATATTGAATAGAAAATGCCAATCAATATCTGCTAAGTTTTGATAGAGGTCAATCAGATTGGCTTTGCGGTAGTTATAGTAAGTCAGATTAACGGTGTTCTTGTTATTTTTATGTTTTTCATGTACATTAAATAGTATCAGGAGTGCTGGATGATGAACATCTTCATGAACTAATATGTCTGGAGCTTTGTCTACTACACAGTTCATATTTGATAGCACTAAGTCTAAAATGTTGTCGTTTCTGTTTTTTATATAATTGTATTGTTCTAAATTTAGAAAATTACTAAAGTTGATTAGAGAGGTAAGACGACTTGTAGCTTTAGCGAGAGTAAGTAACTGGAATATATCCAATGTGGGCAGATTTTGTCCAAAAAAGGTCACATTTTTCCTATTGTGCGCCAGTTTGCGGCCATATTGTCAGTGATAGATAGAAATGTACGTGACGTGAGGAAAAGCGATTGCTTTGTTTTTAATTTTTTTCACGGAAACTAAATCAAAAGGATGCAAGTGTGATACATCGTTGACATCGAAGTTTTAACTATTTTTTAATGGTTCGGTTACAAATTATAAGTAATTAAAAAGAGGAACGGATTTTAAAATTTCTACAGGGTGTTTCATGGATCGGTGACAAGCTAGTGCTTCAATTTTTTTAATGGAACGCCCAAAATTTTTGATATATTTATATTTGAATTTTAATATTTTTTCTGGGCATAAATAATTTTTCTTTTTTCTCGACCAATTTTTTAAAATACTGTCGAAAAAGTTGGCACTATGAGGTATCAGGATGTAAGTAATTGGTTGCTTAAACATCTTATACAGGCCGGCCACGTCCGGTTGCAGCTTCTGTTCGTTTAAATTTGAAGCGTTTATTAATTAATAATAAATTATTTTCAGAAAAGCCGTTCAAATGCTTCAAGTGTAACAAAGGATACAAGAGTAAACAATCTTTGTACACTCACACAAAATGGGAATGTGGCATACCGCCACAATTTAAATGTCCGACTAAAGGATGTGGATACAGAGCCAAACAAAAGGGAAACCTTGAAACTCATTACTTAATCTGTCGGAATCGAAAAATTAAACATTTAGGAGAATTAATTTAGTTATCTCATATCTTATGGACTAGCCTCTACTGGTTTGTCAGTTTTCACCAATTTCGTGGTTTACAAGACGTCACTTTGTTTTATCGTTTAGAACGGTAGGATTATTCAGTTGACCATGCCAAGAAAGTGCTCAAACTTCGAAAACGAATTTAGCACACGATATTTTCAAAGTAATTATTTATTAAAGACAAATGTTTGTATCGGTATGGAGTGCGCATATGTGATAAATTGATTTAAATTTCTAAAATTCCGTTTTTATTAAATATTTCAAGATATGTTCATCGGGCAAAAAAGGAAAAGCCCTCTTTGAGAAATAGAGAATTTAGGTGAAGAAAGGTCTGATAATATTTTATGTAGGACGAATGGTGTCTAGGTAAAATGGAATTTAAAAAGGTACAAGAATAGAATTTGTTCATTTTTTAACATTTTGTTAAAACGGTTTAAATATGTAAACTTGCAAATTTTATCATATTTTATATAATATCGAGTAAAAATCTTCAAGCAATAAAAAATTTAGAAAATAAAAAGAAATGTTTAAAAGCTTTCTATGTTCAACATTTATTTTCTTCATCGGCCTCTTCATTGAACATTCTATTGAATATATCTTTTATTAAGGAACAACTGCGTTAAAAGGTTTTTATTATTTATAATGTTAATTTAAAACCTAAAAACGATATAATCACAAAATGCTACTAAATTTCGTGATGTGCTTTTGAGTCATCCGAATAAGACATTTTTTAGTTTTTTCAAAATAACTCAAAAACAAAGCAAATTTGGAGATATTTACAAGAATAGGTAATTTTACTTTTGTAGAAAATTATTTTTCCATCAAAGTACGTTGTTCAAAATTGTTTTTCTTATTTTTAGTATTAAAAATAATAATTAGAGAACAAAGTTAAAAATTTACGAAAATTCACTTTTTTTTCTTTTCCCAGTAATTCGTCCATGACTTCTTTTTACGGCATCCTAGGTACATATAAGTGATCAGGGAAAAAAGCTACTAAAGAAACAAAGAAATTGTTTTTTTGTCTGCTGCGTACGACCAACAGTGACTGAGATATCGCTCTTTAAAGTTGACCATTTTTTGCCATATGCAAGAACAGGATAGGATGCCTTTAGGCTTTACTGAACTTCGCCGAGTAAAATTGTTACTTTAAATTGTAATATTAATTTGGTTAATAAAATTCTTTATTATTATTATTTTCCTCAGTACTCAGCACAATACTGGCATTACCCACTTATCCCGGGTAATTGCTTACCAAGGGATTAAGCTCCCTTCTGACAATGCTACAAGTGTCCAGCAGGACAGATTTCTGCATAGGCACGTATGATCCCTTATCTAGCCTCAGTATCTTGATATTATCGTGTAATTTCTTTGGTATTTCCCCAGTGGCACCTATCACAATTGGAACTATCGTTACGGTCTCCATCTTCCACATCCTCTTGATTTCATCAGCTAACGTATTTATTTATTTTTTCTGCATATGTTTTACTGATATTTGCCGTACAGCTATATCAATGATGAGAGATTTCTTCTCTTCCTTTAGAGTGAGTACTATGTCCGGTATGTTATTATTTTTCTGCCTTAGTAGAGGCTGGTTGTCTCAGTTTCGCATATTGATGGCGGCTCGTATAGGTAATAAGGGACTGTTTCCTATATGTTCATATATTTGATCCTTAATGCCTAGTGAATAATATTTGCGACTCTGTTGTGCCTCTCCAAGTAAACTTTAGGAGCCAGTACAGAGCATCCCGAGACTATATGATCCAAGTATTCTTCCTTTGTTCCACATACGCGGTATTTGTTGTCTTCCACAGTCTCTTTTAGTATCCTTTGCCTGTGTATTTTTGTGGGGATAACTTGGTCCTGGATTGCTGCAATAAAACCTTCTGTTTCGATAAACAGATTGCCTGTTCTCATGTATGCTGTGGATGCTTCCGTATCAATCAATCATGTTTGTGAGATATCGTCCTTGTAAAGGCTTTACTTCTCCAACGTGTTTTCAGTTCCTGTGCAGAGAAGAAATGAATTCATTTGCAGCACCGATTTTTTCTCTTTTGCATTATCTACTAAAAAAACTTTCACATGTATGAGAGCAAATGCGGTAAAATGTGGCATAGAATGGTCAATTTTGAATGGCGATATCTCGGTCATCCTTGGTCGTACGGAACAGAAATAAAAAGGAATTTCTCTATCTTTTCAAGAACTTTTTTTCTCTGAACACTTATACATACCTAGGATGCCGTAAATGAAGTTATGGACGAATTACTGGAAAAAGATAAAAATTGAATTTTTGTAAATATTTAACTTTGTTCTTTAATTATTATTAATACTAAAAATAGGAAAGCAAATTTTTCAACAATGCATTTTGAAGAGAAATTTAATTTTTCACAAAACGTATTCTTGTAAAAAAATAAAAATGGGCTTATTCGGATGACTCTCAAAAACGCACCACAGAATTTAGTAGCACTTTGTTATTTTATTGTTTTTAGGTGTTAAACTAACATTTTAAACAATAAAAGCCCTTTAACTTAATTGTTACTTGCCACCCATTAATTTTGACATATTCAATAACGTTTTGCATTTGACAAAAGATATTCAAACATTTTCACACAACGAACCAAAAAAAAAATCGAAAAAATATTTTGACACATGTGCATTTTGTAAATATGTACGCAATGAATAGTGTAATACGAAATAAGTGTAACTTAATTTTACTTCTTAGGTGTAATTATGGTTAATTGCGAAACTGTCGAAATTCACAAATTGCTCTGAAAAATATCTATAAGCGGATGACGGTTTTTACTGATTGATCGATTGATTCATTTGCCAGCGTAAGGTGGGCATTGCTGCCGATTCCGGGCATCCATGGAGCTTCGTTCCAACACACAGCTTGGTTGTTCGTCGAACACGCCAACGGACAGCCAAACCGCGCGTCGGAACCAAATCTCGGATGTTTTATATACCTCCGGACCGGCTGCATACGCCGGGTTGGACATTGGACATGTTTGTTGTCAGCAGCGAGAGCCGCATGACGCATGGGGTGGGAACACAGGATGGTAAGTGTAGGTGTTTGTAAGATGCTTCTTTTAAGTTTCCATCTATCGTCATCTTATTTTTCTTCTTCCAAGTTTTCTGTTTCTTCTATTTCTGAATCTGGCAGCTTTTATTTTAATGTTTTTTGTTTTTATTTATTATACGTTCCACAGGTAAATATCCATTTACGGTGGAATTGCTGGGAAGAGCCCTATCTCGCGGTAACAATATTTTTTGCGAGTTATGAGAAGAAACGTCCGAAGGAATAGTTTGCTCACCCTGTAGGTACATAATTTTTGTCTCTGTTTAATAAACTGTCCTGTGACAAGGATTAATAAACCAATAAATAATTATCTTTTCAATTTTAATTTCTAATTTTTCGATTTAAACAAGGAAATATACTTTATTAATGAGCTAAACTAAATTAAAATAAAGTAAACAAAAACTTATCTGTTTCATTCACATCTGGTTGCTTATTTTATATCGCCCACTTGAAGAAGGGACCAGATCCATCCAGGTATGGATTTTACGGCCAAGCAGTACACTTTCTCGGGTTGTTTATATACACCCTTTAGTGTTACTTTATTCAACCAACATAATTTAATCAAATATCAACAAACAATTTATTAAAATTCAAAAATACAACATTGCCTCTCCGAATCGTGATTCGGAGCCAACCAGAGGGTTGGACGGATCGCGACCAGCTCGGCTTAATAAAATGGACAAACAAGTTAAAACTCCTGCCGCCAAAGGCGGCTTAAAATTAACACTATTACACTATGTCTGCGTAGCAGGCTTAAAATACTTAAGCCAGCCAGACTCGTGCTAATTTATATCAATCAATGTAGAATTGTTTACGCTTTAATCAATAGAATTTCGACGTTTTGTGGCCGCTTTATCCGGATATATCTCGAGATTTTTTAGAAGCCACGAAACACGCGTCTGTCTTCTCGTGTTTTCATTCATTTTTGACGGAGACGTGGCATTCTTTATGAAGTTGTGTTTATGAATATTTTTAGCCTCCCATACAAAATTAAGTTCGTAAAGTCTGAGCGCACTTTCATTTCAATTTACATAAGAAATATTCGTCCTACGAAGAAAGAAACCGTATGACCTCTTTTAACTAAATATCTTCTTTTGAAAAAATAATGTAACTTTTCCTTGTCCTATAAATATTTTGCGGGATATTTAAGAAAAACGGAATTCTTAAGGTTCAATTTTAACATTGGAAATGTTTATGTTTTCGTATATGGGGTAGAGTTACCAGTTTTTGTTCAAGGTTAAAAGACTGCGGTGTCGCGGCACAGTAGAGAGAAGACCAGTAGGCTCACTTACTCTTGAGATTTGTTGTAATCTATTTTATTTTTTATGAATCTACTGCGCATCCGATATTTGTACGCTCATCTACATATACACTGCTTGAGCTAGAAAATGCTAATAAACTGGCTAACACTTACAATGACAGTAAATTATTTTTATGCGAAGATATCCTTGGCAGATGATTTATTTTGCGACTGAAATTAATGTTTACTGATTAATCAATAAGTAGCGAATTAAAATTTGACCTACCTTTACTTAAATTTATTACATAACATCCGCGTCTGACGTCACAGACTGAAAATGTATGACTTTATATTATTCAAGCAAAAATTTGTACACGGCTGCCGAATTGACCGCGCTACTATCGAGTAACCCGCTCGCTTGCCAATTACATTACCTACCGTGTCGGGAGATTACCTAAAAGTTGTACAGCGATGCTGACGGTAGAACACAAAAGTGTACAGCTTTCTACAAATAGGTGCCTGCTTGCAAATAAATGATGTGTTAGAATTGCAACTAATACAGGTTGTCTGTTGTACAAATTGAGTGACAATAGTAATATCTCTTTATTTCAAAGTAATGTGTCGCGGTCGACTGAGACTATCATACGCAACGGCTGATATACGCAAATGTAATATGGGTTGCATATATCACAGGAGGTCAAGTTGCCAGTTTTCATTTAAGGTGGAAATACAGCGGTGTAGTGGATCGTTGTTCGAAAGTTGAAAAAGTTGAAAAACTTTATGTTTTATGTATGGTGTTATCATTTCCAATGTCCCGATGATTGCAAGGACTGCGAAATCTGTGAATTTTCTTTTCTAATTTTTTCTTTTGCTATGAAAGTACCGTGTGCCAAATTTCAGATATTCTTTTATTTTTTCGAGGTTAGAACTTAACTAGAAATTTATTTTTCGAATTAAGAGGATGTATTTCCTAACCTCTTAGTAACAGCAGTTAGTATAATCAAAACTTTGAAGGGGCAATAAATAGTAAATATATTACATGTTTTTAGATTGATTCTTGTAGAATTCAAGAATTATATATTATATTTATGACATAATTGCTAATATTAACATATGTTATTGTATTTTTATAATAAAAGAGTGAACTGTCTTGAAAATTATATTTTACCCAGGTCAGTTCTTCAATTTTTTATTTAATTTCCACTATCCCACAGTCAAAGACCAATTACAGGATATGATTGACATCTAACTAAAGAAGAAGTATAGCATACAATTAATTATACATTTATACATTATAAATCCATTTGCATGATAATAGAGTATATTTATGGTGTCAAAAAAAGTCATGACAAGTTAGAATCTATATGACATACGACATATACAGAGAGGTCGAGAAAAACTGAATGTGCCGCTCTCTAAAAATTTTTTGTGTGCCACTCACACTATTTTGTGATACTTTCAACATTTGCACGTTGGCAACAGTGATTAGTGATTTCTGTAGGATGTTAAATGGAAACAAATCAAACTTTCCATTATATTAGTACTTTTCTGGACATTGTATCATACAAAATATCAAGTTCTTGTTGGTGTGTGAAAGTGTGGCAATACAAAATGACGCCAGTTTTTAATAAATTACTTCGATTTTTCAACTTGGAAAAGTAAGGTGGAACACGACAACTTCGCAAGCCTCCACTTTTGAATGCCTTGAACTTATTCTTTTAATTATGCACTCTTTCCAAAAATCATGTAACTGCAATATATGTGTGTGTGTAATATTCGGAAATACATCGACATCTGTGCTAAAGTACTTATTTAATTTAGAGATTTAAACTGATAGCTCCAACTTTTTTCCATACACGTATCCTGCACATCATCATAAGACAATTTTGTAAAATATAACTCATCTTCATCTCATAACAAACAAAATGCGCCACATGAATTGATTAAGGATAATTGTGGATGTTAAATAATTCAAAATTAGATTTTAAAACATCTCAAAATCCCCAAAACATACAGTTAAGACAACGCGTTCGATAAGCTGGTCACACAGTAGCGACCACTTGCATTTCAGTATTCCCTAGTCTAGTGAAATAGGAAATTAGTTTTAATAATGTACGTAGAATAGAAATTAATTTTGATCATCTCAGTGACTTTTCTGTGTCACGTGGTCATTTTTTCTCGATCGCATTGTATGTGTATGCATATCAATTCATATCTATACATACACATATATATCCTTCTCACAAACATAACAGTCATGAATACAGTAACATTTTTTACTTTTAAAATCGCTAGCATTGTGAAAAAGAAGATTTTGTAGAGCGTGCACATTTTATAATCATATCCAGGATAATAGGTAATAAAAATATATTAGTACATCTCGTGAGCGAGACATTTTTAAATTGCATATGATGAACTTAATTTTCTTATTAACTTTACCGATAATTTCTTAAATGTGATTTTTGAAATTTAATTGAAGGTGACTCGTAAGTCTTTAAATGAACTTGATCGTTGCAGACAGATTTGGTCTAAACTATAAAGAAATATAATCCCGTTCTGTTTACGAGGAAAATCATAGTATTACACTTTTATCATTAAAGAACAGATTATCTATTATGCCCCAGCTTCTCTTGCTATCAAAATCCTGCTGTAAGTTAATACAATCACCTATGTGGGAAATAGAGCAGTAAACTATGTCATCGTCTGCACATAGTTAGTCATGCGTTAAAATTACACGCTCATTTATGTTGATATTAAATGACAGAGGACTCAAAAGTGACCCTTGTAGAACACTAAAAGTAGCGTTTAAATATCTTCTTATAGCCTTTGTGTTCCGCAAATTAGTCTGTTGTTGAGGCATGATAAAGTAAGTTAAGTAACAGACTAATATCAACCAGCATACTTAATATGTTTTGATCTAGTCTATCAAAATATTTTTGAGAAATCAGTGTATATTGCGTCTACCTGACCTTGACAATTAAAACTTTCTTAAATGTATTGCGTAATACACAGCAGACTCATGGTTGTCGACATACTATTCAGGAATTTGTGTTGGTGGAGTTTGTAACGTTATTTCTTCAACCTGCTCGGGCTCCAAATTATGTAACATTCTTTGCTTGGGTAGCTGGTTTGGAGAAGTTATTCCACAGGTCAGTTTAGTAAATAAAATAGTTCAAATATAAATAAACAGTTTATTTCTCGTAAACAGCGTTGTGGCGTCGATATTCTCGATGCCACCGGATCCCGTCTGATACAAATAACTAAGAGAACCCCAGCCCAACACGCTGGGTTCGTTTATATCCTCTTCTGCTCGGTGAGGTCGCTATGCATCTGTGGATTATCAACGGCGGCGTAACGGCGTCGGATAAATAACTTGTTAACACAAAAGACTCCAGCTCAACACGCTGAAGAGCCTAGAGATCGACTTATATTCGATCCGGTTTGGTAACGTCACAAAGAGTACTATTCTGGTATTAGCTCAGCTCAGCATGATGAAGACCAATGCCAGAAAAGCACTCACTGGCTTGTATTGGATCTCGTCATGCTTTTATATCCGAAACCCTCACGCGTGGTTCGGCTTGGGTGCGTGCTCATACGCTGGTAGGAATAAACGGAATTCTAGTAATGTGGCATGAATTTATGAATGCCTCATTACAGCTTCAATAACTATTCTTACGAATGAACAATAAAGAATGCATTAGTATTTCAAAAACCTTTGCAAAATGATAGTGATGTCTGTATATTGTATAATCACTAATTAGCGAGCTGTTTTGGGAAATAAATTTAACATTGAGCCGACATGATGTGCGGGGATGTAAATCAGATGTTGTGACAGAAGTTGAAGAAAAAAATTGCAAGAACATACTTAAGAGGGAATATACGCTGAAAATACCGGTCAAAGATTTCGACTAAACCATTTTACAATATCTTAATATTTGTATAAATTACACAATAAAATTTTGATTTCCAATCTGACTTAATTTACTAACAATATTTACCTCTTATATTAGCGTGAAATTGAATTGAATTTCCCAACTCAAAGGTACGCTATTTCTCATGCAAATAGATCCTGTAGGGGGCTTAAACCGATGTGACTCTGCTAATGTAAACGTAGCTTCCACAAACACCAAAACTCTTGAACACAACTCTCCAAAATACACTCGACGAAAGTTTAGTCAACTATGTTGGTGTCATCGGATGCTGATTAAAATTGTTCAGTTTTAATCATCTGCCGATGATGCCAGCGTAATTGGCGAAATGCGCGCCAAGTATTGTCTCTCGAGTATTGGTGTTTGTACAAATAGTTAAATAGTATTCTAAATATGAAATAGATAAAAAATTCTTCTCTAATAACGTAATATTTTTTAGGTAAATTGTACATATGCTACAAATGTAGAAGGGTATATAAGAATAAAAGTTCTTTTCATAATCATATTGCATGGGATTGTGGAAAACCACTTCGGTTCAAATGTCCGTTTCCGGATTGTACATTCGGAACCAAACGAAAAGCGAACCTTAAGATTCACTATTCACGTCATTGTGCTGATAATAAAGGATTACCTCCATTAGAATAAAAACAGTAGTATTGGTATAATAATACAAAATAAGTATACAAATTATATTATTTATAAATTATAACTTCAACAATAATGGTCTTCAACCATTCCCTACGATATTTACATCTACCTCAGCCGAAATTCGAACTCAGGAGTGATAACAGCGACTAGACATGTTGTGTCGCCCAACAGCGGTCAAGCCCACTGCTAGCGTCTCGGTATACATTAAGAATGCCGCTAAACAACTACACCCTGGCCAGGATTCGAACCCGGGACTCCGTGGTTACAAGCCAAACATCATAGTACTAAGCCCGTGAGGTGATATATGTAAAATTGCAGATGAAACATAAGAGTCACAAAACAACAGTAATAATAATAATTAGTAATAATATGTTAAATTGTATGTAAAGACAAATAAACTTATCTACGTCTCTTTTTAGAGAATTGTTACATCTAAATTGTCTAGTGCCCTAATTATAAAATTACATTATTATGTGTGTTATTAACTTTAAATTTAAGAACCTGCACTGTAAGAAGTTTTTTTATTAAACATTATTTTACCATAATATTCAGTTTCTTTGTTAAAGAGTTAAAATGGAGTGGGTTATATAACAAAACTATATACTACTGGTTGCTAAATCCTGCCAGTTTGTGATATGAAATACTTATACTATCTTCATGGTAGATATTTATAAAAATTTAAGTTTCTTACAAGGAAGTTTCTTTTACATATGCTACATATGCTTGTGTGCGTACATTTACTAGTTGTCTATATAAGTTGGATCTAATTTCTATAACAACTATACATAAGTTGTTTAATAATAATAATAATAATAATAATAAAAATAATAATAATAATAACAACTGCTGCCACTCTGGAGGACTCGCTTCACCATAACATCCGGTGCACAGCGAGTTACGACAGAGCAGGAGGCATTCCGAAGAGGAGTTTTCCAAGGAGTCCCCTCCTCTTTTGCATCTCACTACTGCCGTTATATGTTGAACTCCGCCAAACTCGAGAGTACTATTGTGGACCACCCAGCAACCGGAGGCATAAGGTCACCCATCTGTTTTATATGGATGACCTCAAACTGTATGCCTCCGGAGAGCGTGAACTTCATAATGCTCTAAGGGTGGTCAAGAAGTACACGCGAGCCATTGGTATGGAGTTAGAATTGGACAAGTGCGCGATCGTTCATCTCAAAAGAGGACGATGCGGGGACTTTGCTGAAGACGCGCAGCTCGCAGACGGAAGCATCCTAAGACATCTGGATGCCGGAGAGACCTACACATACTTGGGTGTGCAACAGCACCACATTCAGGATGTGCAGCAAGTAAAAGAATCTCTCCGCGGCAAGTACAGATGCCTATTCCGAAAGATTTGGTCATCCGAACTTTCGGGGAAAAACAAGGTGTCTGCTACTAATATATTTGCCGTTCCTGTTCTGCTCTACTCCTTCGGAGTAGTCAAATGGACGGTAGACGAGCTGCGCCAATTGGACACATATATCCGTAAGATGATGAATATCCACAGGAGCATTCATCCTAGATCGTCCGTCCCTCGTGTGTACCTCCCACGAAATCGGGGGGGCCGAGGGCTCTTGGGGCTGGAGTGTATGCATGGAAGAGTAGCACTAAGCATGGCATGTAATGTCCTTAAGAGCTCAGACCCGCTCCTGCAATTAGTGAGAGATCACGAAAATACAGGGGTGGGTGCAGGATTATTTAAGGCGGCAAAAAGGGCCGCAGATGAACTTGGTCTCATATTCGACGACAGGCGAGGAGGCCGGCGCGGTGCTGACCCAGAGTCAGTCACTGAACTTCAACCACCTCGCCTGAAGGCCCAGGTAAAAGCTGCCGAACAGGAACGTCTGTTTAGGCAGCATGTCGATAAACCCATGCACGGGGTGTTTTACAAGAACCTAGACACGCTGAGTTTATCGACAAAGCTGACATTCGCCTTTTTAAGGTCAGCTGGGCTAAAGTCGGAGACCGAGGGATTCATTGTGGCCTGTCAAGATGGTGTAATTAACACGCTGGTCCATCGAAGCCGCGTAATGGGTGTAGAGGTTCCTGATATAAACTGCAGTACCCGCCGTCAGGTGCCGGAATCGCTCATGCATTTCCTTTCCGCATGTCCGGTGTATGCGACTTCGGCCTACATCCATCACCATAAAGCGGCGAAACGGGTGCTGTACTATCATCTACGACACTCGTACGGGATAGACGAGACACTGCTGCCTTACGTCCCCGGAGACATCGAGTCCGTTGTCGAAAACGAGAGGTGCCGAATTTATTGGAACTACTCGTTTCCGACAGTCAGGCTAATTCAAGCCAACAAGCCTGACATAGTTCTCCTCGACCATCAACTCAAGATGGTGTTTGTGATCGAGTTCTCGGCACCTGCCGAGCCAAACATCGCTTTGAAAGAGGAGGAAAAGCGGACCAATTACAGTGATCTCCGGTACGAGCTCCAAGTGCTATACCCAGGCTACTCGGCCAAGATGGTATTCCTAATAATCGGTGTACTCGGTGGTATGAAGCCTACGCTACTCTCGGAACTAAAGATCATACCTGTCTGCCAGAAATCAGCCGAATGGCTGGCAGGCCAAATGCAGAAGGCGGTTATCTTGTGGTCCCTTCGCCTACTTAGGGCACACGATTCTGGTATTTAGTCACTAACCCCACAGTCTGTGGGGAGTGGCTGTAATTATGGCCGGCGCGGCTATCGTGTGGTATCGGTCGGAAAGCACGGAAGCCCTGTCCGGCAACGGATATACCGTAATAATAATAATAATAATAATAATAATTTATTTATCCTCATAATATAATGAAATTGGACATGTCAATAAATGGAGAAAAAATAAAATAAAATATATGAAATATAATACATGATGATAATTCCACTAACTAGAGCAATAAAAGTAGGAAAACGTCTAAATGTATAATTCCCACTAGAAAAAAGACAATAGGATCATATTCAGTATATGTGAAATATCAATGTTCAAACCAGTACATCCAAAACAAAGTTGCAGAAACAAAACGGCTGGCGTTTTACGTACGAAAAAATGTGTGGGTTTTTCTCCCATTACCTGCGAATGTAACTTTTTCATCGAAAAAAGTTACAAGCAATAGTTGTGGACATTTAAAATACCTGCTAAGTGGTGCCCCCTGAATGAAAATCCGATTGTTAGCTTTCTCGAAAATTAAAAAAAAAACATCGGAAAACGACAATTTTTAATTTTGAGGTTACTTTTGCAATAATTAATTTATGGTGTCAACAATCTCATAATGTGCTTAAACAGTGACTGTAACCCGAATTCCGACGGATGAATAGTTTCCGAGAAATTCAATTGTTTATTAAAAAAGTGATTTGAATTCCCCAAAATAAGACGGTCCAATTTCAATTTTGCAAAAAGCTTTCTACTCCACAAGAGTTGTACTATGACTGAGTTCAAAGCCGAAGTTAAATATTTCAATTAAGTTACTTAAAAAGGTCGTTGAAACTGATGCATATTTCTTCGGTATAAACAAATGTGCTGAATATCTTTGTCAATTGTTGATGTATCGAAATATAAAGTTGAAGCATTCCAGTGCAATACCTGCAAAACTTAGGGCTGTAACTTAAAAAATAAGGTCCCGGGAATTTTTTGAAAATCTCGGGTCCCGAAGGCCGGATGAAGTTAATTTTTTTTAAATTCGTATGAAAATGCCCGAGTATCCGCCTTAAATTTCGTTACACGAACAATTGACAAAGTTATTAAGTACATTTGTCTATACCGAAGAAATATGCATCATTTTCAACGCCGTTTTTAAGCAACTTAATTGAAATATTTGGCTTCGGCATTCAACTTAGTTATAGTACAACTCCTTTAGAGTAGAAAGACTTTTTACAAAATTGAAATCGGACCAACTCATTTTGGGGAATTAAAATTTAACTAAAATTACAGATAAAAGAGAAAAACCGACTTTTTCACATTTTTTCAAAAGTAAAACGTCCGCAACTTTGTTTCTGCAATTTGCTTTTGATGCACTGATTTGAACATTGATATTTCACATGTACTGAATATGATTCTAGTGTTGTTTTTCTAGTGGGAATTACTCCTAAAAATCTATATCCTTCTGCTTAGGTTGATTGGCCTAAACGTACATAATTAACATCAAAATAAATAGGTAGTCAAATATATGATAAAACAGTTCTCTTTTCAAGTACTTACTATATAAAAATTCGTCGACTGAATAATAACAGCCAGTATTAAATAGCTTCGCAATTCCTTTTTAAATGGATATAAGGAAGCTCTTTCCTTAATTTCAGGAGAGAAGGAATTGAAACATTTTACTTCGGCCAGTAGTGAACACTTCTCGTACAATGCTGTTCTGCGTTTCTGTATTTTCAGTAAATTACCATGTCTAGTAGGGTAGTTATGTAGTTGAGCAGTTCTTTCAGATTTGCCAATATTCTTTTTTCTGAGTTTTCTGTAAGTCAAAAATTAATCGGATGACTTGTTTTTGAGCAATTAGAATCCATTTGCTCTCAGAAGTGCCACCTCACAATATGACGAATTAATGAGGGCGGCATAATAAACATTTAATAATCAGTTTTGGTATAAAACATTTTTAAATTGCAAGATTGCATAGTAGCCACTAATTATTTTCCGACAAACATTGCTAGTAAGGTATTTCCAGCTCATATCACTGTCAATATGTATACCAAAAAATTTTGTTGTTGCACTTGGGATAAGTGTTAATTGGTTAAATGTTACGTTCATGTCGGCTCGAAATTTTATACCAAAAAATTGCATTAATATGGTATTTTTCGGGTTAACAATTAATATATTATTAATTTGTAAATTGTTCAAAGAGAGTATTGAGCGTCTCCCGCGTTCCTCAGACCTGTCTGCCTCTTCCGGTATGGATACATCATCTGCGAACAGCACAACGCAATCAGTACCAGTATAAAGTGATAAGTCATTTATAAACAAAAGGAAAATAAGTGGTCCCCAAACAGAGCCTTGAGGAACTCCAATTCTACAAAAAGTTTTCTAAAGCTTATATACAATACTATCCTCGGAAGAAAGTTACCCCTAATTCCTATCGCAAAAAGGTTTTCTGCAACCAATGTTGGTTCTATAGAATCAAATGCCTTGGACAGGTCCAACAAAAGGGCAGCAACGTACTTTCTGTTATCCATACAATTGTAACACATTACAAGAAGTCATTTGCCCCACTCTGCGTTGACCTGCCAGGGTAAAATTCATTAAATCTAAATCAACGATTATAATTGTTTATGAATAATTATCTGTAAACGTCGGAACCTGTCAGTAAAAGGTATAGTACATTATATAGAATATTCTGAAGTAAAAACATATATCTTTTGAAGTAATACTTGTGTCATTGTGTAGCCCACTTTTGTATAATTTATATGTATCAAAAACGAAAGAACAACAAAAAAATTGGGGGCGTACATTGACTTGTAACCACTCGGTATATAGTTTTTATTTGTTTCAATTTTGTTTGTTGGCATGTATCATGAAATTACCGAATTAATATTTTAAGTGGTCGACGTTTCGATACATTTATTACCCTTCTTCAATACACGATGAATTAAAATTATGTCATTAGATTAAAGAAGACAATGTTGGACGTGTTAGGTAATGTTCTGCATTTATCCAACGAGCGCTTACAAGCACTAAATTTACTTTAGAACCAGTAGTAAAAGGATACCTTATTTCTGCCGCTATTATTTTCTTAAAGTGTTGATTAACTGTAGGTTATTTTCAGGTAAGCAATTCAAATGTTTGATATGTAACAAAGAGTACACGAGAAAGGATTCTTTGAAAACTCATATAAAATGGGATTGTGGTATACCAGCACGGTTTAAGTGCCCGATAGAAGGCTGTGAGTATAAGGCCAAAAGAAAGAGACAACTTGAGATGCATTATTTGTACTGTGCTCGTATCGGGGACAAGGGGATAAATATTGGTAAGGGATTAATTTAGTCATGGATTCTCCCGCATTTTACCTATTTCATGTTTTGTAAATGTCAATTTTTTTTATAATTTATAAAGACTGGAAAACTAACGATTTAAAATATTTTTCAAAAATCTTGATTTTAACAGAAGTTAGACTCAATCAAAACGTGAAGTTTGTGAAAAAGTGAAAATATTCGGAGGTTCTAAGTGTAATTCGTTGGAAACTCAAATGTAATCTCTTTAACTGTGACATTACTGTTAATACAGGGTGTAATTAGTGTCATGTCATTAAAAAAAACTGGTAATAAGGACCGACTAGACAAAGAGAAAACCTATATGACCTTTTTCTCTGAAGGCACTTTGAAAAAAACACCTGGGTTTACATTTTTAATGTTAAGGTAGGAAAGATTTGAGAACCACTGTTTTTCGGGGTCAATGGATATTATAGTTCTGAATATTAGAAATAATAAAACACTGTAATACCCGACTTGTGTTCCCGTCGGTGGAAGTGGGGTACTTTGATGGGATTATTTGTATCGAACTTTTTATACCACTAATTATGAAAATGTAAATAATTCCTTCTCTTTCGGCACAACGCAAGCATAGCATGGCCGCAGGGGCTTAAATAGGATTTGTTTGCATGTGTTTTTTAAATTGGAATAAAGCTATTGTAGCTTTTATTGTCGTTTATAAGAATTTATAAAATTTAAATGTGGTTTACTAACATTTGTAACATTGTGTTAAAAGCTTAATAAATTAGTAATTGTTTTATGAAATTGGAAAACGAACAGTTAGACGTCCGAGATACGATAACAGAAAATAGTTGTGTATTTTAAGTTAGGAAAAAATCAGATTTTTTTAACGAATTGAGCACATAATTTTTCCCAATCAGGTATCGAAAATTAAAAACTATGAAAATCAATGTTAACAATAATAAACAGATAAAAACAAGACAACGAATACTAATAATAACAATCATATCTTTAATGACCAATAGGTAACACCCAATAACTGAACAATTCTTTTGAATTTTTTACAAAAATTGTTCGAAATGACCTCCATCTCCACGTATACACATTTCGGTACGTCGAACTAATAACATACTTACTCCGTTCAACACATTTGGTAAATTAGGATAATTTTTTATGGTTTCTATGCACATTAAAATACGTCGTTGCAATTGTTCTAAAGCTCTTCCGCACCAGCTGCATTTCCACCACTTTCTCCATGTACCAAGTCCATATCCACGAGCTCTGGATAAGTGTAATCTCCCATAATGTCCAAAATCTGCGTTTTAAAACACCACACTAAACTGTGAATTAACGTTATCAATAAAGAAATCAAAAAGAAAAACTTGGTCCAAAATCCAAAAAGTAACACAAAAAGCGCGAACGAGAAGTAGTGTCTTACGTAACCAAGTACTAACGACTTGAACGGTAAGTCAATAAAATAATTCTTAGCATAAGTGGCACAAAATTCAAAAAGGTAAGCACCAGACAAAGCCAAGAAACTGATACGTCGCGTCATGCGTACGTTCTTTACCAAGTAAGGACAAAACTGAAATTATTACTTGAGTTGAGAATATTACAAGGGAGAGTATAGCACGCCTAATAGGATAATTGGCCGCGAAGAAGCAAAAAACATGACGATGCCCTCTGTCGGTCACTTTTAACTGCCTTGTCGGCATACTTATTTGCAGGAATGTCAGAGTATCTCGTGCGACAAGACGCGAGGCAATAAAACCTACCCCAATATGCCAGCAGTTCTCGAACTAGGTTATTAAGTATTTTGGAAATTTTTGTTTATTTTGTTTCTCCAAAACTACCTATGAGCTTTAGACCCCATGTTATATAAGGTTTTTTGTTTGTCTTGTCGTTCCCTACCACCAGTTTCTTTTAATGACGTGAAACTAATTACACTCTGTATAATGCCGTGTATTTTATAAATGTAATGTACATTATGACGGAGTAAAACAGACAGAAAAGTCGCTTATTTCTGATAGTTTAAGATACAGAATTCTTCTTCTTTTCAGTCACAACGTCATGCTAGATATTTCGTGATCTGTGCATTATTCTAGTTTTTTCTGATTGCCGCATGACTCGTCTGACGGCATCACACCATCTGTCGTCCTAAATAACAGTTTTAATGCTTTTTAGATTTATTTAGATTTTATAAGTGTTTTATAGTGGCCATCGCATAATCCACTGATTTATGCTAGTCTTGATGAGTCAGTTAATGAGTTAGTCTGTCAGTATAAAAACATACTTTGAAATGCTGTATCTTCTTATTGCATTGAGTTAGAAACTTGAATTTAGAGGCCTATAAGGCTGTAGACTTTAGTACTTGGTATTAATTTCAACTGGATATCTGAGAAAAAGGACTTTAATGAACAGACAGATAGACAGTCGAACAACAAAGTGATCCTACAAGGGTTTGGTCTTTGCATTTCCAGGTGCAGAACCCTATAAACGACGGCCGTGCGCCCAGAATAATACGGGGTGTAATTAGTTTCATGTCATTAAAAAAACTGGTGGTAGGGAACGACAAGACAAACAAAAAAACCTTATATAATATGGGGTCCAAAGCTCACAGTTTTGAAGAAAAAATATAAACAACTCTGACATTCGTGCAAATAAGTATGGTGATCCTAAGAGATAATTAGGCCGCGACGGGCGTCACCGGAAAACATGCCGACAAAGCAGTTAAAAGCGACAAACAGAGGACACCGCCATATTTTTGCTTCTTCGCGGCCAAATTATCTTATTACGTGTGATATACTCTCCCTTGTTATATTCTCAAGTAATAATTTCAATTTGTGTCCTTACTTGGTAAACAACGTACACACGACGCGACTTACCCGTTCCTTGGTTTTGTCTGTTACTATTTTTCTTTTTGAATTTTGTGCCACTTATGTTAAGATTTATTTTATTGACTTTTAAAGTTCAAGTCGTTAGTACTTGGTACGTAAGACACTACTTCTCGTTCGAGCTTTTTGTGTTACTTTTTGGATTTTTGAAGTTTTTCTTTTTGTTGTCTTTATTGATAACGTTAATTCACAGTTTAGTGTGGTGTTCTAAAATGCAGATTTTAAATATTATGGGAGATTATGTATATTAATGTGCATAGAAACCATAGAATCATGTGCATAGAAACCATAAAAATGTATCAAATGTGTTGAACGGAGTGCATATGTCCTTAGTTTGACGTGCCGAAATGTGTATACGTGGAGATGGAGGTCATTTCGAACAATTTTTGTGAACAATTCAAGAGAATTGTTCAGTTATTGGGTGTTACCTATTGGGCATTAAAGGTATGATTATTATTATTCGCTGTCTTGTTTTGATCTGTTTATTATTGTTTACATTGATTTTCATAGAGACCAAAGACTCGATTTTTAGTTCTCGGTACCGGATTGAGAAAAATTATGCGCTAAATTCGTTAAAAAAATCTGAATTTTTCCTGACTTAAAATACACAACTATTTTGTGTCATCGTATCTCGGACGTCTAACTGTTCGTTTCCCAATTTCATAATATAATTACTAATTTTTTAAGCTTTTAACACAATGTTACAAATGTTAATAAACCCCTTTTAAATTTTTTAAATTCTCATAAACGACAATAACAGCTGCAATACCTTTGTTCCAAATTAAAAAGCACATGTAAACAAATCCTATTTAAACCCCTGCGGCCATGCTATGCTTGTGTTGTGCTGAAGGAGAAGGAATTATTTACATTTTCATAATTAGTGGTATAAAAACTTCAGTACAAGTAATCCCATCAAGGTGCCGTACTTCTTCCGGCGGGAACACAAGTTGGGTATTACGGATTTTTATTATTTCTAATATTCAGAACTATAACATCCATTGACCCTGAAAAACAGTAGTTCTCAAATGTTGCCAACCTTAACATTCAAATGTTCTACCTAGGTCAATTTTTTTCAAAGTGCCCCTAGAGAAAAAACTCATATAGGTTTTTTGTTTGTCTAATCGGTCCCTATTACCAGTTTTTTTAATGACATGAAACTAATTATACCCTGTATTTATCATTATCATATTACATTGATTAATACCAGATTATTTTTTAGGTGAATCAATCACATGTCACAAGTGCAACAAAGTTTTTAAGGATAAACGATCTTTGTCTGATCACGTGCTACGGGAATGTACACTAGAGTTCATATGTCCAACTCAAGGCTGCGAGTACAAAACAGAACGAAAAGGAAACCTTACCACTCACTTGTCACTTCATTGTGCCTATAGTAAAGTATTTCAGTCATCATTGCAATAAAAGCTAGTATAGGTACAAATTGGTTTTATTTCTATTATAGTCTATTTGAAAATTAGAAAGAATAATAAATCACTCAGACAGACTAGCCATGCGCCTCAATCCTTGTCACAAGGTCCATATATTTTGCATATTTACGAATACAAAAAGGTAAGTAACTCAGTTCAAAGGAGTTGGGGTCTGTTTGATATACAGAATATCCCAAATATTCTCCCAGATCATTTTTCTATATTTGCAGATTTTACTTTTTATTTTGCTTACCTTGGCGGATTGGTGTACTATAAGGTGTCTCAAATGTTCTCTCGGGGCTCTTCGTCGCATTTCCACTGTAAATATCTCTTTACCTGTGGAACGGTTAATAGAAAAAAATCGGACAGGAGCTGCACACTACTAGATTCAGAAACAGAAGAAACAGAAGAAGAAAAATAAAATCCACCTAATAGGATATTCTACCATTAGGACGATTTCTAATCGTTAGAAAAGTAAGTAACTACATTACCTATTTCGGCTCAACTAAAAATATTTATCCTTGAGGTAATTTTAAGTAGATTATTAAACGATAGATCAAGTTATAAAACGATAAATCGGTCAACGATAAATATTCAACTTGCAATTCATACCATCATGAATGTGTTTTGTTTATTCTTTTGGTTTTATAAACATTTACTTATACAGAACTATTGATATGGTTATAGCTGATAATTTTTCAACATAATCTACCGACTTACTATCATTATCTGTACAGAACAGGTGAGAAATATCCCTTATTAGTAGAGCATGTAACATCTTATACTGCTTTTAGATCATTCCCCGTTGACCTCAAACTTAGACATGTGGTTTGATGAAGCCACTGATAAAAGCATGTAATAAAATAAATCCTTATGATTGGCAGATGATGGCCGATGATTATTTAATAAAATCTATATTTTTTAGAAACTCAGTATCCTTGCCCACAATGTCCAAAAGTGTACAGTCACTACACATCAAGGAGGAGGCATTTGAAATTTGAATGTGGAAAAATTCCACAATTTAAGTGCATTGTTTGTACTTACGTCGCCAAACGAAAGGGTCATTTGAAGGTGCACATGGAAAGGAGGCACAACATTAAAATGAACACTGTGTCTACGTTTTCATTTAGTGACATTTGAAGTTCTTTTTACAATGTATAAAGCAAAATAGCCCAGCTTCCAGGGAAGAAATAGCGGCAAAGCTGGGAAAAAATTATCTATATGAGAACTTATGTTTTTTTGGTAGATTTGTAGTAGTAGAAGAGTATTTTAAAATTTTATCAATGCCGCTGTGGACGGAACATAAAACAAAATCACTAGTCCAGTAGAACTAAGAATTGAATATGTTGTTTATAAGGACCAAACCGACTCTAATCGACAGAGGAGGATACCAGATGAAGGATCCCAAATATTCCCGGGGTATCTTTCCGGGGTTTTCAGTTATAAGACAAATACGGCCAAAAAATGTTTCTAGAACTATTTTATTCGTTATAACTCGAAGATGGTGCACTTAGGGTATAGGTACCAATATACCAAGATATCAATTTACAAATTTCATGGGAAAAATAGAAACGCGAAAAAATGGCAAAACAAAGTTTTTCAGTTACATTTATTTGTTAATAAATATTTATAAAAAGTAACTTAGATCCTATCATTTTGAAGCCTCAGTGATTACGAAAAAAATGAGCCTCATAACTATCAATTCTGCCCGGTAGTTTTCGCAAAATTCCATTTAACACGAAATGTCTCGCAAACTGTTATCAACTTTGCCACCGTGGCATGGACATTTTTTAAGAAAAATTTGAATTAATTTGGAAAGGGGATTTTTTCTTAAAAGATATTGACTTTAGGAAAAAGTGGCAAGAGCTATTTTGGCTTTAAAATGTAATAAATAATAATAATAATAATAATAATAATTTTTGTAGCGGTCGAGACATACATAAGTAGGTACAAAATTTCCCACGAAGTTTGTATAGAATTCGTAGGAGCTCCTAAGAACCGCCGAAGGCGGCGCGGCGCTCGCAGGATACGTACTGTGTTTTTTAGTCATTAGTTAATGTTTAAATTACTGTTTTCCTGCAAAATATATTAAAATATCTGTGCCGATACGCACGGAGAAAGATAATTTTGAATCTCATTTTACGCGAAAACGGTGATATATGTGAAAATTTTTGTACTTAACTAATGTTTTTTTTATAGAATCTTGTGATCTTTAATTTTTACATCTACGGTAGTTTTTATGTTTTTGGCATTTTAAGTTATTTAAAAAAAAATTGACGCCATTTTGTTTTATGTTTCGCCCACAGTGACCTTGATAACTTTTTAAAATACTTTTCTACTACTAAGAACCTTAAAAAAAAATGAAAGCTCTCATAAGAATTATTTCATTCCAGCTTAAATCCCTCTGAGAACTAAGCTAATAGGAACTGAGCCGGAGATTTTTATTTTGTTATAATATCAGTAAACTAATATTTATTATTTACTGCTTGTTTTATTGACTAATAATATACATACAGGGTGTTCCTTAATGACGTGCTAATATTTCAGGGTGTGATTCCTTAGGTAATTTTATGAAGAAAAGTTCATATGAACATGACACATGATACTTTCCTAGTATCATGAACATGACATATGTTCGCAACGGCTTCAATTTTTTGCTACAGGGTGCGAAATTTTGTTTTCTCTAATTGTCATTTTTTCAATATCTCAGAAAGTATTTTAGATATTATTTTCAATTTTGGTATGTGCTAATAGGATATAGAACCACATATTTTGATTAGAAAAATTATTTTGTCTCTCCACCAGTGGCGTCCCTGCGAGCATTTCCTCCGACGTTTTTTACCAAAAAGTGGTACGCCACTGACATTTTTATAAATAAATTCATATTGAAAATAATTACACAGGAAAAATATTGGAAAGAAAACTGAGGCCTTGGTTTCTAGTATATACACCAAATTCCAAGTTTCTGTAGTCTTACCAGCTTGCTTTACTTATTTTTCCCTATTTACCTTTACTTATCCCCCACTACTCCAACGGAATCATCTCAAAATATAATTTAGTTTCAGATGTCGTTTTAATACATATGTGTACCAAATTTTAAGTGAAAATCTCAATTTTATTTATCAACCAATTTAACAAGGGATGGAAAATATTATAAAAAACCTGAGGCCTTCGCTTCTAGCATCTACTCCAAATCCCAAGTTCGTGCGCTCCTACTAACTTGCTTGACTTATTTTTTCCTATTTATCCTTATTTAATCCCCAACCTTTCAACGGAAACTCCTCAAAATACAATCTAGTTCCAGATGTCGTTATAATACATACGCGTGCCAAATTTCAAGTGAATACCTCAATTGTATTTTGTCAACCCCTTTAATAATAGAGTAGGGGTGGTGCTGAGGCCTTGGCTTCTAGCGTATACACCAAATTCCAGGTTCTTGTGCCCTTACCAGCTTGCTTGACTAATTTTCCCCTATTTACCCTTATTTAACCCCCAATCCTTCAACAGAATCACCTCCAATATAATCTACTTCCAAATGTCGTTATAATACACAAGTGTCTCAAATTTCAAGTGAATACTACGATTGTATTAGCTTTTTGTATCGCTGGATTTCATATGGAACCTACTATACAAAATTTCAAGTCAATATCGTAAACGGTTGTTGAGAAAACGTGGATGTGGAAATACTTAGATAGCAACATTAAAACAACAAAAGAATGGTCTAAACAACCTGCTATGGTATAAAACGTGCATTTTAAAGTTCACAGATAGTCCAGTCAATGGGAGTTTCACCTCTAACTTAAGTGCTAGTGAGTGGATCTTGATGAAATCTTGTGTAATGTCATTCTAATGACGTTAATAAAAAAGTTCAATAACAGTTTAGAGTAGAAAATGATCGGATGGGGTAGAAAACACCCCTTGTATCTCGGGTTCCGTATCTTGTAGAATTAGGACAAAAATTTAAAAAAAACAATAAGTTTACCTTTCTTGGTCCAAAATAAGATGTTTTTACTTTGGTAGATTTTTTCGGGATATGGCCATTCGATAATTCCTAAAAGTGGGAAAAGGGAAATGTAAAAGTTGAAAAGGAAATCTGAAAAAAATCTGGTGAATGTATCATCGAAATACAAAACCTTTTATTAATCGCAACATTTCTGTAAAGTGCGTTTTCACCGAGTTTTTCCGGAAAGACGAAAAATTACTCCTTTCTTGGAAATTGTAGCGTTTTAAATATGCATAATTTAAATATTTGAAAAAATTCAGACGTATGCAATGAGGTCTTTTAAACATTTTTTGTCTCTTGACATTTTTTTGTAACTTGCTAATTTTCCGAGTTACAGGAAGCTTTTCACGATGAATAATGCACTGCATTTTTTTGCAAATTTTCAATTAAGAAATACACGAAAATTCAAAAATTGAGCGTGACCCATTTAAAAGTGGTGCTTTTTTCTTTTTTGTCCGACTTGAACCAAATTGTACTAAAAGATAGAACAAATTAGGGTCTACTTATGACCAAAAAAACATTCGCGCCTTACAAATGCAAAGTCACTTGCGGTACCAGAATAAATGGAAAAAATAAAGAAATCATATTAGGCATTTTTTGATCGAAAAACTTTATTAATGAAAGTTGTTCAGAATTGTCCAAAAACCTAGAGTCCAAAATTTCAGCAATATTAAAAAATATTGAATTTTGTTTTTGAAGTCCAAAATTTCGACAAAATTTAAAAAAATACAAATCATTTGACAACTAACTGGCAGTTTACGTTTAATTTAAAACAAAATTGTCATAGCACAATTTTCTAAAGAAAAAAAAAAACAATTAAAATGATATTTTCGGACTCGAACATTGTTTTAAACAAAATTTCAATAGTCTTTAATAGTGCTGAAATTTTAGACTTTAGATTTTAGGACAATTCTGAACAACTTTCATTAATAAAGTTTATCAATAAAAAAGCGCCTAATATGAATTCCTTACTTTTTCTATTTATTTTGGTACAGCAGGTGGCTTTGCATTTGTAAGACGCGAATGTTTTTTCGATCATAAGTAGATCCTAACTTGTTCTATCTTTTGGAAGAATTTGGTTATACCATTTTTAAAAATTCAGTATAATTTTTTAATTGAAAATGTGCAAAAAATGTAGTACATTATTTATCGTGAAAAACTGCCTGTAACTCGGAAAATTAGCAAATTACAAAAAATTCCAAGAGACAAAAAATGTTTAGAAGACCTCAATGCATATGTCTGCATTTTTTAAATATTTTTAAATTACGTATTTTTAAAACGCTACAATTTCAAGGAAAGGGGTAGTAGTTATTCATGTTTTTCCGGAAGAACTCGGTGAAAACGCTTTTTACAGAAAAATTGCAAATAAAAAGTCTTGCGTTTCGATGATACATTCACCTGAATTTTTTTTCTTACCTTTCCCCACTTTTAGGAATTTTTAAATGGCCATATCTTGAAGAATAAGCATTTCTCGAAAAAATTCACCGGAGTAAAGACAACTTATTTTCGTCCACAAAAGGTAAAAGTATTGTTTTTTTTAAATTTATTTTTGACCTAATTCTACAAGTTACAGAATCCGTGATAAAAGGGGTGTTTTCTACCCCTTCCGATCATTACCTACTCTAATATTCTTTTTAACTATTTTATAAACGTCATTACAAACGCTTTTCGCTTCTTGAAGCCCTGCTTATAGATATACTTAACAAGATAACATTACAAAAGTTTTTAAAAATGGTTTATTTTGTTTATTATAATTTTTTAAAGTAAACAGAAAATTAAAAACCAAAGTAAATTTGTAAATTTCTTTTTTTTAAATTCGTTATCATATTGCTATTTTTACATCGAAGAAAGGCATTCATTAGCGTTAAAAAAAATTTACGCCAATTGTTTATAAGTTGTTTATAAACAAATTGATTAGTTTTATATCTAAACCTTTTTTTTCACAATTTTGTTGTCTTGAGAATATTATGATTTTTGGATAAAAATGTTTTTCTTAAAAACATCTTATTGTTTATAATCGTTTTTTTAAATTATCCATCACTTGAATAATTATTTAAGAAATTATTTTTTTCTTAAAAATCATAATTGGCAATCCTCAATACTTGAAGTAACAAAAACAAAAAAAAAATGTATCAACAATTTCATCGTTTATTAGGTAATTTAACAATTTGTTATAAACAAATTCTGACAATTCTAATATTTTTTTTCTAAATCTTAAAAAATTACAAAAACAGCCATATGCAACAATGTATTTAAAAAAATTTGTTTGTATTTTATATAGATTTTTTCAATCCTACACGATACGGCTGAAACGGGCACCTGATTTGTCAACTAAAACACTGATATAACTTTTAAACTATTATAGATATCACAATAGACATTCAGGTCGTTTTTATAGAGGATTAATTAACCTCTAAATGAGTTGACTTCCAAGTTTGTAACTATTATTAATCATGTATTATGCGCATTTGTTTATAAAAATTAAATGTGTTTTCGACGTTTCTTGAATCTTTTATGACTTCTAGCTTATCAAATAATGCAGATACGGTAATGGACTTTCAAGGCAATTTGATAAAATATCTGAAAGTTGCAATTGTTTATTTAAAAATAAATAGAAAACATGTTTAATTTTTATAAACAAATGCGCATAATTGATAATAGTGGCAAACTTGGAAGTCAATTCATTTAGAGATTAATTAATCCTCTATAAAAACGACCTGAATGTCTATTGTGATATCTCTAATAGTTTAAAAGTTATATCAGTGTTTTAGTTGACAAATCAAGTGCCCGTTTCAGCTGTATCGTGTAATATTGAAAAACGCTATAATAAATACAAACAAATTTTGTTTAATATGTTGTTGCATATGGCTGTTTTTGTAATTTTTTTAAGATTTAGAAAAAAAATATTAGAATGGTTAGAATTTGTTTATAACAAATTGTTAAATTAATAAGTAAACAATGAAATTGTTGATAAAAAAAATTCTTTTTTTTACTTTATTGAGGATTGCCAATTATGATTTTTAAGAAAAAAATAATTTCTTAACTAATAACAATAAGATGTTTTTAAGAAAAACATTTCTATTTAAAAATCATAATATTCTCAAGACAACAAAATTGTAAAAAAAAAATGTTTTAAATATAAAACTAGTCAATTTGTTTATAAACAACTTATAAACAATTGGCGTAATTTTTTTTAACGTAATAAATGCCCTTCTTTAATGTAAAAATAGTAATATGATAATGAACTTTACTTTGGTTTTTAATTTTCTGTTTACTTTGAAAAATTATAATAAACAAAATAAACAATTTTTAAAAACTTTTATAATGTGATCTTGTTAAGTATATCTATAAGAAGGGCTCCAAGACGCGAAAATTTTATAGGCCAATTATTAAAAAAAAAAATTTTGTTTCCAATGATAACGAAGGTCCCATAAAATTTCGTTAGTTAACAAGGGCCGCACTTGTTGAAAAATAAACTTAACATTTTTTTCCAACGGGACCTTATTTTTTGAAGTGTTACGAATACACCATATTTTTTTCAAATTTTTTAATTGATATTTATTTAATAGCATAAAAAAAATATTTTGTGATGTACTCTCTATTGGGGCGTGAAATTAAAATGATAAATAATGGAGATAGAGTTCTAGGACTTGGGACTTTTTTATTGGAAATTTCCTCCTCTTTAAGAATCTTTTTTCCGATTTCCGTTATCGTTTATAGTTTTTGAGTTATAAGCGCAAAACTAAATGCCAATTTTTTCCATCTTAATTTGTTTATAACTTTTGCAATTTTTTATGTGCTAATAAAACATTTTAATACAATTTTCTAGACGTCATTCCGCATTCAATGAGCTATCGCTCATATTTTTAAGAGCTATTTCAAGAATTAACACCTTTTTGAACATGTGAATTAGACTACAAGCTTTTATCAAAATATTCACTAACACTCAAGTTGGAGAGGAAAAAAGCGTTCCGCAAACAGGTTCCTATATCAAAACTTCTGTTATTTTATAAGTATACTCGTACCTTGCTAGGTACTCCTTGAGTTGTTCCGCTAGGTATTCTTTACGTTGTTCAATTGCTTTCGTTCTAAGGCAATTTAAAGTGCGATGGTGATAAAACAAATTAGGCCATAATCATTCAACGAACACAAAACTACAAAAGAAACAGTTATTTTTAAATCCAAAGATACGCATTACCGTGCCCGGTACCTCTTTCACTTTAACCGTTATTTACACAGCATGGACATGACGCGTCTTAGTCATGGTGCGATTATGAATGCTCGAGTCGATGAGCCGTTCTCGTCGAATTGCTAGAATTTTATCAGGTAGCGGTGACGTAGCTGTGTCGTCACGGCTGAGCATCCAGCTGGCGGGAAGCCGCTATCTTAGGTTATCGAGAGCGCTATGGAAAAGCGTGTAATGTTTACAACTTTCCACAATGTTAAATGCCGAGTTGTTGATGTACTCATAAACTTTAAATTTGTGAAGTGATGTTTGGTGTAGTGCATTAATATTTATGTGATATTGTGGTGTGTTAAAACGTTTTGCTTCCTGCCTGTATTGTGTGGCGTTGGGCGAAAAGTTTCGTTGTACGTTGAGTGTGCACATAACCTAGCTTTTACCAGAGCTTTGACAAGCCATGTAAACCCTCCCTACCTGTGGATTCAGTGCTCTAGAAGTGGAAAATACACAGTACTGTGGTAATAGGATAGGTACCACTACTAGCAATTTTGAATTTACAGCTACTTGTACTTCGAGGAATTGGATATTATTTAAGGTGTTGATACATTACAGCAAGGTAAATTAAAATTATATGCGATTTTAGTGCTACGATTTATTAAATGTAGGTATAGGTACCTATATTGTTTATTTTATACCTAGGTACATAGATATTATATTTCGGATTTCTGTTTTCCATTATTTACCGGTACTTTAACGTTTTGAATTTAGTACTAAATAGACAGGTAGGTACTTATTGAGATTCAAATTGCTTGTTAAACCTATTGCAAGTGAGGTATTTGTTGTATTTGTTGTTTTTTGTGTTATAGATAGGTACTTAAATAATAAATTACTTTCCGGTAATTATAGGTTGTGCGTTTAACATTTTTGTATTGCAATTTTCTTATTCGTTAGAGTGCCAAGGCTCAGGAATGATAAAATTAGTAGGTACCTACCTACCTAATTTGATTTAAAATTTTTTAAACGAGTACTTCGGTATATACTTTCAGTAATGGTCTTATTGACAGACTAGAACTTTGTAAATATACGATCATATTAACGAGATGCTGGTTAGTTAATGAGTAGGTAATGTTCAAAAATTGGTAAAATCAGTGGATTTTCTCATTTTGTAATTTTAAAACGTGTTTTGTCAACGGTACGGTACTATGCCAGAAGGTATATTAAAGAATTTGGTAATTAGAATAAATAATATAGTCCACGAAAACGAAATTTTGATGATGGGTGAGACGCGGGACGAGGTAAGAGGCAGAGCCGGATTTAACTGTATTGTTCGCTCGGTTCAATGTAGGTATACCTATGTCAGCGGCGGCTTGTGAAACTTAGATTGGTCATATTTTAGTATTGAGCCATGGGACCCAAGCCATATTTTATGACATGACTACCAAGATAAAATAAAGCAGTTTTGCGGGAAAAATATTTCATCGAAATTTGCGGAAACAAGTTTTAAAAATGAAGTTTTTGTTAAATGACTTAGGTATTTAAATAGTTGAAAGATTCGACCTTTACTTGATCCTGTTGGTATATTTTAGAGCATACTTAATCCATTTTTTAAAATTTTCTGTCTCACGTCCAGTAAGTAGTGGAAATTTGATTTTTCTCATACTCGTCGTAAACTACACAATTTAATAGTTTTGCTAATGATTGGTCCAGAGTTTTCGATTTACCGACGCGAGGTTGGATCGTTGTTTTCTTGGGAGGACACCTAAGTCCAATAATTATAAAGATTTTCACAACAAAAAATGTTATCTAAGATTTTCTTTTAGCAACTGTTAGTGGAGTGATTATACATCACAAAACCACAAAAATCAGTTCTGAGGGTACTGCGCAAGCCCCCCAAAAAACCACCCCTTCGGTGAAAAAAGCCTTATTTTACTGATAACTCCTTAACCTAGTCGTTAACCCTTGAAGATATAAAAAAAATTGCTCATCATAAAAAACTCCTCTTGTTATTTTCTTAAGTATATGCCATGGTTTTCGAGAATATCGATATTGAAAAAAAATTGCAAAATTTGTATTTTTCTCGGTGTTTTTAATGCACACGAATCTACGTTTATTTGAGTTTTTTTGCGTCCGGCCTATAGAAGAAATTGAATTGCTCGAAAACAAACATGCTGGGAAGAAAAATCAAATAGGGTTTTAAAGGGGATATAAACTACTCTTGTGTTTCCATTTTTGACGGCTATTGATATCAATTAGTATATAAAAATAACAATATAGGTAATATAGTTAGTTACCTCTTGATTTTTTGCAATTTTAACTATTCACAGGTCCATAAAAAATAACTGATTTTAGTATAAGTTATAAATGCATTATCTTCTAGTTCAAGGTGGTAGGTACTTCAATGCAGAAAAAGTTAGGAATACAAATATTTACATTTACAAATTTACCAGCATATTGAAATTAGCCAAATGTTGGCCAATTTTTTATTGTTTCCTAAAAATAGAAAAAAGACCCAAAAACATCTTGAGAATTTAGCTCAAAAATTTTTTTTTGAGTTTATATATCACATAACTAAGTATTGTTTCTAATCATTTAATAGTTAAAAAATTGTATTAAAAAAATATCATCAAAACATTGAATATGCAGCTTTCTTTGAATTCTTTTTTGGCTCACTTTAACATGCTGCTAAATTTGTCAATGTGAATATTTTTATTCCTAACTTTTTCTGCATTGAAGTACTACCTTGAACTAAAAGATAGTGCATGTATAACTTATATTATAGTCAGTTATATATTATGGTCCTGTGAATAGTTAGATGCACAAAAAATCAAGAGATAGCTATATTATATTGTTATTTCTATATACTAATAAATATCAATAGCCCTCAAAAATGGCAACACAAGATAGTATTTTATATCCCCTTTAAAACCAATTTTGATTTTTGTTCCTGGCTTGTTTGGTTTTCAAGCAATTAAATTTTTTCTATAGGCCGCGCGCAAAAAATTTCAAATAAACGAAAATTCGCTCGTATTAAAAATACAAATTTTGCGATTTTTGTCAATATCAATTTTCTCGAAAACCATGGCATTTACAAGAAGACTTTTTTTGGGCAATTCGTCAAGTTTTCCTTTTCACGATAAGCAATTTTTTTATATCTTCAGCGGTTAACGAGTTATCAGTAAAATAAGACTTTTTCACTGAAGGGTGGTTTTTTGGGGGGTTGCGCGGCACCCCCAGAATTGATTTTTGTGGTTTTGTGATGTTTAATCCTCGCACTAACAATTACGGAAGGAAAATGTCAGATAACATTTTTTGCGAGCTTCTGGTGTATTTTTCACTTTACCGACTGGACTACCTTCTTGCACCAGTTTGTGTGTACTACATCTAAATCAACAAATTAGGGTCATTAGCTTTTCTCTCCAAAGGACTATTGTAAACATTTACGTAAATAAATTTGTTTTCCACAGCCAGCAAATAAACAGATATAAAATAATTATAACTTATAATATTTAACTTACAAAATATACCTCTAAGCACTGGTAAGTATGAATGGGCAACAAAATTTACTACTTAAAATTATTTACAAAAACACATTAGCAAATAAAAATAATAAAGTATTGAATTTAAATATCTCTAGACGCATTTAATCCCGAAAGCAGGAATTTCTTACATGTAATATACTGCCCTCCTAATCCAAAATGTAGTAGACACTTCAGTATCTGCTTATTTTGAGATATTTGACAGATGCGAAAATAAAGGTTTAATGATTACCGAAGAAAATCGGTCATTCAACAAAAGAAACTTTGAAGTGCGTCCAATTTGCTTAGGAAATTTTGAGTTACGTCATTTTGGCTTAGGAGGACAGTATATCTAAACGTGTAAATACGGAATCGTTAATAAGTTATAAACAATTGTCTAAAAAATAAACATTGGCCGAAACTTCAGTTGTAGGAGAAACTAAAGATGTTCGTAAGTCCTATATCAATATGTATGGCCGTAGTGAATTTAAATCCTTAGATTTGCCAAGGCAGTATTTATTTTCCATAACGTTATTAGACTTACATTGTCCTACAAAAAACCGTTTCTTATTGCATTTAAAACGGGCTTTACAGGGGACGGTAGTCCAGTTTCTTAGTATGCTTAGTCTAGCTTGCAACTGAAGTACTTAGCGAAGCAGGTTCAAATAGTTCTTACTGCGAAATAATTTTAATTGTAAAAATTATCCACAAACAGTGGTTTAGACTCTACTATACTTCCCTTACTTAACATAAAATCCTGGATTTTTAACAAATTACCTCAGTGGCTTGAAAAGCGGTTAAGAACACTCATCAAATTTTATTGTCCAAGCGATTCTCCAATCTCCTTCCCAATTTACCCTCTCCCAGACAATTTGGATATCTGATAGAGAATAACCAAATAAAACCACAAATGATGACAAAAAATCACAAGTGGATCTAAAAAAACAAAAAGTGGAATTATACGTCCGCTTGGTGTTCTGTTGCATGTGCAGCTTTCCTAATAATTGTTTTAAGGGCAGAAATACAGAGCAGTTTTTAACAGACGGTGATTCTTCCTAGTAATGCCTATATAGTGCTTTGTCAATGCTTAATGAGCTCTGTATAATTACTATGCATTATTATTATTCCTTATATATTAAGTACACGTTTTGTGTACGTTTTTATATTTTATTTCTAAATGTGTACCATAATAATGGTATACTTACCTAATAAATAATGTCTCCACATACAACTTCATAATCTATAGATCTAATAAATCCTCTGCAAAATGCGTTTCATTTTACATAATAAATATTTTTGTAAAATTGTAAATAATAGTAAGGCAACTTCAAAAATGTATTGGCTTACTATCTTGATGCATTACAATGAGCCAGATAGCAGTACGCCAAAAAACAGCCACATGCTGATAGGAGTACCATGAATCTAAATAGTGATTTATTTAAAAAAGTCTATTATAACTCAAAAACTGTGTAAGATATGGAGCTAATTTTTTTGCAAAAACTTTTTTGATTTTTAGACAATATTTCGTTCGCATATAATATATAAAAAATTGAACATTTAATATAGTCACCTCCACGTCGAAATTTCAAACACACAAATTTCATTCCTGTGATTTTGGAGTTATTTAGAAAAAAAACCGTAAATGATTTTGAAATTCTATTAGTACAGATTATGCGCTCATGTCAGTAGTATATAAATTTAAAAAATTGTAAACTGGTCTTAGGCCCACCTTATTCTGAAACTGAAGAGGCTATAAGTAGACGTCGACCACAAGGAGAAAACTTATCCTTTTTCTTTTAAAAACCTACACAAATCAGTTTTTTATTTACACTACGATTTACATAATTTCGAGCATTCTATTGTCATTTCTAAAAATCTAACCTAGATTAGTTTCGAAATTAGATTTAAGTGAGAAGAACTAATTTCTATTTCTCTTTTAGACCCTTGGCTCGTACAGCGACCAAGGTTAAAGTACTCCTGCAAGTACCCCCATTGCAAAAATGGTTACTATATAGGAGGTAAAAATAAGCACTTCTTCCTCTTTCCGAGAGATTATGTGCGTTGTAGGGAGTGGCGAGAAATCTGCAAGATAGACGATAGTGTCAGCGTATTGAATTACAATGTATGCGAGGACCATTTTAATGTGGCGGATATTCTGGGTGACAAGAAGAAGAAGAGGCTTGTCAAGGATGCCGTTCCTCTGGCACATCCATCAGTTAATTCGTTTTATTGATCCTTCTTCTTATAAATAGTGCAGTAAAAAAAAAAAAGCAAAAATGCTGTGAGAGCGTAGTTTTGTAACATCAATTTTATGATTTTATACCTTCTGGGGTATCCCCAGGAGTATATATCTGAGTTTTGAAGTTCCAAAGCCGTTTTTTTTGTAAACAATTTTGTTTTTTGAACAGTGTTTTTTAGGTAAAGAGGTGAATATATCCGGTTCTAGAGGTCAGATCAGGACAAACTAAAAATTAAAAACCTTCGCAATTAAAGTTCCAACAAATCTGCGTTGGTTTTGGGTAATTTGAATACGTATACGGTTGTTCTTTAAGGTTGTTCTTTGGGCCTTAATTTCGGCCTTACCTATATAAAAAATATTTCAATAACTATTTAATCATTTCGAAATGATTTTTTCTCAGGACTCCAAAAATTTTATAGAAAAAAAAAATTGAGCGTAAAATAAAAAAGTTATAGATTAAATTTATATTTTCTTAAATGGGACACCCTATATGTTTTTAAATATTCTGATAGAGTATTTTTTTCTGATTTCAAAAATACATCACTTTTATGTTATTTTTAACCATTTTTGAGTTATTAATATTTAAAAATCACATTATCAAATTAAAATTATTGTTTCGAGTCATGACCTACCCACAAAAATTAATGAATTAATTTTTAACGTGATTTTTAAATATTAATAACTCAAAAACGGTTAAAAATAACATATATAAGTGATATATATTTGAAATCAGAAGAAAATACTCTATCAGAATATTTAAAAATATATAGGGTGTCCCATTTAAGAAAATATAAATTTAATCTACAACTTTTTATTTTACATTAAATTTTATTTTCTATAAAATATTTGGATTCCTGAGAAAAAATCGTTTCGAAATGATTAAATAGTTATTGAAATATTTTTTTTATATAAAGCCGAAATTAAGGCCCAAAGAGGGGGCGGGACGTCCTTAAAGAATCACCTTGTACATAACGTACAAATTAGAATAAACTGGCTAAAAAGCTAATTTTTTTCAGTTTAATGCCCAGAGACATCAAAAGTTTAGATCGGCTTCAAACTTTCTGAAAATATATCTTTTGCTAAAAATAAAACATACCCTGAAATTTTGGTTCTCCTAGTGAACACAAATTAATTTGTTATCTGAAATTTGAATTGCCCGCCATTTTGTGCCATTAAGTCCAAAATGGATCATTTTCATTTTAAAATGTAGATCTGGACGCCAGCTTTCCGGTGGCATTACAATTTTTTTTAAGTCGTTTTGGCCATCTTTTTGGCATTTATTTATAAGCCAAATGACAACAAATGGATATTTTTGACCATTTCAGGTAGACGAAAATTAAGTTTCTTTTTTAAAATTAGTTCTCGAAATTCTTGTTCTTTTCTGATAAAAAATTTTCAAAAATGTTTTCAAAATGGCTGAAAAAATCCATTTGTTATTTGGTTCGCAAATAAACGACAAAAAAGTGGCCAAAATTACTTTCAAAGAAATTGTTTTTATCTTATCGGAAAGCTGGTGTCCAGATCTACATTTTGAAATGAAAGTGATCCATTTGGGACTAAATGGCACAAAATGGCGGTCAACTCAAATTTCACATAACAAATTCATTTGTGTCCACATGGTTTAATATTTGGGCACCGAAATTTCACAATGTTTTGTTTTCAATAAACGGAATATTTTCTGAAAGTTTGAAGCTGATCGGAACACTTGACGTCCTTGGGCGTTAAAATGAAAAACATTCGCTTTTCAGCCAGTTGATTCCATTTTGTACGTTATGTTCGTACTCAAATGACCCAAAATCGACGCGGATTTGTTGGAATTTTAATTGTGAAGGTTTTTGGATTGTTGTTCGTTCCAATCGAACGTCTAGAACCGGAGATATTCACCATTTTACCTAAAAAATACTGTTCAAAAAACAAAATTGTTTATAACAAAAAAACGCAATAAGCCTTGGAAGTACAAAACTCATATATACTCCTGGTGATACCACAGAAGGTATGAAATCATAAAATTGTTGTTACAAAACTATGCATATCAATGTCCTTTTTTTACCCCACTAAAAAGAGAAATTAATTTTTAACAGATTTAGTACCGTCCATTATAGAGTCCAGTCAACGGAGCGCTAAAATTACTAAAATCTATTACTTAAGGTGGCCATTCCCTGGAAAGAGACATCCGATAGGGAAATATTTACTATTTATGGCTGAACTTTTTTCTTAGTACGTATATTTAAAAAAACTATAATACCTAAGTAGAACTTTAACAAGACTATTACTAAGAATTTTCACTCAATAATTCCAGTGGTTTGCAAAATAGATTTAAATTTAAAAATTATATTGTTGCGTATTTTCCACCTTTTTGGAAACACCCTGTATGAATCCGTGGGTTCTACATAATTTCAACAAGAGATAACCACTAACACTTTATTTAATAATTTACTGTCTCTACAATACTTCAAAATAACCTTTACACTGTGTTTACTTCTTATTTAACCTCACATTTTACCGAACGTCACTGCTGTAAACTTCCTTCTTAATAAACTTCCTCCTCTGCGCCGGTAATCGCACCTTATATACTCTGAAATTACCTCTAGATTGAACCAGAATCTTCTTCCACCACACTCTAGAAAAGTCCATGGCTCTTTCTAGAGTCTTTCCAGTCACTATTAGTAGGCATAGGCGTATCATCTCCAGTTGCAAGGGGGTGTAATTCATAACAATATTAATCTTCCCATTTCGTAGTTTTAAATTAAACTATTTTGCAAACCATTGAAATTATTGAGTGAATATTCATAGTAGGTATTACTTAGTTAGTCTTGTAGTTTTTTTAAATATACTTACTAAGAAAAAAAAAGTTATAGGCAAAAATACTAAATATTTTCCTAGCGGATGTCACTAGGGAATGGATACCGTAACTGCTAGTGAATGGATTTTGACGAAACCTAGTGCAATGTGCTTGTAATGACGTTAATAAGAAGGTTGAAAAAAGATTAAAGTAAGAAATGATCGGAATGAGTAGAATACACCCATTTTATCACGGGTTCCGTAACTTGTAGCATTAGGTCAAAAATTACAGAAAAAAACAAACAATATGTTTACCTTTCTTGGCCCAAAATAGGATGTTTTTACTCTGTTGAATTTTCTCGAGAAATGCTAATTTTTCTAGATATTGCCATTCGAAAATTCCTAAAAGTGTGGGAAAAGAAATGTAAAAGTTGAAAAAAGAAATCTGAAAAAATTCAGGTGAATGTATCATCGAATGACGCCTTTTTTTGTTTGCAACTTTTCTCTAAAGTGCATTTTCACCGAGTTTTTCCGGAAAAACATGAATAACTACCTCTTTCTTTGAAATTGTAATGCTTTAAAAATATGTAGTTTAAAAATTTGAAAAGTTCAGACGTATACAATGAGGCATTTTAAACATGTTTTTTCTCTTGGAATTTTCTTGTAACTTGTTAATTTTCCGAGTTACAGGTAGTTCTTCACGATAAATAATGTACTACATTTTTTGCACATTTCCATGTTTAAAATTATATTGAACCGTTAAAAATAGTATAACTTGTAACGCTCACTTTTTTAAAGACGATCTAAAATTAAATTACACTCTGGCCTGAACTGAAACACTCCTAACTACGCAACATTTTGGTGGAATCGGAATTCTATTGGTTATTTTTATTTATGATCATACATATGTTTACCCAATCGTGGGCAAGCATTGAGAAGCCGTTCCGAGCGGGAATAGAGAGTTGAGTTTTGGCCTCGGACCAGGGTACTTAACAGGGAACAGGTTGAATTTAAATCACCCTAAATTAATAAGTTATTAGTGTACTTTAATTAGTTTATCAGGAAGATTCCAGCTATGGCTTAGCTAGTAAGCGGACGTGTTTGTCCGTCTAGTTCCGACAAGAATTAAAGCTGCCATATATGTGTAAATATATGTATAAAGTGATATTAATGTGCTGATAGAATCAGTAAAGTAGTTATGTTATTGGTTTATTGTGATCTCTTGCAAATAGACATAGCAAGGGCAATGTTTTCATCGAATTAACCGTAAGTACAGACTTTTTTATACGTCTCTCGTGATGCAAATATTGCCGTTTGAAACTACTTGAAACCATGCTAAATTATTGATGGTTTCATTACTAGGGATGGCAAAAAGAATGTAATATATCGCTATATGAATCATCTGATACATCACAAGACTCAGATCGATATATTCGATATAGTAACAAAACATCGATATTTCTGTGTATCGATATATTTTGTAGATTAACATTCAATGTAAAAAATATTAATGAATATTTAAGGTATAACTTTCCAAAAGCGGGGATGGCATTCCTTACAGTACAATATTTATCTCGATTAAAATGCGGGGGGTGATATTCCTGGCAATAAAATTTTTATCGCGGCTGAAATTTCGAAGAACGGGAGGGTAATATGCAAGCTGACCCTTTGGCCCTTCTCGATATATTTAGAAAAATATCGATATTTCGACCCAATATATTACAACAAAAGAACGATATAAATATATATTCATATTTTAGGATTAATATATCGATATGTTTATTTTATATCGATAGATCGTTGCCATCCCTATTCATTACTTCATTCTACGTTCGGCCAGCATTATTCCCTCATGTATCCAGAGTACCGTTCGATTAAAACTTCTCGTACCCCAGAGAAGATTACAGTGAGAGAATAATTAATTTAGTTTAAACGTTAAGGTTGCGTAGCCATACCTTCCCGTGTTTGACATCTCCCGTGTGTTTTGGCCATAAAAACGCTGTGTTCAACAACCGAACAAGTATACGTCGAAATTACTGATTGGTGGGTAGGTATTTCTTTGTAAGTAATATTAAGGACAATTTGTATTGAGTTCCTTTTGTGGGCAAACATGTTACTTGTGATTTTACAAATTTTGTATACCATTTGAGTTAGCAACGGATTCTTATAGGAAAAATTTCGCTGAACAAGATTTTCTTATGAAAAATTTTCCTAAACCGCGAGCTTCATGGTCAAATAATTGTTTAAAAATTTTTGTTTTCGTTTTTATTTAATAAAATAAAACGATTTGACGGATCTGAAAAAATCTTGTTTCAATCGAAAGATATTTTCAATACACGTCGTTTGGCGTTAGACACAACTCATTTTGTCAACCCGTTCATTTGTTATAGCCAACATAAATTTCATAATTAACAAATTGATTACTCCGAAACAAATGAGGTGAAGACAGTGGCGGCTCGTGATATTGTCTGCAGAGGAGGCTTGATATTCTGAAAGACAACTGATGTGCAATATGACTACAATTTGTACATTTCCCCACCACCCCTGAGGTATTACAACGGCGCGTTACATTTTTTTGCCGTGGGTTGTTCACCAGGATACCGATTCACGACTTGAGAGAATAGAACTAATAAAAGAATAGAATGAAAAGGAAATAGAAAATATGATGAGATGAAAAAATCATTCTCATGAAATTCTCGTTCCTACGACTCGAGTATCGGTATCCAAAGGAGTCATATCCCACTTGTAATTAAATTATATAACTTTTAATAAAAATAGTTTTGGTAAAAAAATTAAAGTGTTTTTCTACAAACAAAAAATTGTATTGATTATCACTGCCAGGCGTGTAAAATTATAAGTTTTAATAGAAATTAAAACAGTTTTGAGAAAGAAGTTATATAAAAAAAAATACAACCGCGGAATTCTATATTATGGAGAATTATAAAAAATATTTCCTAAAAAATAAATAACACAAATAAATATTTTTTCTAAGATAACAACTACCTATATTAATCTCTGCTTTAAAGCCTGAATATTTTTATAAATGAGTGGTAACCTGCGATTTTTGGAACTAGCAAAATGGTTGATTATTTCATCATAAAATGAATCGCGTTTCCTCAATTCTGACAAAAAACGTTTTTCTATTGAAATAAGCGATACATTTGAAAGGTGGTCTTGACTCATTTTGTTTCTAGTAAAAATGTTTTTATGCGTTTAAGTGCTGAAAATGATCATTCTACAGAAGCTTACCGGAATTGTCTCAAAAAATAGTGACGTTATTCAAAAAGTTCTCTAATTTTGGGTCATAAGTTTTTAAAAAATCTACCAGCTCTTTGAAATTTCCTTTATTGCACGATTCTCGTTTTTCGTTATGTCCTCGAAAAGAATTTTCTTGTGAAGATAACTATATAACGGCATCTATTAACCTCTTTCTCACGGACCTTTTCGTTAACATTTTCTATTTCTCTCTTATGTGCAGAATCCAAGAAATTTACAATATTTTGTTTACCAAACATTTCGAATTTAATGCAAGATGAAATGTGCTCCTGGGATTTTTCGTGCCTTTCTAAACCTCGCGACAAATTTTGCAAATTATTAAACCCTGCCCTGCCCCAAATTGAGGATTGATCATTAGTAAATAATAAACATCTCCAACAATATAGTTTGTTTCTAACTGTTGATGCCGTTAACCACTCGACTTTTTTATAATTGTTATCACAAAACCCTCTGTTTTGTTTACCACTTTTAAAAACTAACGAAAGCATTGCTGGTGTAGGCATGGCATTTCTTTTAATTCTTACCTTTTCGTCATAAATAAGAGTAGTAAATCCATTTAATAACAAATAATCCATCACGTCTGGACAACAAGACGTTGTTGGGAATATTTTCACCTAGAGCACTTATTTCTAGTCCGCCTATCAAATGTTTTATGTATTTATACGTCAAGTTCTTCTTAACCGGCTAAACGCAACTGTCAGACGTCAGTTCGTTTTCTTTGTGAATCACCTGACTCTTGAATGATCTGTGCACATGCGCTATAAATAACTGAGCTCTGAGGCTAGCCTCATACTTGGCTATTCCAAGTGTTGCTATTTTACACAGCGCAAAGAAATTCAAGGTCATTTCATGTTATAAGTAAATGCGGTAAAGTTGGAAGCTATTTCGTATTAGCCTCCAGCGAATCGCAGTGTTCATTCTGTAAAAGACCGGCCGACCGGGAAATATGCATACAAAGACTATCCGGACTGTAACGTTATAGGTATGTTTGTGGAAAGGAAATGCAAAAATGTTATATATAAACTGAAAATTAATTAATGAATAATAAACAATACAAAATATTGAAAATTGAGATATACCTAATAGAAATTTCTTAAGATATTACTTTTGAAGATATGGTGGTTCTTCCAAGGGGAGGCTCTGCCTCCCCTGACCAGCCGCCACTGGGTGAAGATATTGTTCTTTTCAAAATATATGCCTTTTATACCAAAGAATATACCAGCAAAAAGTTGCATTCGTACAGACTTCTATGGGGGTTACGCCCAGCATCAATATTTATCGTTTAAAGTTGGTTTGAAGTCGATCAAATTTTCGAAAAAAAAGTTATTTGCACATTAATAAATTATGCCAATTGTTTAAACAATTAAAAAGTATTGAACATATCGGGCCAAAAAAAAATATGGTAGATTCTTTGGTATGAAATTTATTTTGGCTATAACAAATGAACGGGCTGACAAAATGAGTTGTGCCTGGCGCCAAACGACGCGTATTGAAAATATCTTTCGATTGAATCAAGATTTTTCGGATCCGTCAAACCGTTTTCATTTTATTAAATAAAAACGAAAAAAATTCTGTTTAAACTCAAACGGTATAGAAAATTTTTGGGAAAAATCCCAGGCAGACTCGCCTATTAGTTGAGCATATTTATGTTATCGTAAGAAATATTATTATTATCAGACCTGGCGCAAAAGTGGTTATGCCAGAAACGGTCTTCACACACAGATAAATATAATGTATTAAATAGAGAATCTTATGATTCACATAAGCAAATAAATGCATTGTTTATAAGAAACAAATACTTTTGCGGTAAGAAATAAAAAGTATGGCATAAAACTCATAAAATAATAAATAAATTACTTATGATTAGAAATTTGCAGAAATTATTTATTTGGTTGATTGAGCAAGTAGATGTAACAAGTGTTTCCCGAAACTGATGGATAAAAGACGCAAGACTTCGGCCGCACATTGTATACACCTGCAGCGCCGGTTTGATTGTCTAACCGAAAACAAAAAACTCGTCACTTTAACCAGCACCATACGCCACGTCAACTTTTTGTGTCAATTAAGGAAATGTAAATATCTCTTATATGGTTCTTCCCAAGTATATTTTTAATTTAAAATATTATTTTTATCTGTAAACATAATATAATCTTATAAAATATAAGGAGAATTTTCGACACCACAAGAAGCTCCGCTACTCTTGCCCCCTCTCTTTCTACTTTTTTTACGACGGCAAATAGGATACGGTAAACAATAATAATAATAAAAGAAACCGCAAGTTGCTTTTTATATTTTGCAGAAAACTATAAAGATACAGAAAGCACTTGAAATAAAAAAGGTCCAACAATTATTATTTTCATATCCTGTGTTGGTGATTGAATTCTGTCTGCCCGGCTGTCCGTCCGTCACGTTTCTTGTAAGCACGATAACTTAAGAATTAAAAGTCCGATTGTATTGAAATTTGTTAGGTAGAAGACCCAATTGTTTTTGAATAAAATTTATCAATAAATAAAAAAGTTACAAATTTTTTAAATAAAAAAAATTTTTGTTTCGTAATTAAACTAAAAATGTCTAAACCTAATATTATTTACAAACAAACCTGTGCGGAGTATCCTATAGAATGTGCAACAATTATAAGAGTATAATGGTTTAGCTTGTTTATCTTTAACGCCCTGGCCAGACTGCGTTTAGTTTAGTTTCATTTTCGTGACTGCATACGGATTTATATTATGTTCAATTTTGCTTTTTATTTTACTGTCATATGGATTTTGGTGAGTTCATTTAAATTGTTTCGTTTGATTTCTTTCCAGTAAAGTTAAACGAATTATTACGTATCAAACTAGGTATATAGGTTTCATATTTTACTAAAAAATTGTACATATAAATCACGCTCATTTTCTGAATTACCATGTATTCTTTCATTGAAAATTTGCAAAAAATCTAGTATAGTGTATATGAGCACAATTGAAATCGTATAAAAACCAAAAGCCGGCAAAAACAGTCGGCAACTCTTTATTGCACATGGGCGGAGGTAAATAGAAATGCTTGTCATAAGAAAATGTTATAATTTTTTTGAAAATTGTATTAATTTTTATTATCTTTTGTTTATTAGATAGGCTATTTTTGATCATTTATCCAATAACATATTTTTGAAGTATTATGTTTATTGGGTTTAGTTTTAAAGTTATCCCATACTGTATTGAAATATGTTATTGCTCAGCAAGGAACAACGAGAAGGTATGAACATATCCTTGCCGGGATGAGGGAATGGGACAGGTTAGATTGGCGAGGGGCAAGGATGTTAAATAGTAAAAATAAAATTTAAGTTTCTTCTAAAATAAAAATAAAAATGTAAGTTTCTTAGCCAAAGCAAAGAATTAGTACAACAAAAATAAATACCTGTATATATAAAACATAAATAAAAACAAAATTAAAATATGTCTCTAGAATAAAGTAACTTAAATTAAAATTTCTCGTCAGCTAAATAAAATGTATTCCAAGAAATGTAACAAAAAAAAGTAAATTTCGTACCTAATATAATATCTAAATATTTTGTTCTGAAAATATATATTAAAAAAGTTAAATGCTAAAAGTTGACGCGTCCGAATCTTCACTTTCTGAAGAGGGAATCATTATCCGGTTGAATTATAATCGGCGCAATGGGGGGTAGTTGGATATTGATTTTCTTTTTTAATTACATGCTTAACACAATTTTTCCTTAAATCAGTATTGCCGAGGTCATTTATTACTTCTCTCAGTCATTACATTTTCGCAAACGATCTTTTAAAGTTGCTCAAACCATCTCGATAGGATTAAATATGCATAGTACGGAGGTAACCGCAAAGTGTATGACGGTGTATATTGGATAAGTTATCAATAACATATTCCCTTTTGAAATTCTGTTCTTTTATTCATTTCAGTATTTCGCGCTTTATTGAAACTTTTACAGGAATTTCCGTATTTTTTTCTCTCATGAATTTTAAAATGTCTACCTTGTACTGGTGTTTGGTATTTTATTTAATATTCGCGAGTGATAAGAAGCATTATCTACCGAATTAGGCGGAATATTTGGTATAATGCTGTTCTGAAAACCATTTTTCGCACTGCACTGGAGAAATATCGAGTCCACGTTGACTAATGACTGATATAACTCAACACCGACCGACCAATCGGACTGAGGAATACCTGGACAGCACATCTCACAAGTCCACGTTGACTGCTGAGAAACGATTTACAAGACTTTATGCTAGTGGACCTGTCCGTTTTATTATCTTTAAACCAGTGCAGTCGTAGATGGTTCATTCAGGCTGATTACATTGCCAGTCTCGGACTCGCCTGCACAGTTTCAACTACTATTCGGTTCTCGATGCCATTGTTAAATACATAGAACAAAATATCAAGTTAAGTGCTCACGGTCCTGTTCTTTAACACCGACCAGTTTCAATTGACTTCGTAAACACTGTATATACATTATTCATCGAGAAATACTGCCTGTAACTCGGAAAATTAACAAGTTAAAGTAAACTTCATATTTCTAAGTCAGATAAAAAATTTCAAAGCTTTGCCGCCTATTACCACTAGGATAGAGCGGGGCATGGATTAAAATAAGAAATTAAGGGAAACTTGCCAGTATCAGTTATAATTTCTAATAATTACGCCACTCACTCCTAAAATATTTTACGATCTAACGGTCACTACTGTTTACTTAATTTTTTACACACATGCATAATGCTGTAAAAGGACAAGCACTTTTATGGCCGAGTTTTATGGCTTTTTTTTGGGTGTCTCGCGCCGTTGGGTGTCTCCTTTGTCGGGAATTTTTTATTTGACTTAGAAATATGAAGTTCACTTACAAAAAAATTCCAAGACAAGAAAACGTTTAGAAGGCCTCATTGTATCCGTCTAATTTTTTCAAATTTTTAAATTACATAATTTTAAAGCACTACAATTTCAAAGAAAGGGGTAGTTTTTCATGTTTTTTAGAAAGAATTCGGTGAAAATGAGCTTTACAGAAAAGTTACAAATAAAACAAATCTTTTGTTTTGATGATACATTCACCTGAATTTTTCCAGTTTTCTTTTTCAACTTTTACATTTCTTTTCCCTCACTTTTAAGAATGTTCGAGTGACCATATCTCGAAAAATGAGCATTTCTCGAAAAAAATTCACGAGAGTAAAAACATCCTATTTTGGACCAAAGCAGGTAAACATATTGTTTTTTTTTTCATTTTTGACCTAATTCTACAAGTTACGTAACCCGTGATAAAAGGGGTGTGTTCTACCCCTTCCGATCATTTCCTGCTCTAGTCTTTTATTTTGCTTTATTATCAACGTCATTACAAACACATTGCACTAGGTTTCATCAAAATCCAATCATTAGCACTCATGTTAGAGGTGAAACCTCCCCCCGTTGACTGCGCTATTAGGAATAAAATTACTGCAGACTAAGTGCATATTTTTGTACCGTTTCGTCTGTAATTTTATTGAGGAAGAACAATACAACCCCCATCAGTCGTTTTATATACTTAATATGAATTGTTGACCATTTTTAAACGTACTGATACAATTGTTGGCGGAAATGTGAAATTTTGATAGTTTGCCTAATAAATTATTAAAACTATCTATTTTCTTTCTGTTCAGGTACTTTCTTGTCTCTAACGTCAGATCTATTGTACAGTAAAGACAAATCAAATTACAGGTAGTTGTTAAAGCTTTTTCATATTTGAATTTCTTATGGCTATAGTCATTTTTTAGACACCGCCATTTTTTCAAAATGGCGTCTCAATTAGTCGAGCTATGGACCCTGTATTTTAAACCAAAATAATTTAAGTTAAATGGGAATAGAATAACCTTCGGCCTTACTTCCTTTTTCTTATTCTACTGCCCTAGTATGTATATTAGTAGGTTTCTGTTGGGTATATTATTGGTTTTCAATTTTTGAATTATGGTAAATACCTGAACTATCACAAAAGTCACAAATATTTGTACTTCTCTCTCTTTAGTGAAGCAAAACTAAAATTTCTAGGGAACTATAGCACTTTTTGTGCTGGAACTTGTTGAAAACATTTCAAGACGTGTAGTAAAAAGTTTTGGATTAAACCTGTGTGGTGGAAAGCTTCTGCTTGAACGAAAGAATGTTCACAACCCTGTTCTTTTGCAGTTTTTCTTAAATATTTCTGGTTGTATAACCCGTGTCGCAATAAAGAGAGAGACTAAAATTATTCAGAATGAAATTGCGAGGAAAATTAGATTTGTCCGAAACTTTTTAGTTAATATGCCAAGTCGTAAAACAAATACATTTTAGGAAGGCCATTTTGAAACAGTTGATAACTTGAACAATAATGCACATATTCTAACGAAACAGAAGAATATACCCCCTATGGAGATAAACCGTCAAGCAAAGTTAAGTTAAAATGTTTACAATAACTCCTGAAAAACAATTTTAAAGTCGAAAATTGAATTGTCGATTGTTTAGGGGCATCAACTCGTACGTCCAAAATTTTTATTTCAGGTTGTTTTTATATTCTTTGTAGTGGTATAAACAAAAATAAATTCTATCTTTTTAAAACCAATTTTATTCAATTCTTCTACTTTCTTTTTTTAAACAAATGAATTTTACTCATCAATATTTAGACCAAAATTTAAAAAAAAATGTATAAAAAAATATTTTTAATAAAAAGCTTTTATTTTAAAAAACTGCTGAAAGTAAAAAATAATTTTTTAGAATTCATACACCTGGAAACCAAAGGCTTTGGAGACGGTCATATAGCACTATTGAATAATTACTTTGCTCAATGAGCAACATGCATGAATTTTAGAAATGCAATAATTTATTATTTTTTCGTTATATGTGTTATATAAGTTGAGAAAGTAATGAAGAAAAGGTATAAAAAAATGTGTAGCTTAAATAAACGACTTTGAAATTCAAAATTTTATGGGAACATATCCACGTGACTGAAAACACCACGCTATTGGTCTGACGTCATTCGGCATAATGTCTAATGGTCGTCTATCTGCCAAGGCGTTAAATCGTAAATTGTTTTGTGTTTTGTAAATGTGTATTGATATTTTCATAAAAGAAATCATTCATTTATTTATTTATTTTAATTATTAAGTGGTAAAAATGACGGACAGTGGGTTTTTACGGGGCCAGAGTGACAATTCGTCCGTTGTTGATGTGTTTATGATGACAAACTTTTTTGCTACTAATACTGATTTTATTAGTGCAGAAATTGGAGGTACTAAAGCAACAAGGTATGTGTCATTCATTATTCTAAACATTAATTCAATTGTGCCCATTTTTATCCTTTTACTGTAGTTAAATATAACAAATTATTTATGTACCTAACCTCAAAATAGGTAAACAAGGCAAGGTTTTAATGTTATATTAATTTATATTTTTCATCTTAGAATGCTTTACTCTTTTTTATTTAATAAATACCTCTCGTCACTTACGTACTTTTAGGTAGGTAGGTACATTAATAGTAAAAATAACTGTTGACATACATATAGGTATATATAAATATATAACTGGATAATATGTAGAACGTTGAGAAGTTACATTATTCCCACCGTTCTTATACATTTTAATTCAAGGTTCCTATTAACAGAAGTTAATAAACTTTTGTATTCCTATAAATAGGAAAGTGACCAAATTCACCATGATATGTAAACAAATTATCACAATAATATTAGGGTTAGGTACATATTTTCATAATATTGTTATAAAATAATTGGTTTTAATGGGTAAATTTACATCAAAATGATCCTGGCAGCAATATAATCTTGAGGATGACGATAATTCTGCATTTCGGTCGTCTCGTCTCATAGCTCTGCTCCATTTGTTCCTAACTTTATCGCGTCTAGGCACATTAAAAAAAACTTTTCTGGAGTTTTTATTGTAGTATTTGTACATTTGGGTACAATACAATATTTATAGCTACTTTTCTTTGTATTTTCCATAACACAACATAAATAATGTGTACACATTCGCAATCACAATACGTTTTCCGTCGGTGCGATGTGCCCGATGACGTCACACACAAGAAGCGCGGAAACTTCTCCATTTAAACGCAGTTAAATGGACAGCTGTAGTAAATAATTTTTTTAACCTTTAATTAGAACATAAAACAAAAATAAAATACTGGAAAAATAATGTTTTTTAGTGATCTATTGATCTGTGATATTTAAAAAAATTATGCATTTTGCTCATTGTCTGCCCCCAAAGCCTTTGGTTTCAGGTGTACGAATTTAAAAAAAATATTTTTTACTTTTTAGTAGTTTCTTAAAATAAAAGCTTTTTCTTAAAAGTATATATTTATATAATTTTTGTAAAACTCTGTAGTCTTTACTTATTTTACAGACCAACATACAGACAAAGCCATTTCATTTGATACCCATGTCAAGGCAGTCGTGGAAGAAAAAGATAATAGGCCATCCTAGAGTGCCCGCCATATTGGATTTAGAATGACATAACATAATTTATCGTATTTTACTCGTCAAACTCTTTCATTTGATACCCATATCATGGGAGGTCCGCTATATTGGATTTAGACCGATAATGGCTATACTATGTTGCATAAAATGATGACGCTAAAAGATTGGGTTTCTGTTTATGGATGGGCGAGAATATTTTAGGTGATAGACACTTTCACGAAAATATTATTTTTTGTGACGAGGCAACGTTTTCCACTAATGGTAAATTAAATTCACAGAATTGTAGGTATTGGTCCTCGGAAAATCCTAATTTTCGTATACGATGTAGACGGCAATATTCCAAGAAAGTGAATGTTTGGTGTGCGATTTCATACTTTGGAATAATTGGTCCATATTTCTTTGAAGGAAATGTAAATCAACATTCTTACCTGGAAATACTAAATACTTTTTTGTTGGATCAACTCGAAAATATACTCATATCGCAAAGGATGAAATTGTTCCTACAGCAAGCCGGATGCCCTGCACATTCTGCAATCATTCAATCATCAGAGAATAGTTGGCCCGTCATCATTTTCTAGAAAAATGGATTGGAAGATACGGACTGAATTGTTGGCCACCTAGAAGTCCGGTTCTAACGATAATCTATTTCTACTTATGGGGTTATTTAAAAAAAAAGTGTATCCTTTTAATTTTGACAATAATTTAGAATTATTAAAAACCAAAATTAAGCTAGACTAGAGCTATGTGTTGAAGCTGGTGGCAATTATTTTGAATAATGACACGACATATTTATGTTTATTTCTAGATACCTATAGTACTTTTTTAATTATCATTTTTTAAATGTCGTTTGTATTCATTGGTTTCCTAACCCACAGTATATTTTTGCTTCATAATAAAAATTAATAACTAAATAATTTTTCTCTAGACATTTGGTAGATCAAACGCTTAGTAAACCGACATAGGTACAATTTTTTTTTTCGTAAAATGCAATTATATTAAAAAAATCAAAATCATCAAAGTAGGCGTATATTATTGAAATTTTGCAGAGGGCTATAACTTTTTAATCTGAATAACTTTCCTTAATCACATTTTGCTGTATCTTTTACAGAAAAGGTATAAAGTACCTAACAAGACATTTGTTTTTGCTTAACTGTCATGGCCTACGTGATTAAAAAAAAAACAGAAATACACCCAAAATAACTTTTTATTCGAATGTGTCAAAAAATGACGTTTCTCGGTTAGAAAACAAAAGCGAAAGGTAGAACTTTTCTATCTACTTGAAGTACTGAAGTGCCCTGAAAAGACTTTTCCGACCTAGGCCGGAAAAGTGACAGACAAAAAGATTAAGCGTTTTTAGTTACCTACTTTTTAAAATGCTGGCCCCGAGGCTGGCCCTTCTTTTCTACTATAAAATGGTAATGCACATGCAAATATATTTCAATTCAGGCAATTTTAATTGAATAAAATAAGAGATATTAAATTCGATATATTAATATATAAATTGAATGAATTCGATATTAATTTCAAGCAAACTGATATGACAGCAGTTGTGCAGTTGTTATTTATTATATATGGCCTTAATTCACAGCCGTCTATTACAAGAAAACTTGAAAATTGTATCATTTGCGGGGTAGCAAGTAAATCTTAAGAACATAATATTTTAAACTTTTGCTGCTGCGGCTGACAATCAACTAACGTGACGGCCAAGTGTACCGCCATATTGTTTACGTTTTTCAAGGCGCCAAGGCCCACCTCTTACAGGTAGGTGCCGATTAATTTTATCAAATTTGAGTCCAATTTATTAGTTTAATAGGTGTAGTATTACATTCGTGATTATGACCATTATTCACTCAGATAATTTGTGCCACCGCCTTCGGCTCGTGGATTCGAATATCATCTTCATGAATAATGGCTATCATAATCGCTCATATATACTATTATCGACACCAATTGAGATCTTAATTACATTTTTTTGCATTACGGCCATTTATAAGCAAGCTAAGAGACATATGGCTTGAACATTTTTTCGCTTTTAAAAATTGTAAAATTTATTTTTGTTCCTACTGGCAGAACATAAAAACAACAATAATCTGAAATGCAAATTTTTGATGTACGATTGACGCCCCTGATCTATCGACGATTCGATTTTCGATTTTGGAATTGGTTTTTTAGGAGTTATTGTAAACATTTTAACTTAAAACTTGGCTTGATGGTTTAACTTCACAAGGGGTACATTCTTCTAAAGTTTCGGTACAATACGTGCATTGTCATTCAAGTTATCATCAATTGTTTCAAAATGGCCTGCCCTTAATGTCTTTATGTTTTACCTCTTGGCATTTGACCAAGAAGTTTCGGACAAATCTAGTTTTCTTCGCAATGTCTTTGTGAATAATTTGTGTCTCTTTCTTTACTGCGATACGGTTTATACAACCAGGAAAAACTGCGGAAAACAGGATTCTGAACATTTTTTGTTTAAAGAAAAGCTTTCCACCATACGGATTTAATACAAAACTTTCTAATACACTTCTTGCTATAGTATAACCATTACTTTTCTAGGCAATTTAGGGCTGGTTTTTATCAATGCGAGGATAAGTTATCCTATGGCTAAATCACAGTTTAATTAAGTAGGGTCACTTCCACGAGTTGATAGCAGGTGTAAGGCTATCGACGCGTTGACTACATTCAATAGGCGAAGTGACCCTACAGTATTATAAGCTGTGCCCTAACTATAGGATAATTTGTTATCCTCGCATTGATAAACCGGCCCTTAGACCCTTAGATTTACTCGACTAGTTGAAATTAATTTAAATATCAAAGGATATTGTATTGTCTGATAAGCGTATAAAAAGTGTATCGGCATATTTTTTATGTTTTCTGTCGACTGAATATTGCCCTCTAGTAAATAAAATATGGAGTAAAAATTATATTTTTCGTTTGCTATTTGGATATCTAAATAAAACAAAAATGGAAACTATAGAGTTCTACGACGTAATTTGCACTTGATTAGAAGGGTTGAAATCAAAGATATACTGGATGGACCATTAATAACAGGCCATAATTCAAAAGTACCTTCATTGGACAAATATGAGTATATAACCAAACATGTTTTAGTAAATTGTTGCTTTGGAAAAAGATACAAGATGTTAAAGTTGTACTTCTTTTTTTTTGCAAGTATGTTTCCACCGATCTTCACAAAACTTGGTAAGGAAACAATAATTTATGTATCACATCACGCTAGCCCGTCGAGGGCATCTGATGAGTTATACCTGATGGTGAATATTTTTATTTTTTTTACGAAACGTTGTGTCACTTTTGACTAAAAAATCTCGTTCTTATTTCTACGTAAAAAAAGGTACACTTGATAGAAATTCGTAACCGTTTTAGAGGAAGCTGCTACAAAAGATTTCAAGAATTCTTTGAAAACAAACTCAATTTGAAAAGAACAAATTGTATTTATTGAACAAATTTCACGAGGTAAGTGAAAACTAAAGAGTGACAATTACGCAAACTTACTGACTTTTTTATGAACTAGTTGCTGCAACTTAGAATAAATTTTCGATGCGGTCTCCACCCACTCTATGCATTTTCTAATTCTTTTGAAAATACATTTTTTATATAAAAAATAGATTTTGCTATCCTCTAATAAAACTGAATGAGCTTTGTATGCGCTTCCACAATTCTTGTCTTATTTTTTGCTCGAAAACAGTTGAACTATCAAGTGGAAATGGCTCCTGCATGAGATTTTCTGTTTTGTTCTGCTCCCTGAAAAAAAAGAGAAAGCATATTCATCAACAGGTATAGCTCATGAGGCCCCCTCTAGGGGCTAGCGTGATGTGATGCAAAAATTATTGTTTCTTAATTGTCCAGTCAACGGAGCGCTAAAATTATTTTTTGCACATTTTCAATTTAAAAATTATATTGAACCTTTAAAAATTAGGTAATAAAAATTTATATAAATCACGCTAGTTTTTTGAATTTTCATGTATTTTTTAATTGAAAATTTGCAAATAATGTAGTACAATATTCATCGTGAGCAACTGCCTATATCTCGGAAAAAATTCCGAGAGACAAAAAATGTTTAGAAGGCCTCAATGCATGCGTCTGAAATTTAAATTACATATTTTGAAGCTCTACAATTTCAAGGAAGGGGGTAGTTCTTCAGGTTTTTCCGGAAAAACTCGGTGAAAACGCACTCTACAGAAAAGTTGCAAACAAAAAAAGTCTTTTCTCGCTAATCGCTCTTAGCGATGGCTCCGTTGAAAGAACAGGAATAACATAAAGAGAGAAATTACAATTACAAATTCACAATTGTCAAAGCACAATATTGTTGTTATATTTCTTGCAAAATTAATTATCAAGTCAAGTTCGACTCTGTTAACGCTGAAACATTCCGACCCTTGGTCATAACTCAATTTTTCCAATTGGAATACCCTGTATGTTTCTGTGGTACTCGTTGTGCATGCTTCGAAGTTATAGGTAATATTATTTCAACCCCTACAGTGCCACAATGTGGTTGTCTATGTTTGTTTCAATGTGAGAGTGTGGGTGAGTTAATTTTAGTTTCATAATTATTTGAATTTTAGGTGATAAGCATATTTCATTGAAAAAAATTACGGACTTAATGCCCAAAAAGATAGTCAAATGCAAGATAGTCAAATACAGATGTCAATATTTTAACTGTAAAAACGTCAGGTATCTGAACGAGTACGACGAGACCAATAAACATTTCTTCCGCTTTCCATCAAATGCTGGACTTCGTGAGGTTTGGAGAAAAAACTGCAAATTGAACGTGATTGTAGTACCATCAACGTACAGGATTTGCGAGGATCATTTTAGGGAAAAGGACTTCACTGACGACACAAGAACTATGCTTAGACAACATGCTGTACCTACCAATGCGTACAAGTGCTTAGATAACAGGTTCTACCTACCAACACCTAGAAAGTCTTCAAATTCCATTAAAATGTTTACAAGTATCTTTAAGAATTGATCTTGCATAACCAATTTTACTTTGTTCAGGTACTCATCTGTAGTAATACTGATAATTTTGCATGAATGCTTGTAGATTTCTTTCAATAAACACGTTAGAAATACCTCTATAATAGTTATTATAATTATCAATTTTAAAAATACTGTTGATGTACAATAAGGAAAGAATGGGTCCCAATACCGTTCGTTGCGGTACGCCGCATTCTATATTTAAGGACTCACTAATTACCTCCCCATTTTTTGCATACTGTACTCTTTTCTCCAGATAACTTTTCATTATATTTAATGTTTTGCCTTAAAATCCTTGGGTACTTTAATTTAGAAATTAATTTTAGGCGCGTCATTTTGGCACTTTCCTTCTGAAATTGAAACTGCAAGGTCAGTTGACATAATATTTGTTGCAAAAAGTTCAGAAAGACGTTTAGAAAAAACAGTACCTTTCATTTTTTGGCGGAAACGTTCGGTTTTATCTTTTGTCCAATAATTGGCCAATTTAAATTGGCAATTAAATTAATTGAAAAATTTGTTATCATACACAGTATGCCATAAAATTAGATTAAAATGGTTACTCGGAGGATTTTGGGGTCGCTAATCACGTCTCTGTAGTTCAAATTAACCTAATTCTCAAATTGGGCCTAATAACACCCATCAATTCTTTTTATGTAGGTCTAAACTACTTTATAAGTTTTTTGTCCCTTTGTTAGTATACTGCAATATTGGAGGCGTTAATCTTGAAAGACTAGCAACAGTCTTTCATCCGCGAACTATATACCTTGTAAAAAAATGTATGTAATTCATATATATAAGTCTTTTAGGCTAGACGGCAAGGAGGAAAAAGTTTTTGGCCCATAGGTGAGATCCTTGTTGGAATCGCTTCATTTTAGGGGTGTAGTTGAACACCCTAAAGTTTGCTTACAAATTAGTGATCCACTTGATTTTATAACGGTGAGTAAAATAGTCCCTTTTTCTAAATTTCTTTAAATATTTCCGTTCCTGCTAACATTTAGTATAACATATGCATTAGGAAAATTGTTCGTTATGAAATTTTCTAAAAAATGAGCTTCGATAGAGGTCGCTAGGTGCAATTGTTAACTTGCAAGTGGCTGCCAAAGCTTTCAAAACACGTTATTTTCACTATTTCTTTACTCGAAAACAACTGCACATAAAGAGTTCAAAATTCCTGAAGATGGTGTCTATGTTGTCCCGATAATGAAGAAAAAATTTCAGCAAGGTCGGTTATTACTTTTTGAATAATTCACGATCTGTTTTTTTTTAACAATTGTGCAATTTTTTGCAAAATCCATTTATAATTGGGAAACTCATTTAGATAATTCAAAAAACTATTGAAGAATGATATTCCGTTGGAACTTTTGAGAAATCGCAATTTTTGCCGATTTTATGAGGTTTTCTACGCGCGAACCTTTTTATGCGCAAAATACATAAACAAATGCTAGGACAAACTTTTTTTTAAAATTTGTAAAAAAGTAGCAGTTTTTTAGATATACAGGAGCAGATTTTCTAAAGTTAAAATATAACAAGATAGGTATTTGTTTATTTATGTGGCTTATAAAAAGGTTCACACGTAAAAAACCTCATAAAATCAGCCAAAATTGCGATTTTTCAGAAATTACGCCGGTATATTATTTTCAATACTTTTTTGAATGTTTTAAATAGGCCAATGGAATTAGGAAAAAATTGATGAAAATTTGACTTAATTCGATTCAGGAAACCACATGGTGTAATCGGTAGAGTTATTAATAAGAAACATAGCCTTGAATTTGATCCCATTTTAAATAGTGAGAACACTGTTAAATTGACGTTTAAATGTGCAAAAATCATGAATAGTGTTTTTTTTTAAGTACCTAGCTCCAAGACTGTTATCAATAGAGGTGTGCGGTATTTTTTGGTGTGTAGGTAATAAAATTAAAAGATCCTGTTGATCCATATTGGTTAATTATTTGTTTAGATAATTGCAAAATTTTAAAGTATTCTTCATTTCTTGAAAAAGACTCTTACATCCTTTCAACTTTCAGAAAATATGTCTCTTATAGCCCTCAGCTTACAGTAAAATTTTCATAGAAAGTTGCTGATTCTTAACGAGAGAATGAATTTGTTTAATAAAAACACCTTAAATATTTGATGCAATTTGAGCCTATTTCCGTTAATCAAAATGGTTCATTTGGTGCTAATTTTTTTGCCTAGGCTTATTTCTACTAAACTTTTGTGGAAGTATCACTTTTTTATTTAGATCTCCAAAATGACGTCGGAAAAAGTATTATTTTTTGTGGTATATTTTTTACGAATATCTGAACAAAAAATTAAATTATCGACCTTTATATCTGAATAGCTGGTAATTTAACACACATTTTCAAAAAAAAAAAAAATGCTCTAGCACATTTAGAAGCCAAGATATATTTATTTTTTATTTAATTCGCCATATGCTTATTTATACACATTGAGGGTCGAAATGGATATCATATCTAGTAGTTGAGTACTTGAATTTCATAATTCCATCAACTTTAATATAAAACCAGCGTTCTATAAGTGTAGAAACTAATTTTAAATTGACCATAATCGATGTAAAGAATCGATGTTCGCTACGTATATGCTATCGATCGAGCAAGTTCAAATCCACGTCTCAATAAAAAATCAATTCAACATTTCTTTCTTTAACTTGGGGTAGGGTGTGAATATAATAACAACTGCCATCTTCATTTTGTTTAAATAAAACAATTTGTTATAAACATTTATTTCTTTTTTCTATACTTTTTTTTGCGAATTCCTTGAAACATATGACTAGAAAATTCTCAAAAAAGAATTAGTAAAATCAACACTAAGAAGAGATAGAAAGTAAATAATTATATCAGTTAAGGTAAAAATAAGCTGATACATTATGCAATCTTTTACTTCTTATTTAAATGTAATTTTAATTTTTTACAAGTTGTTTCGGCATTACTACTATCATTAAAAGTATCATTATTCGCATCCTCAACAACACTATTTTCCATATAGTTAGGGAAATGGCGTGCAAAATCGACGACGAAAAGTTACCGTCAGCCAGTCGGTAATCAGGAGGGCATATAACTACGAAACTTTTTTCTCTCTGGAAATTTTTGGTATGGTGGGAGAATATGGAGGAGGAAGACATTTTTTTAAATCAAATGGTATCAATACCTTTCCGCATAGGTAGTGTATATACTAAACGTACACCGATTACGCTGGCAGACAAAACTTCCGGGCGGTGCGCATTAACCGGAAATTGAACAATTTTTTTTTTTGTTACCGTACTAATCCTAACGCAAAATGTTTGTTTTGGCCTATACATTACTGTACTTTAGTGGCAGACATTTCTGCCGGGCGGTTTTTGAGCAATTTGTCATCAAAGTCGCGAAAAATGGATAAAACTTTGAAATTATGACAAAAAATAGTAAAAATTGAAAAAAACGTCTGCCAGACCAAAGTCTGGTTCACAAGACACTAAAGAACCCTAGCTTTGGCTGGCAGGCGTTTTTTAAAAATTTTAAGCCCCCAAACCACCTCATAAATAAAAAAAACCTCACGTTTTCATCTCTTTTTTTTAAATAAATATTAAATAAAGTCCTTTGGATATGTTATTACAGTGGGAATTACGGAAAATTTGAAGTTTGGTTTACTTTGATCCGTTCATATTTAGTAAAATTATTCACAAAAAGGCAACTTTTTTCAACTATGCTTTGCTCGAAATATTGCTATAATAGGACTGTCATTTTTTGGTTTCTAAAAATCATTAAGGGACGGAACAATGACATGCAAGTATAATTTTTATTTTATTCCAATCATTTCTCAGAAATTTAGATTTTTCAAATCAGCCGTTGAGCGCTCCGTTCTCAACCTCAAGCGGACAGTGATCACTCACTGCGCAGTTAGCCCCCCCTCACTGCCAGTACCGGCAGTCCCTCTATGCGGTTGCATTCATTTAAACATCGTGCATGTTTTCAATAATAATAATAATAATAATATGAATGATAATAGTAATAATAATAATAATGATAATAGCGTACTGGTGGTGGAGGAGGGAGGTAACTGCGTAGCGAGTGTCGCTGTCCGCTTGAAGCTGATTTGAAAAATCAAAAATACTGAGAAATGATTTAAATAAAATGAAAATGACACTTGCATGTGGTTTGGGGGGGTTAAAAATACAAAAAACGTCTGCCAGCCAAAGCTAGGGTTCGTTAGTGTCTTGTGAACCATACTCTGGTATGGCAGACGTTTTTTTCAATTTTAAATATTTTTTTGTCATAGTTTTGTCCATTTTTCGGCACTTTGATGGCAAATTACTCAACAACCGCCCGGCAGAAATGTCTGCCATTAAAGTACAGTACTGTACAGGCCAAAACAAACATTTTGCGCTAGGTTTGGTCCGGTAACAAATTTTTTCTTTTCAATTTCCGGAAGTTTTGTCTGCCAGCGTAATTGGGGTGCGTGTAGTACATACACTAACTACCTATGCAGAGAGGCATCGGTAACCATTTGATTAAAAAAAAATGTCTTCCCCCTCCATATTCTCCCACCATACCAGAAATTTCCAGAGAGAAAAACGTTTCGTAGTTATATGTCCTCCTCGATTACCGACTGGCAGACGGTAACTTTTCATCGTCGATTTTGTATGCCATTTCCCTAACTATATGGAAAATTGTATTGTTGAGGATGCGAATAATGATACTTTTAATGTTTGTAGTAATGCCGAAACAACTTGTAAAAAATTAAAATTACGTTAAAATAACAAGTAAAATATTGTATAATGTATCAGCTTATATTTACCTTAACTGAGAATTTTTTATAGCCATGCGTTTCGAGGAATTCGCAAAAAAGTATAGACAAAAGAAATAAATGTTTACAACAAATTTTAAACAAAAATGAAACTAAATGAAGATGGCAGTTATTATATTCACACGCTACCCCAAGTTAAAGAAAGAAATGTTGAAATTAAATCATAATAGACTGAGACACAACGAATTTTTGTTGAGACGTGGATTTGAACTTGCTCGATCGATAGCATATACGTAGCGAATATCGATTATGGTCAATTTAAAATTAGTTTATACACTTTATATTAAAGTTGATAGAATTATGAAATTCAAGTACTCAATTTCGACCCTCAATGTGTATAAATAAGCATTTGGCGAATGAAATAAAAAATAAATATATCTTGGCTTCTAAATGTGCTAAAGCATTTTTTCTTTTTGAAAATGTGTGTTAAATTACCAGCTACTCAGATATAAAAAATTTATGTCGATAATTTAATTGGTTGTTCAGATATTCGCAAAAAAATATACCCCAAAAAAATAATACTTTTTCCGACGCCATTTTGGAGATCTAAAATATAACAAAATGATACTCCCACAAAAGTTTAGTAAAATATAAGTCTAGGCAAAAAAATGAGCCCCAAATGAGCCATTTTGGTTGACGAAAATAGGGTCAAATTGCATCAAACATTTAAGGTGTTTTTATTAATTTATTATTAATTGATTTTATCGTTAAAGAATAAGTATTTTTTTATGAAATCTTTATTGTAAGTTGAGGGCTATAAGAGACACATTTTCTGAAAGTTGAAAGGATGTAAGAGCCTTTTTCAAGAAGTGAAAAATACTTTAAAATTTTGAAAATTTTGAGTCTTTTGCAATTATCTAAACAAATAATTAACTAATTTTGATCAACAGGATCTTAAATTAACCGTTATTTTATTTCCCACACACCAAAAAAAACCGCATACCTCTGTTGACAATAGTCTTGGAGCTACTTTTAAAAAACCCCACTCTTCAAGATTTTTGCACATTTAAACGTCAATTTAACAATGTTCCCACTGTTTAAAATGGGATCAAATTCAAGGCTATGTTCCTTATTAATGACTCTACCAATTACACCCTGTGGTTTTCTGAATCGAATTAGGTCCTGCATTTTCATTAATTCCACTGGCCTAAAATGAGTTTCCCAATTATAAATGGATTTTACAAATAATGGCACAATTGTTAATTAAGGATTAAAGAAAATAGATCGTTAATTGCTCAAGAAGTATTAAACCGATTTTGCTGAATTTTTTTGTACACTATGGGGACAACATAGACACCATCATCATGCCCTCTATGTACAGCTGTTTTCTAGTAAAGAAATAGTAAAAATAACGTGTTTTGAAAGCTTTGGAAGCCATTTGCAAGTTGTACCTAGCGACCTCTATCGGTGCTCATTTTTTAGAGAGTTTTGTAACGAATTTTTCTAATGCATATGTTATACTAAAAGTTAGCAGTACGGATATATTTAAAGAAATATAGAAATGGGTCTATTTTACTCACTAATTGTTAATTATGAAATCAAGCGGTTCACTAATTTGTAAGAAAACTTAGGGTGTTCAACTACACGCCTAAAACGAAGCGTTTCCAACAATAATCTCTGCTATGGACGAGAAATCTAATCAAAATCCCTCGTCATCTAGCCTATTACGTAAGGAAACAATTTCTATATATGTTAGTACCTTACCTTTGTAGACATTTTGTTTCTCCACACATTTTCTTTGTTGCAATCTATGCAACAAGAAAGTGAATTGTTCTATTTTACTATTATATATGTTTTTCACTACTAATTCTATCAGTTAACTTTGGCTGACGTCCAGAAGCTTATAAGCATTAATAGTCCAAGAGGCAACTGCAAATTTGTGTGGGGAACGAGTGGACGGGATTTAGCAGTTTAAAATACTGCAATAGTATGCCCTAAAGTCATAACCGCTGGTCGGCCGATCACGGTCCCTGGCGGTAATGAGTAATTACGGTAATTGTTTATTGGGGCAATGTGGCGATTGTGGTGACAAAGTGGACGGTTTTTCTTGTAACTGATTTGTTTATTATGATCCAAAGAATGTAAAATGCTCGGTCGGCCGACCCCTACCCCTGGCGATAGCCTTGGCCGACCATTAACAACAATGCAATTTTTAATGCCTAGCCTCCCCCAAGGAGTGACCAGGTCGACCTTGGTCTATTCGAAAAAACAAAATTTTTCCTTCCATAAAATCCCACCACTACACTCAAACTGGCGTGCTGCATGCCGCCTATGCGGCGTGAATTCTATCTATTGAGTAGAGCCAGCTGAGCGGAGAGGCATGTGTAAATCCCGATTTCCAAAATGTTGTGTTTCGTGTGCAAGTTATCGGGGGATAATGTTATTCCGTTTTCTAACAAACAAAATTTAATAGGACAAGTTTTTCCTCGGTGAGAATCGTAAAAGTCACTAAAGGGGATTCTTAAGAAACCAAAGTTGGTGGTCATATTACATAGGGTGGCCTTAATAGGCCCTTGATAAGTGTCATCATATGTGCTCTTCCAAAACAAACAACTTTCATTCGGACAATTTTTATTTCAGTGAATGGTATATGCATTTTTTTAATTAACATCGTAAATATTTATTTTCAAATGTAATTTTATAAAAGCAAAATACCATCATACACACGCGATGAATTCCGATCACACAGTCAGAAAAAAATTACTAGTTTTAAGTAAATCCATTTATTTGAATCATATTGTATTGAATCAAAGTTATTTTTTTCCTTTAAAACAAACAATTCTTTATTTACTTCAAGAAAATTGATTTATTTGATATTATGTAATTTAATATCTTAGACAATTTAAAAAATCATAAAATGAGATAAATAATTTACGAATTAAGTAAAATTTTATACAATTAAATAAATGATTTACTTAAAATAAAAACATTTCATAGGTTCATATTTAAATTAGAACGTTTTCTTAAAACTATAGAAATTTACCTAAAACTATAGTACACTTTTTCTCTGAGTGCAGTTGCTACAACATTTATCCCCCCCCTTGAGGGGGAAGAAGTTATAAAAATGAAAACAGTGAGATAATAAATATTCTTTTGCAATAGAAACAAATGAAAATATATTACCAGAAAATACTAGTAATTATTCAAACTTTTACAAAATACTTATCACAAATAAGTTTAAAACATATATCTTTCTTATCTCTTATCTTTCATTGAGCAGGATAATTTAAATTAAAAATGACATTATGATAACAGTTGTACTGTTCATAATGGGCATATTTTCTTTGTTATAATTGTTATAAGAAAGATATATGTTTTAAACTAATTTGTGATAAGTATTTTGTAAAAGTTTGAATAATTACTAGTATTTTCTGGTAATATATTTTCATTTGTTTCTATTGTTATAGAGCTTTTACAGTTCCAGGAAGTTGCATTTGCATATAATTATATTGATAATTATCCCTTTACGGGGAATTTCCTATAATCTAATTTTAATTTTTAATATCCTGTTCTGGTAATCCTTTGATAGTTATAACACGAGTATTTGCTTACATATTTCAGTTGATTGTGAACTTTAGGAAAAGCCGCACCGAAGAGACATAGATGTCGAAACACGTGTCTGTGGATGTTCTAAAGTTTTGTGTTACTGCTATATCGGTAAGTGCTTTTGTTTTGATTCTCTTTGGGTTTCATTGAGCAGGATAATTTAAATTAAGAATGACATTATGATAACAGTTGTACTGTTCATAATGGGCATATTTTCTTTGTTATAATTGTTATAAGAAAGATATATGTTTTAAACTTATTTGTGATAAGTATTTTGTAAAAGTTTGAATAATTACTAGTACTTTCTGGTAATATATTTTCATTTGTTTCTATTGTTATAGAGCTTTTACAGTTCCAGGAAGTTGCATTTGCATATAATTATATTAAATATTCTTTTGATAATTCACCCTTTCGAATATTCCAGGTAAGGACCGATCTGCTAAATTCGTGCGTGAGAAAAGGCATTTACAATGTTGCAAATAGTCGGCCAAGGACATCGCCAGGGGTGGGGGTCGGCCGACCGGGAATTTTAGACTCGAGCTTACAATAAAAAAAAAGTTTAAACAAAAAATCATCCACTCTGTCACCACAATGCCCCCAGTGCCCCCCCACAACAATTAGTATAATTACTCATTAAAGCCAGGGACCGAGATCGGCCGACCAGTTTGATGATATGAGTTTGGGGCATACTATTCCAGTATTCTAAACTGCTAAATCCCGTCCACTCGTTCCCCACACAAATTTGCAGTCGCCTCTTGGACTATAACATTACCACGTTTAAGGGGTCATTTTGTTAAAACAACGGCTGAATGTCACTATTGAACCTACGATGTTATGAGCTGCCATGCGAGAACGGATTTATGAAATCTTCCGACCATTAAGGATCGGTCGAGTCTCATTGATGTTACAAACAAATATCGTTTAATAGTTATAATTAATAATTTCAGTTTTAGGTCTACAAACTCTTGCAAGAGTAAGAGAAATAATGAAGTACAAAAAGAGAGTTATATATCGATGCGGTTATCCTAGCTGTGAGAATGTCTGGTGCTATAATGATTATGACAACACCAACAAGCATTTCTATCGTCTTCCCTCCGATATTCTCCGCCGACAGGCTTGGAAAATAACATGCAAAGTAAAAGATCCAGTCCCACCAACGTTTAGAATTTGCGAGGAACATTTCAAGGAAAGCGATTTTACTAACAAATCAAAGAACAGACTTAGGCAAATGGCTATACCCATGAAACCTGAAACTTGATAATGTAACATGCGCCAAGAGACATCAGCACACGGATTTTGTGTATTTTTTTGTGCTGAATCCCAAAAACCGATTTAACAAGGGATTTTTTAGTAAAACGCAAAAACGGCCTTTAAAATAGAGGCAAATAATGAGGTAAGGTAATAGCGGAGCGGAATTCAGGTTGAAAAATTTTTTCGGAGTAGAAAGATATGGGGCTTAGACCATCTGATAGATATGTATATATATAATGTATTATATTCCCGGTTGACGACCTTTGCCTTTGGTCGAAACCAAATTTTTGAAAATTTAATTTCAGAGGTCGCAATTTTCTCTATACCGCCCGTCTACAAGTAAAAACACATATTACTTAGAAACTGCTACACTTAGGTAAATGATTCTAGCTTTGATTGATATAGTTTATTCCATATAACAACTCTACATTTCTGAAAATATAAATGTATTGACAGGAGTACCTCAAGGGAGTGTGCTGGGTCCATTATTATTTATAATTTTTATTAACGATGTAGTTGATAATGTATGTGGAAATAGTTTTTTAACCCTTTTTGCTGATGATAAGTACTTCAGCTATCATTACTGCTGAAGATATTAATAAACTTAGTAAAACTGTTACGAAATGTGTAGATGAAATAACATTATGGTGTTTTAAAAATGGATTGATTCTAAACCCACAAAAAACCGATCTCATGATATTTACACCAGTAAGAAATAAAAATAAATTGAGTGTACTGGTTAGAGGCAATGATAAATCTATATGTCAAAATGACTGTGTAAAATTATTAGGTATACAGTTGGATAGTCATTTATCTTGGCAAAAACATATTGAAAGTGTGTTAAAAAACCTAGCTAGCAAGAACTTTGCAATATTACAAATTAGGAACTCGGTCGATAGTATCACACTCAAGACTCTTTATTATGGTTGTGTAAATTTAATACTCTCATATGGTTTACTGTGCTAGGGTAACTGTACAGGAGTTCAAAAAGTCTTTCTCATGCAGAAGAGAATAATGAGAAGCAAGTTTAAATTAGGTTACGCAACATCATACAAACCGTATTTTAGGCAGCATGGGATACTCACCGTCTACTGTTTGTACATCTTGCAAGCAGTATGCCATGTAAGGAAAAACATTGATGAACTACCGAAATGTAATGATATAAATAATTATAACGCTCGAAGCAGCAGTAACATTTATCCACCAGCCTGTAGATAAAGGTCCTTTTACTACATCAATCAAGATGTATAATCTTTTACCTAATAAAATCAAAGATGTTACCAGCTTCAATTGCTTTAAAAGTGCGATCCGGAAATTCCTGATTAAGGAATGCTTCTACACGTATCATGAATATAACATCTTCTGTACTACCACTTGACATCTGACTCATGCAAGTCAGTGATATTAAGTATGTGTTCTTATGTAATAATTAATTGTTGTCAAAGATTTGTTGATAACTTGTTTTGTTTTGTCTGTTTTTAATTTCAATTGTATATGTATGTAATATTTTGATTGTATTTTTGTTTTTTTTTATGACTGTGTGTAAGTAATATTCTACATATATACCATGATTTTACTGTTACTTATCACTACTACTTATTAGTATATAAATTCTTTACTTGTTATATTCATTTCTGACGTGTCCTATACTTGTATTCCAGCAGGTCTAAAGGAAATAAAGTGTTTTTATTATTATTATTATTACATTAGAAAAGTGTCGTAATTCGACTTATTACATTTTGAAAGACGAAATATATTTTGCAATAATTGATAAAAATTGTCATGTACCGGTTTCATAAAGGCGTAACTTTTTATTTCACGATATCGATTTCAAATTTCTTTATACTATTCTCTGATGTGTAAGGAACATTTTGTGTCATATAACATATTGTCGCGTTGTACAAATATATAGATATTTGAACCCGCGTGTCGCATTAGTCAAGTAACGCATTAGTCGCATCATTTTGGTATTTTACTTGTAGAATGAAAACTACAGGGTCAATTGACTTTATTTTTGTTGCAGAGAGTTCAGAAAGATATTTAGAAAAACCACTACATTTATTTTTTGGCGGAAATGTTTGTTTTCATTTTTTTCCCCCAATAATTGACCAATTTTAATAGCCAATTTAATTAAATTAATTGAAAAATTTGTTATCATACACAATATGCCATAAAATTAGACGAAAATGGCTACCAAGGGGTTTTTAGGGTCGCTGATCATGATTCTGAAGTCCAGTTTGGTAAGTTCAAAATGGCGGACCGGAAGTAGAGTCAATTTCTCAGGAAGAACTCGTATTTTTCTCGTTTCACGAATCCGTGGTCCAATTTACGAAATTCAAAATGGCGTACCGGAAAAGCAGTGAATTTCTGCTGAGAAACTCGTATTCTTTTCTTTTTTGGGCTAAAAGTGGGAACATGGATGTTTTCGTTATCGCTGATAACGAATCTGATGTCCAATTAGGGAAAATTCAAACTGGCTGACCGGAAGTAGTATATTTTTCAGGAAAAAACTCATATTTTTCATACTTTCAGCCCAAGGAAGAAAAAGTACGGGGTTCTCCTGAGAATCTAGCGGTGCGCCATTTTAAATCTTCTCTAATTGGACATCGGATTCGTTATCAGCGGTCACGAAAACCCCCGAGTTGCCACTTTCAGTCCAAAAAAGAAATGAATACAAGTTTTTCCGGAGAGATTGACTGTTCTTCCGGTCCGCCATTTTGAATTTCGTAAACTGGACCTCGCATTTGTGATCAGCGATCTCAAAAACCTCCAAGTGCTCATTTTCGGCACAATACCGAGAAAAATACGAGTTTTTCCTGAAAAATTGACTCTACACTTCCGTTCCGCCATTTTGAACTTACCAAGTTGGACTTCAGAATCGTGATCAGCGGCCCCAAAAACCCCCGGGTAACCATTTTCGTCTAATTTTATTTCATGTTGTGTATGATAACAAATTTTTCAATTAATTTAATTAAATTGGCCATTAAATTGGCCAATTATTGGGAAAAAAATTAAACCAAACCTTTCCGCCAAAAAATAAAAAGTACTGTTTTTTCTAAATATCTTTCTGAACTCGTCGCAACAAAAGTCAAGTCAATTGTTCGTGTACTTTTAATTTTAGAAGTAAAATGGCAAAATGACGATACTAATGCGCTACTTGACTAATGCGACACGCGCCTGTTCAAATCTCTATATATAGCCTTTATTTTTTTCCTTCTTCAATTCTTTGGGAATTTCACTGCCACATGTATGTTTTCTTTCTAAGCGGTGCTAGGGGAATCTACAAAATATATCACAATTAACCAGTATGTTACTGGTAAAAAACCTCTACGCCCGTGACGTTTACGTCAAAAAAATTTTAACAAAAGAGGCAGATAGCAAAAAAAGAAAAATAAAAGAATCCGCGATAATATTATTGAATGAGGATAATTGCGTGTCGAATTGTTCCGTAGACGTCTGTACAACTTGGCTGCCAATGTTAAAAGAAGAACTTCACAAACTTAACATTGTATAGAAACTAAAAAACTGTTAACTATATCAACAGTTCTATGTAAATAGTAAGTATCTATGGATATTGAATATAACAAACATTCTTAGAGCTGTGTATTTGTCATACACAGCAAAAAAGATTTTTCAAAAAAAGCCTTGAGAAAGGAAACAGATTAGATTTCCGAAACGTCGGCGAAATATTTAATTTCAAGTTTTTATACTTATTTGTGTTGTTTATATATCAAAACCAACCTTTAACTGATCCTTTGACGTAAACGTCACGGGCGTAGAGGTTTTTTACCAGTAACATACTGGTTAATTGTGATATATTTTGTAGATTCCCCTAGCACCGCTTAGAAAGAAAACATACATGTGGCAGTGAAATTCCCAAAGAATTGAAAAAGGAAAAAAATTAAGATAATGCCACAAATAACATTTAGACAATATAGCCTTTATTTGTAATACGCGACAATATGTTATATGACAGAAAATGTTCCTTACACATCAGGGAATAGGTTGATATAAAGAAATTTGAAATCGATATCGTGAAATAAAAAGTTATGCCTTTGTGAAAGCAGTACATGAGCATTTTAATCAATTATTGAAAAATATATTTAATTTTTTCAAAATGTAAAAATACGAATTACGACACTTTTCTAATATAGAGGTATTCTATGGAACAAACTCTATCAATCAAAGCTAGAATCATTCATCGAAGCGTAGCAGTTTCCGAGTAATACGTGTTTTTACTATAGCGCGCGGTATAAAAAAATGTGATCTATGATATTAAAATGCTCACAAGTTTGGTCTCGACCAAGGGAAGAGATCGTCAACCGAGAATATAATACATTATTTATTTCTTTATCGGTTGGTCTAGGTCCCATATCTTTCTACTTCGAAAAAAAATTCTCCTTAAATAAGCGTGCTACGCTCGGAATCCTGCTCCACTATAAAGCTTATAATGAACTACAACAATTTGTAAATACTTTGAGAAAACCTTAAGTAAAATTAGGACCACTAGAAAGAAATATATGCATATTAAATCCACGCCTACCTCTACGAGGGGATAAAAAAAAGTTCTGTACCAGAGACATGAATAAGTATGTCTATTTTTTATGCTGAATTCGATCCGCCGTCCAAAATACGATTTACCAGGTAATTTTTTACAAAAGCGCAAAAACAGCCCCTAAAATAGAGTGAAATAGTGAGGATAAGGTAAAGCTTTATATATTTGGAATGGCAAACTACAAGGTTGTGGCTTTTCATATTGTATTCGTTAATTGATTTTAAGGGTAGAATTAACCCCCTCGTAGGGGCGAGTTTGGATTTAATTTGCTTTTAATGCTCAAAATATGATTTTAAAGTGTTTACAAATTGTTGCATTTCATTATAAATCTTTATCCTCACTATTTCATTCTTTAGGGAATGTTTCAGCGTTATGCTAAAATATTGTCTGGTAAATCTTTTTGGGGTGCTGATTCGGATTGAGAATAATTAGTCCAGTAGAATTGTAAGAACCGCTTGATGAAATTCCTTACAGGTAACCACATGGTTTAGTCGATGTATTTTATTGATAAGGAACATACCTGTGAATTTCCTCCCATTTTAAAGTGGGGGAACACTTTTTAATTAACGTTCATTGGGAAAAGATCACGAAAAATCGGTCTTTTTAAGCGTAGCTTTAAGCCGATTGACAATAGCTATATTTGAGGTTATACGTTTCGTAGGCAATATAAAGACAGTTAATTTGCTGGCCGAATCATTTAAATCGGTTAATAATTTTTTTAAATAATCGAAAAAAACTGTCGAAAAAATCGAAAATTTCAATAATTTTTAATTCCGTGACGAATTTTCCTAAATCCTCAAAACTTGGTGGAAACATGTCTCATGTAACCCTGAAGCTACCATAACATTTTCATAAAAAAATATCTATAACTTTTCGAGAAAATGCATTTGTTTATAATAAAGGTTTAAAGGTTCAAATGTTTAATTCAATCTGACCTAGTTCTCGCTATTAAATACGACTCATCCGGAACTCAGTCTTTTCGTTGTGACATATGGTTTACGAATACATTGTTGGCATAACGATTTTTTAATATTTTCGTAAACAAAATGGCGTTTGAAATAGTGCTACTTTTTCGGACAGCGTTTTTTTGGCAATATCTTAATACATTAATATATCCGCGTAAAACTTTCAAATTCTGGTAGCTGGTATTTTTACACGAATTTATAAAAAATGATTGTTGTAAGATGTTTAGAAGCAGAGATAATTTTTTAAGTTGTTAATTATGCCATTTGTTTATTTATTATCATAAACATTTGAAATTTACACAGTAACTAGTTGAAACTTGAATTTTGTAATTCAGTGAACTGCCACTATAATGTTATATTTTAAGGGACGTAATGTTAATTTTTGTACACCACAGTCTGAATGAGTCTTCGTGTCTCGCCCTCAACTGTCCACAGTGTCCACGTTAACGTCTTCGGTCAAGCGACTTCAAATTCCGACGAGAAACAAAAATTGATGTATCCGTCATTTATGATGCGATTTCGACGATTTGTTTAAATTTGGGGTAGCACGATGAAATATACACTACCGTATTAATATTGTTGAAAAATTGTTAATAAATTTGTTATAAACAATTGAAAAAAATGGTTTTGTTGCTTATTATTCGAGGAGCGGAGTGCCGAACGAATACTCTGGTTTGAAAAAATCTCAAAAGAAATTTTTGTAGTGCAAGTTAATGCTGAAGCTAGTGAAGAATGTTCTTTCATGATGTAGCTACAGAAGGTGCGATAAAGGCAAGCTGTACGAAAGCATGAAACTGTTAATATAATTTGTAAATTGCCGATTAACTTTTTCAACGTTATAGTGTACTGTACAATTATCTTTATTTTTTTTTCAAAGATTAATTCAATTTCTAACTCGTGTGTTTTCATGTGTTTTATTTTTAAATATCGCGCCGCGTTCATGAAAACAGGATTGATGAGAGGGTAAGGCGAAAGAGAGGAAGGAGAAGAAGGAGCACACATTTAGCGAAATCGCATCATAAATAACGGAGATGCTTCGATTTTTTTTTGCCATCGGAATTTGAAGTCGCTTGACCGAAGACGTTAACGTCGACAGCTGAGGGCGGAACACGAAGACTCATTCAGACTGTGGTGTACAGAAATTAACGTTACGTGTCTTAAAATATAATATACGTAGCAGTTCACCGCATTACAAAATTCAAGTCTTCAGCTAGTTGCCGTGTAAATTTCAAATGTTTATGTTAATAAATAAACAAATGGTAATTAACAACTAATAAAATAATATCTGCTTCTAAACATCTTAAAACAATCAATCTTTTCAAATTCGTGTAAAAATATCAGCTACCAGAATATGAAAGTTTTAAGCCGATGTATTAATTTGTTATTAAGATATTCACAAAAAACGCTGTCCGAAATAGTCGTACTTTTTCGCACGCCATTTTGTTTATGAAAATATTAAAAAATCGTTATACCAACAACGTACTCGTTAACTAGACGTCACAACGAAAAAAATGAGTTTCGAATGAGTCATTTTTGACGACGGGAACCGGGTCAGATTGAATTAAACATTTGAGACCTTTTTTTATAAACAAATGCATTTTCTCTAAAAGTTATAAATATTTTTTGATGAAAATTTTTTGGTAGTTTCAGGGTTACATGAAACGTGTTTCCACCAAGTTTAGAGGATTTAGAAAAAGTTTTCACGGAGTTAAAACTTATTGAAATTTCGGGCGGAAAATTAACTGTCTACATCACTTGCGAAACGTATTACATCAAATATGGTTATTGTCAATCGGCTTAGAGCTACGCTTAAAAAACCCGACTTTTCGTGATTTTTTCTCAAAAAAAAATGTTAATTAAAAAATGTTCCCCCACTTTAAAATGGGAGGAAATTTACAGGTATGCTCCTTATCAATAAATACATCGACTAGACCATGTGGTTACCTGTAAGGAATTTCATCCAAGATTAGCCTTTCCATAAGCTAATTCTACTGGTCTCAATAGCTCTACAGCCAGTGTGCGAATATCTGCTAACAATTGTGATATACTGAGGAATATATTATACCAATCACCATAGGTCGGGGGTCACAAGTCTCCAAAGTGGTCTGATTTTGGGCCCGAGGACGTGGAATAAAAATATTTTTGAACCCAGTGAACAACTGCGGTATACGACAGTGTCTGTACAATTGATAAAGAAAAAGTTACAATTTCTTGCTGGCACAGGAAAAAGCGCGACAAATTAAAGAATTTGTTATGATCCAACCGAATGAATATCACTTCTACTTTGCGGCAAAACATTTGTTGTAAGTGTTTGAGACCGTGTACAAAAAGTTACAATTTTCCCATGGTCCAAAAGAAAGTACAAAGCCATTTTAGACTCAGAATTAAGCAAAAATTGAAAATTTCACAAAGCACCTATAAAATGGAAAGAAAGACGCTAAAAATTGACATACATAAAAGCTACACCTTTCTACCTCCTACTCGCCTCCAGGGGGCACATAAATACGGGTCCAAAATAGTAATTTTTGGACCGGTATTTATGGGCCCCCTGGAGGCGACTGGGGAGATGGGCAGACAGGTGTAACTTTTATGTATATCATTTCTTATGATGTTCCGAAGGCCTATGGCAATTTATATCGTTTTCCGTTGAGAAATTTTCATGTTATAGGCAATGTGTGATATTTTCAACTTTTGCTCAATTCTGTGTCTAAAATGGTCTTGTAACATTTTTTTGGACCATAAGAAAATTGTACCTTTTTGTACATGAACTCAAATACTTGTAACAAATGTTTTGCCGCAAAGTAGAAGTGGTATTCACTCGGTTGGATCATGACTAATATTTAAATTTTCCGCGTGTTTTCTTGTACCAACAGAAAATTGTAACTTTTGTTTTTATCAACACAAAATTGTACAAACCATCGTATACCACAATTGTTAGCAAATGTTCATTCGGTTCAAAAATATTTATTATTCCATGGCCCTGGGTCCAAAATCAGACCACTTTGAGGGCATGTGACCCCTGACCTACGGTGATTAGTATAATATATCCGTCACTATACCACAATTGTTAGCAGGTATTCAAAATTAGTCGATTTTGTAGACTGGCTCTTAAGCTATAAAAGATACACAAAATCTATATACTCATGTCTCTGGTACAGAACTTTTTTTTGTGGCGCTGTGTTATCAAGCCACCAAAATCTAAATTATTGTTAGTTAAGTTCTGTCTAACGACGTTTTTGACAATGTTAAAGTCATCTTTTATTTTGTTAGTTAGTGTCATTAGTATTGGTGACTATGTGTCTTTTTATGTAAGGAAAGTTGTTTCATACATGAATATCCAGAATATATTTACTATACCACAAGTGTTTTTTAATTCTAATAATTTTGAAGCCGTTGTTGTTTATTAAGTGATTAAAATTACTATCTATGACTAGAAATTTATAAATAATATATTAGATGATATTTTTATGCCTCGTGTGTTTTTTAAAATACATATCTTAGTGCAGGAGCTTAGCCTGTAACTACAAAATATTCTGTTTCCATAAAAAAGATATATTTGAAGTGATTTAAAATGAATTAATTCCGTATGTAGTTGATATTTATTTAAATTATATCGAGAATTATATACTATTGACATCTGTCAATTTTTCAGTCAGCTCTGTGAAAAAGCCATTTATTAAGTATTTTGATAAAAACGTAAGATAATTCTTATTTTTAAATATGATAAAATTTTGACAGCCTCTAATTATCATAATATACTTGACATTAATTTCTTATCAAGTATCTCTTAAATCGATAGTAAATGAATAGTTTAACACTTAGTGCTTTCAAATTAGGAAAAAAATTAAAGAAATGTTGCCACAGCTATGAGACTTAAAAAGTGAAGCATGTGGGTTGTCTAAACATGGTTTTCACCCCCCGCAAAGGGTGGTGTTTGAAAAATATATACATATATATGAATTGTAGCGCTTTTTCGCCTTTTTTCTATTTTGAGGAAATACTATGAACTTTGGTGAAAAATATCAAGAGAGCAAAGTTGTACAACATGAAATTTCCTACAGATTTTTTTTCTACGTTTTTGTCCGAATTCCGCATAGTTTCGCCGCTATACTTAGGGCGCGAAAGAGATATTTACACTTTTGCGCCTTTTTTAGATCTTCAGTATTATGTATTTTGGTGAAAAATATCAGGAGAGCAAAGTTGTAGAGCATAACATTTCCTACAAATTTTGCCCCTACGTTTTCATTTTTTTCTCGAATGTCGCATAGTTTCGCCGCTAGAGAAATATATATAAATAGACTTTTGCGCCCTATAACGGCGAAACTATGGGAACAAAAATGTAGACACAAAATTTGTAGTAAATTTTATGCTCTACTCAATTCTCCTGATATTTTTCACCAAAATGCATAATTTTTGCTAAAATTCTAAAAAGGCGCAAAAGTATCTTTATATATTTCTTTCACGCCCTCTACCGGTGAAACTATGTGGAATTCGGACAAAACGTAGAAACATTATTTATAGGAAATTTTATGCTTTTTTCCTTCTTCAATTCTTTGGGACTTCCTGCCACATGTATGTTTTCTTTTTAAGCGGTGCTCGGGAAATCTACAAAATATCACAATTAACCAGTATGTTACTGGTAAATAACCTCTACGCCTGGGACTTTTACGTCAAAGGATCAGTTAAAGGTTGCATTTTGTAAATAAGCAACACAAATAAGTATAAAAACTTGAAATTAAATATTTCGCCGACGTTTCGGAAATCTATTCTGTTTCCTTTTTCAAGGCTTTTTTGAAAAATCTTTTTTGCTGTGTATGATAAATAGCTCTAAGAATGTTTTTTATATTCAATATCCATAGATACTTACTATTTACATAGAACTGTTGATATAGTTAACAGTTTTTTTTAGTTTTTATACAATGTTAAGTTTGTGAAGTTCTTCTTTTAACATTGGCAACCACGTTGTACAGACATCTACGGAACAATTCGACACGCATGTATCCTCATTCAAAAATATTATCGCGGATTCTTTAATTTTTCTTTTTTACTATCTGCCTCTTTTGTTAAAATTCCCAGTTTATTCTGAGTCCATTCTCCCAAGCATGTTCGCACATCTTGGACCTCTGAATTTCATTTTTCTTATATAATTTTGATGTTCGCCCAATCTTACACTAAAAGGTCTGGATGACTCACCCACGCATTGTTTGTTGCACTTACACGGAGTACTATAAATACAGTTTTTTGAATTTTGCTCGTGGTTATTCGGTTTCGTCTTTGTCAGAATAGATCTTAAAGTGTTGTTTGTTTGAAATACCGTCCTAATATCAAATCTATCACCGATGCGGCGCAACTTTTCGGATAATACGCATACATAAGGAACTGTGTAACGTTTTTCAGGTTTTTGTTGTACCTGATTGATATTTTCAATATTTATGAAGGTTTTATCGACAAAACCCCCAGGGTATTGGTTATTTATAAGAACTTCCTTTATAAACCGCTTCTCATTGTTTAGTATTTCATCATTAGATGAAATGATTTTGGCCCTATCATACAAACATTTTACAACACCCCTCTTAACGTGCATCGACTGATTTGAGTTGAAATTTAAATATCTGTTGGTACATGTTGGTTTTCTATAAACTCTTGTTTCAGTTGTACCATTTACTCTTTTAATTAAAACATCTAAGAATGGTAATTCATTTCTAGTTTCCTTTTCTAAAGTGAATTTAATAGAAACAACACTTTAAGATCTATTCTGACAAAGACGAAACCGAAGAACCACGAGCAAAATTCAAAAAACTGTATTAATAGTATTCCGTGCGAGTGCAACAAACAATACGTGGGTGAGTCATCCCGACCTTTTAGTTGATAGATTCGACCTTTACTTGGTGAAAATCCATTATCACTAATGAAATAAAAACAGTTTAGTGTTTTTTATTTCAGACCTTTTAGTGTAAGATTGGGCGAACATCAAAATTATATTAAAAAAAATGAAATTCAGAGGTCCAAGATCTGCGAAGACGCTTGGGAGAATGGACACAGAATAAACTGCGACTCGGCAAAAATTTTAACAAAAGAGGCAGATAGTAAAAAAAGAGAAATTAAAGATTCCGCGATAATATTATTGAATGAGGATACATGCGTGTCGAATTGTTTCGTAGATGTATGTACAACGTGGTTACCAATGTTAAAAGAAGAACTTCACAAACTTAATATTATTTTATCAATTCTGCTGAAAAACTAACTAGTTGTGATTTTGTAAATTGTTGCTAATCAATTTTTGGGGTGCACTTATCTCACTTCAAAGTTATTATATTTGACAGTTAATTTGGTAGCTGTCAACAATAAAAAAGGAAATGGAAAATATAATTTGTCAGATCATTTGCTTGTTTATAAGATGAAGATTTAAAATAAAAAAGTTGAAAATATTTATAACTTTGTGACCTTCACATCTGTTTTCATTGAGAAACCCATATTTTTAAGTAAAAATTTTTGTTTCTCAATTAACATTGGAAAAGAAAAGTTGAAAATCCGACTAAAGAGATTGATAGAAAATTTCATAGCGAATATTAAAATAAAAAACTTCATAAAATATTTAATTTTAGGATGTATAAGTTGATTTGGGTGGAACATTACAGTTTTGTCCCACTGCGCTGTTCTCGACGATTTATTTCGAATTTTTCACATTTTATTAATGCTTATCGTGATAGTTACTATCAACTGAGAAAATCGTACAACCGTGACAAGGATAAGGCAACATTCAAAGCAAAATCGTCTTCACTCTTCACTCAACACGGCACAATTCTGTATTATGAAACGGTTGGTGTCGATGCTTTGTCAAACACTGATTGCACTTTCACAACTAAATCTCTTGGTTGGCCGAATAACGGGCATTCAAACGCCTATCGAGAAATTATCTTGGAAGCTTTCATCACACTAATGTCACTAATAACTCATAATAAACACCCTACTATACACTTTGTAAAGCCATAGCTGTCTACGGATGGCCCAAGAAATTTATATAGTACACATGAGTATGATAGGAAACAATTTTTATATGTGTACTACCTTTGTATACATTCAGTTTTTCCATACATTTTCTTTGTTGCTATGTATGCAACAAGTATATGAGCTGTTTGCTGTTTCATTTTACTATATTAGTGCATTTTGTAAGTTGGACAAGAATATGAATTTTACCTAGCCTAACGAGACTGTGCCCACCCCGTTATCGAGGATACTGAACACGATAGTGGTGGTTAAATCTCCTAGTTCACTCCACCCCTCAAATGGCCAAAATAAACCACGTAGCCGCCATCTCCTACCAGCCAAATCGGTGTTACCCCCATTTTCGAGGATGCTGAGCAAGAGGTCGAGACCGCTCCTCGACCCCCGCCAATCCTCCAAATGGCCAAAAACTACCCCAGAATGAGGTAAACCGCGGATAGGCCGTTTTCTACCAGCCAAACCTGTGCTACCCCCTGTTTTCGAGGATGGTGATGTTAAATATTCTCTCCGAGGCGAACCGACGCATCAAACGGCCAGATACCACCCCGCAAAGGGGTGAACCGCGGATAGGCCGTCTCCTGCCAGCCAAGCCTGTGTTACCCCCGTCCCCCCTCCATTTTCAAGGATGCTGAGCTTGATGTTGGATCTTCGCCCCGAGGCCACTGACCCTTCAAGCGGACAAGAACTGCCGCTTTGAAGCGCGGTTTTATGAAGTGAGTTTACAGTTCACGGCCAAAAACCACCCCACTCGACATCACCATCGTGCTGAGCATCCTAGAAAACGCGAGATAATACGGGTTTAGTCGAGAGAAGACGGCGGTTGAGGGTGTTGGCGGGGGTTGAGGAAAGGTCTCGACATCACCATCGTGCTCAGCAATGGCCGTTTGGGGGGGGGGGGTTCGAGGAGGGAACTCGACATCATCGTAGTCAGCATCCTCGAAAACGGGAGTAACACAGGCTCGGCTGGCAGGAGACGGTGGACACGCGGTTTACCCCTTTCGGGGATCATTTTTGGCCGTCTGGGAGGTGGATTGACCTAGCAAAGAGTAACCACTGCCACTGTGTTGAACATCCTCGAAAACGGTGGGGACATAGGCTTGTTAGGCTAAGAGAAATTCATGTTTTTCGAGGTTCCATCCGACTCTCAGAATGCACTATATGTTTGTTCTTACAACAACCAAGTTATTTTTCTTACGTTGCTCTTCGTTAGATATTTATTTGTCTTGTTTCCTATCCCCAAATCCCTCAATTAACTTTGGCTGGCTCCCAGAAGCTAATAAGGATTAACATTAATATTTTTAAAGAAGGTTAATGTGTTAAAACAATTGGCGGATGTCAAAATTGAACTTACGCCTCGCCTCGATCTATGGACTGCCGCGCGAAGACGGATTTATGATGTTTTCTTCCGACCATTAAGAAACAGATTATCTTATTAATATTTTTTAGCTCTACAAACTCCTGCATGGGCAAGAACAAAAAAGTGCAACAAGAGAATTTTATACCGATGCAATTATCCTAGCTGTAAGAACGTCTGGTACAACAATGACTATGGCCAAACCAATAAACATTTCTATCGTCTTCCTTCCGATATCTTACGTCAGGAGGCTTGGAAAATAATATGCAAGGTAAAAGAGGATACAGTCCCATCGACGTTTAGAATTTGCGAGGATCATTTCGTTGAAAGTGATTTTACTAACCAATCAAAGAATAGACTTAAACAAGCTGCTGTACCCCTCGAACCGCCAGTAACTTTATACTCTAATAAACTTGAGAATATTACATGCGTAATTATTAAACCACCAGAATTTAAAATTGTTAGTTAAGTTAGGTCCAAAAACGTTTTTGATCATCTTAAAGTCGTCAGTGTTATTAGTGTTGGTGACTTTGTCATATCAGTGTTTTGTTATACCAAGATATCCACAATATATTGTTTACTATACCACAAGTGTTTTTTATTTATAATAGTCTTAAAGCTGTAGTTTATTTTTGTAACTGAAATTACTATGACCAAATAATACGTTGGGTGATGTTTTTATGCCTCGTGTATTTTTTTAAGTACGTATCTTTATCAGTGGAAGATTTTTTAATCGATTACCTACCCCTTAGTGAATACAATAAAACGAATGATAGACATATCAGTTATTGGAGGTCCTGAGTCAACCTGATATTTTTTAACCCCCGACCCAAAAAGGAGGTGTTATAAGTTTGTAACATCTGTCTGTGTGTGTGTGTGTGTGGGTGTGTGTGTGTGTGTGCTTGTCTGTGGCATCCTAGCTCTAAGACTGCTGACTGATGTCAACGTGTTTTGTTTTTGTTTCAAAAACTGGTACTTGGGAGATGGTTCTTAGCCATGTTTGGTGGAAATCGAGTATACCGTTTCCAAGATTTTCAGGTTTCATTGTTAAACACTCAGTGTAACGGAAGTTTGTGTTATGTTAATGAATTCTGGAAGTCATTTTGACCTGACAAAGATTAGTAGGTCTAGTTTCTGGGACTTAACTTTTTTTCGTGTTGCTGTGTTATTGCAAACAGATCTACATAAGACAAACCAACGCCGGGCGTGGCGGTACATGAGAGTGAAAGGGGGAGCAATTTCGTACTTCGGTTGCATGATACGCAACCGGAAGATATTAACCGATTTTTTCTTTATTTGTTTTATTTTACTTATCTATCCTAGGGTCAGTTTTCCATGAAATAGCAGTTCGACTTTGATTAGTTTGATACCTATTATAGAAACACGAAGATTAGTTAAATTTTTACGAATCTTGAAGTCGATGCGCTTCCGGAAGGTTTATGTAATTCACATAAAAGTCTATACTAGGAAACAATATTTATATGTGTTAGTACTTAACTTAGTATATATTTAGTTTCTCCATACATTTTCTTTGTTGCTATCTGTGCAATAAGTATCCGACCCGTTTGCTGTTTTATTTTACTGTATATTTCTCACCATTTTACACGGTTTCTTACATTAAATAATTTTTATTACGTTTCTTTTCCTTAGGTATTTATTTGTCTTGTTTCTCGTCCCTAAACTCTGCGCCAATTAACTTTGACTGGCGCCCATAAGCTCATAAGCATTACCATATAAGTAGTAGTGTTAATATTTTAAAAAAATAATATTTTGTTAAAACAACTAAACCTACGGCTCGCCTCAACGTATGAGCTGCCACGCGAAGGCGGGTTTATGATGTTTACTTCCGACCATTAATATAAGAATCGGTTGAGTTTCATTGATGCCCTACATAAGTATCGTTTAATGATTATTTTATTAATTATTTTTAGCTCTACAAGCTCCTGCAAAGGCAACAAAAACAAAAACGTACAAAAGGGTAATGCTGTACCGATGCTATTATCCTGGGTGTAAGAACGTATGGTATAAACATGACTATGGCAAAAACAATAAGCATTTCTATCGTTTTCCTTCGGATACATTGCGTCGAAAGGCTTGGAAAATGATGTGCAGGATAAGAGAAGATCGAATCCCAGATAGGTTTAGAATATGTGATGACCATTTTAATGATAGCGATTTTACTAACAAATCAAGGCACAGGCTTAAACAAGACGCTATACCCCTCGAAGCGCCAGCGAAGACACGTTATAAACAACTTAAGAATCTAACATGCACAATTATTAAACCACCAGACTAAAGTTAATGTTAGTTAAGTTAGGCCCAGATCCATATTTTACCATCTTGAGGTCGTCTTTTATTTTTAGTTATTGTCATTGGTATTGGTGACAGTGCATACCATTGTTTTTGTTTTAAGAAAGTTGTTTTGTTATACCGAAATATGCAGAATATATTATGTCCAAAAACGTTTTTGACCATCTTGAAGCCGTCTTTTAATTTTAGTTATTGCCACCAGTATTGGTGACTGTGCATATCAATGTTTTTTTTAAGTTTTTTTATACCGAAATATGCAGAATATATTATGCCCAAAAACGATTTTGACCATCTTGAAATCATCCTTTATTTTTAGTTATTGTCATTGATATTGGTGACTGCATGTCAATGTTTTTCTTAAGAAAGTTGTTTTGTTATGCCGAAATATGCAGAATATATTGTTTACTATACCACAAGTGTTTGTTTATTTCTAATAATCTTAAAGCCGTAGTTTATTTTTGTAACTAAAATTACTAACTATGACTAAAAATTTATAAACATGTTAGATGATATTTTCTTGCCACATGTGTTTTTTGAAATGTGTATCTTAGTACAGGAGCTAACGTTAAATTACCTAACATATCTGTATAAAAAAAAAAGAAAATAAAAAGATATTCTGAACCTATAAGGTATGTCACGGGGCATGATAAAAAAGTAACAAGATGATTTTCAGTTATCGATTAATTACCGCTCATTAATTACGAACGACTTTTAAACCACGACTAATAAGGATCGAGCCAACTTTGTTTTCTAATTAATTAATTCAATTTATTAGGTTTCTGCTACCAAGAAAAATCCTCATAGCACTTTTGTTGTCTGCCAGGCTAGGTAAAGATTAATCACTATATAGCTGATACAAACGTGACAAGTAATTGCACTGTATCTACTGTACTGTCTCTTGTAAAAGCCGTAATCAAGAGGCACGGTAGTGTCTCCCGCCAAGTTCACTCTAACATTCTCCACGCTCACAGAAATAATAAACGAGCACCGGTGTATCTTTACAGGAATAATATCAACTCTCTCCACCGCCTACATTTTGAATTGAAATTTCTATTGATCTATCGATTGAGACCAGAATCAATGATACTAATTACATATGAACGAAGATACGTGCATTGCAGCGCGTAAATACGCTCTAAATACTTTGTACACGACTATTAAATATTTAATATTTATTTAATTAATTTTTATATCCTTTCTCTAATCTAAGAAGTATTCATACGCCATCATATATAATTTTCTCTATTTTTCGGGCAACAAGTTTAATGAGGTGGTTTCTGCAGGGTCCCTTGCCTCTGGCGGTGTCAAAGAAATCTCGGATTCACAGTCAGTATCTATCCATTATTTAATTATAATTATTTTTAGAAAAGGGAAAAACAATGCTTTTAGATGTTTCAAATAAAAACTGTATTTTTATACACTCTACATATGTTTCGGCTTGTTAGGCCTTTCTCAAGAGCATTACAGATGAATACTAAAGCTATGAGGGTGGTTGTTCTAAAAATAAATGCAGTAATACCCAAACATGTGGAAATTACGGGGATTTCAGGTAATAAAACTAAGGATCTACCTACTCGGAATAATTCAATGGGCTATTCTTAGAACCTTGTCTATTATAGGAGTGTTTATGAAATTTAATTGGTCATTGGTGGTACAAGTATTGCTTTTAAGGGATTTTTTAATTTCTAATTGTTCAAGCAGGTTTAAGCGTTTCCCTTTTCTTTCTGAATGGATTAAATTAATATTCTCTGTATCAATAAAATGATTATTTTCATTGCAATGTGTTGACATTCCTGTGTTTTTGGTGTTATTTAAAATGGATTGTTTATGTTCTTTTACCCGATTAGCTATACTTCTACCACTTTGGCCAATATACAGTCCTTACATTTAATTTCATAAACCCCCGATTTGTTGACTTTACTTATTTTTTCTTTGTTGTTAACTAAAATACTTCCTAAGTTTGTTTTGTTTACACTTATTGTGGAGATGCCTAACTTATTTAGTTTTCTACTTATTTTATCACTAAACCTAGGAATATAATTAATAAAATTGTACTTTGTTGTTTTGTTGGTTACAGTAAAAAATTCCTTTTGAAGTAATTTTCGCTGTTTGTTTTTAACCATGTTCTCTATTAGTGACTCCTTATATCCATTATTTATTGCAATCTGTTTGATTATGTTTAATTCTTTATTAAACTCATATTCGTCTAAGGGGACTACAACAGACACAGTCATACATTATAATTCACAACAATCTTGGCAAATTAAACTCTCTCCCTTTCATAGCCTAATACATAGACTCACAAATTTCCCCTTAGACGAATATGAGTTTAATAAAGAATTAAACATAATCAAACAGATTGCAATAAATAATGGATATAAGGAGTCACTAATAGAGAACATGGTTAAAAACAAACAGCGAAAATTACTTCAAAAGGAATTTTTTACTGTAACCAACAAAACAACAAAGTACAATTTTATTAATTATATTAGTTTTATTACCTGAAATCCCCGTAATTTCCACATGTTTGGGTATTACTGCATTTATTTTTAGAACAACCACCCTCATAGCTTTAGTATTCATCTGTAATGCTCTTGAGAAAGGCCTAACAAGCCGAAACATATGTAGAGTGTATAAAAATACAGTTTTTATTTGAAACATCTAAAAGCATTGTTTTTCCCTTTTCTAAAAATAATTATTCTAAAGATGTTTCACAAGGAACCTACCACATACTCAATCCAGTGTATTTAATTATATTACTCTTTTTGGGTAATATGTAATAGTAATTTACGTTAGAGGATCGAAAAGAGGTGTTTTGTGGGCCTACCCAAGCAAATTTCAGGGTAAACGCAGGTGAGTCTTGGAAGCTTGGGGAGACCTGCAGAACATAGCTTTTCGGTCATGTAACGTACAATATTATTTTCTTCGACCATTTTCTAACGCTTTAAAATAATCTGAATCCATATTTGCCATAATTTGCGAATTAGCTTTTGAAAACATTTATTTGACACTTAACACAAGTTCGTTTTCATGGTAACAAGAAAGCAAAGCCACCTGTACAAAAACCACTGCACAAGAAATCACCACTTCCACATCCAGATTTTCGTCCAAGTCTTTTTAAAGGTAAACTTCTTGACTATATTTGCAGTTTCGTATGCGGAAACAATTGAAATTTTCATAATATTTGGGGCAACGTCATAAAAAAATTTCAGCAAAATTCGTTAAGGTGGCCATTCCCTAGAAAGAGACATCGGACGGGGAAATATTTATTATTTTTGCCCATAACTTTTTTTTCTTAGTACGTATATTTAAAAAATATATAAGAGTACCTAATTAGAACTATAACAAGACTATTACTATGAATTTTCACTCAATAATTTCAGTGGTTTGCAAAATAGCTCGATTTAAAACAACGAAATAGGAAGATTAACACAATTTTTAAATTTAAATCGAGCTATTTTGCAAACCGCTAAAATTATTGAATGGAAATTCATAGTAATAGTCTTGTTATGGTTCTACTTAGGTACTCTTATAGTTCTTTTAAATATACGTACTAAGAAAAAAAAGTTATAGCTAAAAATAATAAATATTTCCCTATGGGATGTCTCTTTATAGGGAATGGCCACCTTAAGACATTGAAAATGAACTTGGCTAACTTTCAATCCCGGCATGATATTTACAAAATATATCTACAGGGGATAGAAATAAAGAAAAGTGTTAGAAATTTTCAAACTTTGTTTAAACTGCGGATAAAAAATGAAAAAGTTACATAACTCAGAGTAATTGTAATAGGCTTTACATTAATATTCCACAAAAACGGGTTTCGTAAAAATGCGCGAACGTGAATGTAGGTATCAAAATTTATCAAATACACAAGCTTTACAGAAACGACGTAAGGCGTGGGTTGGCGTCGAGACGTAAAACCACAAGGATATGAATTTAGGTATCAAAATTGGTCAAATACACAAGTTTTACAAAAATCGACGCTGGATGTCGATCAGCGTCGAAACGTAAAAATGCAGGATTATGAATCTCTGTATCAAATACATAAGTTTTACAAAAACGACGCTAAGCGTCGGTCAGCGTCGTGACGTAAAAATGCAAGAACATGAATTTAGATATTGAAATTGATCAAAGTTTTACAGAAATGGCGCAAGACGTGGTTAGGCGTCGAGTCGTAAAAATACAATATGAATTATTAAAACCGAAATGAATATAGAACATTAAAATAAAATTAAATAACTCGGAAACTAGAATCAACTAATAATTATCAAACAATAAATTAATGAAGTAAGGATTCAAACAAACCACCTTCTTGTGCCAAACAATAGCCAAACCGATTATATAATGAACCTCTCATATCATTAAGTTGATTTGGAATAATGCTTGCACAAAGTTGGATAAGTTTTTCCCGTAATTCAACTAAATTATTGGCTGGTTCAAACGTATGTTTGTACGCGGTTTCCCTTAAAAAGCCCCACAGAAAGAAATCATGGGATGCTAGATCAGATGACCTGGGGGGCCATTTTATCATTCCCCTCGTAGCTATTAAACGATTGGGAAATGTTCTTTCCAGAAAATTAATAACAGTTAAGGTATTGTGACTTGGGCAGCCGTCTTGTTGAAACCGAATGTCGTCAAAGTTGACAGAAAGATTTTGAACTGCAGGAATTATTTGGTTTTGTAAAAGCTCTAAATATTTATTGCTATTTAAATTGTCATCGATTAGCAGTGGGCCTATAATATGATTTTCTAAAATTCCCGTCCAAACGTTCAACTTTTGAGGATACTGAGTTCGCACAGCAACACTCAAATGTTTATTTTTCCGAAACCAATATCGTACTACGGATGGATTGTGTTTCCTATGTAATGAAAAGGATGATTCATCTGTAAACAATATATTCTTTAAGAAGTTTTCATTCTCATTCACTTTATTTATCATGATTTCACAAAATTCCATCCATTTGAAATTGTCCTCGGGAAGTATTTCTTGCATTATTTGAACTTTAAAACAACTATACCCATTTCTTTTCAAAATATTTCTTACAGTTCTTTCCTTCCTGTCAACTTTATCAGCAATGTGTCTGCTAGAACAAGGTTCACTAGTTTCAACAAGTGCACAGACATTAGTTTCGGGAATTTCACGTTCTTCTCCCATTTGTTGATGACGGGGTTCGGGTTTACAGCATTTTTTACAATAATTCACGACACACCCGAAATTCCCAAATCTTTCAATAATGTATGAAATTATGCTAGCTGAGGGGATTGGTCTGTCTTGATATGCCACAGTAAATAAATTTGTTGTGTCATCAGTGGAATGGCCTCCGAAGTACCACTTCACAATTTGCACTTTTTCTGCAGTTGTATAAACACACGGCATTTTAATAATCTAGTCTAGTCTAAACAGCTACGCTATTAAAAGCAGAATGGGTGCGCTCGCGCTGTTCTCAACTCATCTCGGTCAAGCGATGGACCAATGCCATGCATTGTTCTACGGCAAGGCGTGGTTTATCTGCGCAGAAACAAGTTTACGTACCTAAAACTAAATTTGCTGAATCAGTGTACTAGAAGTCAAGGTTTGAATTTTCTTTATGACATTTGCCACCTCACCATCACCTTCAATATCCCCACTCCATTACTAGAGACGTTATCAAAGTAACATTGTGTTTTAGTGAGTGTATGGGATCCAAAGCTCTAAAAATTCTTGGGCATGAGCCACCCTCATTACCATCTCGGAGCCGACGATCTCAGTACCTTATTTTTAAATATGACACAAGTAAATTGCTAAGTTATCTAGTATGTTTTGTTATCATCCGAAACTACCGTTTTAATACTAATCTTTTAAAAAACTAGATTAACACGTTAAGAACATATCTTAAAATGTTTACTATTTTGTCAATTTAATCGGAAATATAAAAAATATCGTATATACCACAGAGAAATGCCTCATTGAATAAACTTTCACATTCGGGATTAAAAGAACCATTTCTGTTCCTTGGTATATATTGTACTATTAGAACAGAATAGTTTTGTTTTTAATTTTTGCTGGCAGCAGGTCTAACATGTTTCCTAAATAGATAAGAGACAAGATGAAGAATTTCAACGTTCTTAACGATATGGTTGAAGAGACAAAAGTAATTACAACTATGCAAATATTATGTAGGTAAGTACATTTATCATATGAAATATATTTAACGGTTAATAAGAGAATATTAAGATGACTTTAATAAAATTACTGACAAACTACTGGTATAGTATTACTATTTTCAATTTGAAGATTCAGTCTAAAGCATTGCTACCGAGATAAAGCCTGGCATGATAGAATAAGACCCCAGACCGTGCCTGAAAATTGCAAACGATATCCGTATAGGAATATACTCGTAGTTAACCAGATAGTCGAGTCGCTGTTTCGAAATTTATAAAAAACCCAAAAAATGTACAATACTTTATCGATTTTTTTGAAACATTGGAAATATCTTCTTGGGTCCATAAGTCGAAAAGTTAAGAGTTTCTTTGTTTGCTGTTGAACCTCCGACATTGTTAAATAAACAAATTAAGTTAACAATTGAATAACTTCCTGAATAATTATTCAAGATGGCAGAAATTTTTAGGGGGGTTTTGGGGGTCGCTGATTACTTATGTAAATTTAAAGTCATAAAAAGTATTTGTTTATTAACAAAAAATTTATTAAGATACAAAAATCCGCGAGCATTTCCAAATAAACGATGATATATTAATTATCATATATATCAGGCATATATTTATGTGAAACTTATACAGGGTGTCTCGCTTAAATGTGGAACAAGCTTATAACTCCTTTGTTTACTGACCGATGTGAACTTTTTTTTTTAGTAATATAGTGCTACATAAACTCTATTGTTGAATAACACAAATGATTTCTGCAACGCAAAACGTGGCCTACTGCGAGATATTTTCAAGGTCAAAAATCGGTCATTCATATTAGCGATTTTTTTTTCAAAAAACTGATTGCATATTCTTTTTCACCGTCCCTCTTAACTGCGTTCTTCAAAGTTTCATATAAATCGATTGTTGCTTTTGGACTTTATTAATTTTTTTAAGAATAAAAATTATTAATGAAATAAAACCTAAATAATTAATTTCTAATATCATTTTATTTTTTTCCATAATGAATATAAACAAAAAATAAGTAATATTACATCAAAAACATCTGAATATGAATATAAAAACTAGCACAACAAATTATACATTTTAAATCGAACAAAATTAAAAAATTAACAGGAGTAATATTTCAGTTTTACATAGGAATATAACACAATTTAACTTAAATATTTAAATAATCTAAATTATTGTTCCTTCTATTAAGTCCCCATTGGTAAAAATACATTTTTCTACTCTCCTTCTGTTATTAATAACAACTTTTCGCAGTTGCTGTCGAGTAATAGCACGACAAGCAGCTGCAATTCTGTTTATTAATTCGTCTCGGTAGCTGGGCGCTCCTTGTATACTTTTTCTTTTAACATACCCCATAAAAAATAATCTAAAGGGGTCAAATCTGGAGGTCGAGGTGGCCACCCGATGATAGGGCTGTTATGCCCGATCCATTTGTTGGGAAAATTCTGGTTTAGCCAGTTTCTCACAACTAAAGAGTAATGTATGGAGGCTCCATCTAACTGGAAACATAAATTATTCCTTTGCTGAATAGGCATATCATGTAATGCTTCCCACAAATCATTTTGGAGGAATTGTAAAAATGAATTTCCATTTAAATTTTCTCGAAAATAATATGGTCTAATTAATGTTTGGTTTAGAATCCCACACCAAACATTAATTTTGTGCGAGTACTGTTTTCTACAGTTGATAGCCCAATGTGGATTTTCGTTATCCTCAGCCCAAAATCGAGAATTGTTTGCGCAAACTGAATTTTCCCAACAAATGGATCGGGCAAAAGAGCCCTATCATCGGGTGGCCACCTCGATCTCCAGATTTGACCCCTTTAGATTATTTTTTATGGGGTATGTTAAAAGAAGTATACAAGCACCGCCCAGCTATCGCAGACGAATTAATAAACGGAATTACCGCTGCTTGTCGTGCAACGACAGCAACTGCGACAAGTTGTTATTGATAACAGAAGGAGAGTAGAAAAATGTATTTTTGTCAATGGGGACTTAATAGAAGGAACTACAATTTAGATTATTTAAATATTTCAGTTAACTTGTGTTATATTCCTACTTAAAACTGAAATATTACTCCTGTTAAATTTTTACTTCCCTCGCATACCGAAGGGAAGTATTGTATTCGAGAAAAAATCACCCTCCGAGATTTTTTCGGATTCTGACGTTTCAGAACACGTAGATTCCGAAAATATAGGTTTTCCAATTCCGTCAGTCTGTCTGTCTGTCTGTCTGTCGGTCTGTCTGTCTGTCTGTCTGTCTGTTGGTGTATTTACTAAAAAACTACTTGACGGAGAGCAGTCAAATTTGGTATGTAGTTAACCCTACTGTCAGCGAAGAACTGGTAGAATTTTCACTGAAAAATATACAGGGTGGACCGTCTAAACGGAATAAATAGTGAAAAAAATTTTTTTTTGCTCAAATTTAAAATTTCCACGTTTCATGACGCGCTAAACCTGTTTCAGGAAAAAAAAATTTTTGAAAATTTTTTTCAAACATTTTTGAAAAAATTTTTACCAAGATGAAAAAAATTTTTTTTTGCTCAAATTTAAAATTTCCACGTTTCATGGCGCGCTAAACCTATTTCAGGAAAAAAAATTTTTGAAAATTTTTTTCAAACATTTTTGAAAAAATTTTTACCAAGATGAAAAAAATTTGTTTTTGCTCAAATTTAAAATTTCTACGTTTCATGACACGCTTAACCTATTTCAGGAAAAAAAAATTTTTTTCATCAATATTTTTGAAAAAATTTTTACTACTAAAATGAATTTTTTTTTCTTTCCTCAAATTTAAAATTTCCACGTTTCATGACGCGCTAAACCTGTTTCAGGAAAAAAAAAATTTTGAAAATTTTTTTCAAACATTTTTGAAAAAATTTTTACAAAGTTGAAAAAAATTTTTTTTTGCCCAAATTTAAAATTTCCACGTTTCATGACGCGCTAAACCTATTTCAGAAAAAAAAAATTTGAAAATTTTTTTCAAACATTTTTGAAAAAATTTTTACCAAGATGAAAAAAATTTGTTTTTGCTCAAATTTAAAATTTCTACGTTTCATGACACGCTTAACCTATTTCAGGAAAAACAAATTTTTTTCACCAATATTTTTGAAAAAATTTTTACTACTAAAATGAATTTTTTTTTCTTTCTTCAAATTTAAAATTTTCACGTTTCATGGCATTCTAAGCCTGATTAAAAAAAAAAAGTTTTTTGAAATTTTATCACTAAGATAGAATTTTTCTTTCTTTGTTCAGATTTTAACTATCCACGTTTCCATGACATTCTAAAACTATTCAAACAAATTTTAAAATGTTTTTGAAGAATTTTTAAAAAAATTTGAAAACATTTTTAATCCATTTATGTATCACTACTATAGAACAGACGAAAACATTTTTTTTGCTCAAATTTAAAATTTCCACGTTTCATGATATTCCAAACCAATTTCGGAAAAAAATTTGCAACATTTTGTTACCAGTTTGGAAAAAAATTTAACACCAGAATGCTCAAATTTAAATGACATTCTAAACCTAGGTATTTCAGAAAAAAAAATTTTGAAAATTTTTTTCACCAACATTTTTCAAAAAGTTTTTACCACTAAAATAGATCGAATTTTTTTTTATTTGCTCAAATTTAAAATTTTCACGTTTCATAGCATTCTAAACCTATTTTAAAAATACATCATTTTTAATTTTTAAACTTTTCTTAGCACTACTATAGAACAGAAGGAAACTTTCCTTTTTGCTCTAATTTAAAATTTCTACCTTTGACATTTTAAACCTATTTCAGGAGAAAAAAATTTGAAAATTATTTTACCATCTTTTGAAAAATTTAAAAAAAATGAAATTTTTTAACCACCACTATACTTCCACTCCATTACGTGAATGTTGGATTGAAAATGTGACAGATGGCAATAACATCTGGCATATGCACCTATTATACTTTTATTGAAAAATGTACAGGGTGGTCATCCCAAGAAATAATTCAGTCTTGGTGGACATTTGTAAAGGTATTTGCGCAAGCCTGCCATATGTGGCACCTGCTATTTAGTATTGAACTTTTGCTGTTGGATGAGCAATCTGTATATTTTTTTAACCAAAACTTATCAAGTTTTCTTTGTAATAATAGCAATAACTCTACTCCGATTATTATTCTCAATGTCATTTCGTAATTATTATTTTTTTGAGAGACTGCCATGAACGAGGGAAGTTCTGTGTAAATACCTTTACCGATTTTTTATTTTGTTGTTCGATTTAAAATGTATAATTCTTTGTGTTAGTTTCTATATTCATATTCAGGTGTTTTTGATGTAATATTACTTATTTTTTGTTTATATTCATTATGGAAAAAAATAAAATGGTATTAGAGATTAATTATTTAGGTTTTATTTAATTAATAATTTTTATTCGTAAAAAAATTAATAAAGTCGAGAAGCAACACTCGATTTATATGAAACTTTGAGGAACAGTGTTTAAAGGGACGGTGAAAAAGAATATGTAATCAGTTTTTTGAAAAAAAAAATCGCTAATATGAATGACTGATTTTTGACCTTGAAAATATCTCGCAGTAAGCCACGTTTTGCATTGTAGAAATCATCTGTGTTATTTAAGAATAGAGTTTATGTAGCACTACATTACTAAAAAAGAAAAAATCAAATCGGTCAATAAACAAAGGAGTTACAGGTTTGTTCCACATTTAAGCGAGACACCCTGCAGATACGTCGTATGTAGGTATACACCAAAAATATAATTCCACATATACCACATATTCTGGAAAATATATGAAAGAATTTTTTCGTTGGAAAATTAATTAAATAATTAAAGAAGTGATTTTGGACTATAACAACAATAAATGACAAAAGTCTACTAGAAACTAGGAATACTCGAGGGTGCGTTCATTACAAACATTTTGTTTTTTGTTTCACTCAAAAATTCGAATCCGTTTTCCAGAAATAAAAAAAAACGGAGCTGTTTTCCAGCTCTACGCTGGTGGGATGGGTGCTTATGAGGGGTCGCATTTGAAGACAATTACACGTATTGGCTCCAAACAAAAAACAGTCGAAAAGTACGTTTATTGGCTTAACTTTGCATTTTATTTCATTCAAAAATTCTGAACCGCTTTCCAGAAATTCCAAAAAAACGGAGCGATTTTCCGGCCATACGCTCGCACAGTAGATGCTTATTAGTAACGGCCTTTGAATACAATAACTGATTTGGACTCCAAACCAATAACATTTGAAACGTACGTTAAGCATGGTGATATTTAACATTTTGTTATATTAAAAAATTCGGTTTTTCTGAGAGTTATCATTTTTTTAGAATGACATTTTCAAAAATATTCAAATAATGGATGATATTTCGGCCATTTTGGATCCGCCATTTTCAGTTCTGACTTTTCCATGTTAAATTAATAATTCGCGACCTAAGAAGCTTTTCTGGAAATTTTTCGATAGAATTATGAATATTCATAGAGAATATTCCAAACAATTAGTATCACAATCGCCATTTTGATTTCGGACTCGTTGATATCAAATTCGTAATCAGCGACCCCCAAAACTCCCCAGAAAAAAATTCATTCACTTTGAATAATTATGCAGGAAGTTATTCAATTGTTAACTTAATTTGTTTATTTAACAATGTCAGAGGTTCGACCGACAAAAAAACTCTTAACTTTTAGATTTATGGACCCAAGAAGATATTTCAAAAGTTTCAAAAAAATTGGTAAAGTATTAAACATTTTTTGGTTTTTTTAAAAATTTCGGTACAGCGACTCGACTAAGATATGTTATGCGCTTACCTCAAACAAAAGTAGTCGATTGTTTACGTGGCTCACCATTACAAGTCCCCTATAGGCTCTCGGTTTGTTCTTAATATTGCCGGTAGAATAGCCGTAGGTTAAATGATATTTATTTACTTCTATTGAATCACTTATAGAGTTGTTCATTGAACTAATATTATTCATAATAAATAAATAATGTATTATAAATAAATCATTTAATTTACAAGAACAACAATAGAATTTGTAGATAACTCCCTACCCATAAACCTCAACCAAAATGATATAAAATTTACGAACCCCAGAGAAATACAAAACTATATAAATTCGCTTCCTTTAAAGAAATCCCCTGGACATGATCTCATTCCAAATGTTGTTCTAAAAAATCTTGCAATGAAATCTCTGACATTTCTTACTGCTTTATTTAATCGCTGCCTGGCAATAGGATATTTCCCTAACGAATGGAAACATGCAGAAATAATTCTTTTTAATAAACCTGGCAAAGACAAAACTAAACCTGATAATTATAGACCAATTAGCCTGTTGACAACTTTATCTAAACTCTTCGAAAGAATAATACAATCTAGACTAAGCGACTTTTTACAAGAGAACAACATTTTACCCGACTGCCAATTTTATTCCGCACGAACCATTCAACAACACAGCAAATTTTACACATCTACAAAATTATTACCTCTGGATTCGAAAATAAATATCACACAACGGTAGCATTCTTGGACGTGGCCCAAGCATTTGATAAAGTATGGTTAAAAGGACTCTTATTCAAGCTGATTAGTATAAATTCACCAGCATGTCTCACCAATATACTTGCTTCATTTGTAACAAATAGAATTTTTTGTGTCAAAATAAACAACTGCTTATCTGATAAAAAACAAATCAATGCAGGAATACCTCAGGAATCAATTTTAGGTCCTATACTCTTTAATGTATTCGTACATGACATACCTGTACCACCGACATCCACAATAGCCATGTATGCAGATGACACCGCAATCATAACCCAAGATCCATGGGGGCCACTTCCCACAAGAAATGAGCATCCCCCATTACACCCCCGATATCTGGAAAACCGTCCAATTTCCGACCTTGAGCCCATAGAGACTTTTGATCAACATCGATATTTGGATAATATCCCCGAGTATCAAACACTTTAACCGGGGGCCAATTTTCATATGTTCCGTGCGGGGTCCTTTAAACCTAAGTAAAATGGCTCGTAATAACAGGTTGAAAAAACGACTACCACAAGATATCTTACTTTCCAGTAGTGATTCCGAATGACATTAATATCAATGTTCTAGTATTGTTAAGTTATACCAAATATTTGTTTCTTTTCTTTTAAGTGTTATGTACTGTTTTACTACACACTAGCATGTATAACATCAATTTGTTGATCTGGTATTTTAAATTAAAAAAAATCATTTACATAAGGCCTATCAATTAATATATAGCAGTAAAACAATATTTACAGTAATTAAAAAGTGATTCTAAGAATTTTTTTCTTCTTCAATTTGGGACTTCCTGCCACATGTATATTTTCTTTTTAAGCGGTACTAGGGGAATCTACAAAATATATCACAATTAACCAGTATTTTACTGGTAAATAACCTCTACGTCTGTGACGTTTACGTCAAAGGATCAGTTAGAGGTTGGTGTTTTTAATTAAACAACACAAATAAGTATAAATACTTGAAATTAGATATTTCGCCGACGTTTCGGAAATCTAATCTGTTTCCTTTTTCAAGGCTTTTTTGAAATTTTTTTTTGCTGTGTATGACAAATACACAGCTCTAAGAATGTTTGTTATATTCAATATCCATAGATACTTACTATTTGCATAGAACTGTTGATATAGTTAACCGTTTTTTAGTTTTTATACAATGTTAAGTTAAAAAGAAAACATACATGTGGCAGGAAGTCCCAAAGAATTGAAGAAGAATAAAAAATTTAAGATAATGCCACAAATAACATTTAGACAATATTCTAAGAATTATCGGACGACGTTCATGACACCGCTCTTGTTATCAACTATTCCTTTGTCGGTCTTTTTTTGGTTTTCAAACTAACTTGAGATGAACTATATGTAAGATAGATATATCTACTTTTGATTAGTAGTTCTGTAGCCCCGTTCCGACTGAAAAAATAGCGGTAAAGGCTAGAAAAAATTATCCCTTTGACAACTTTTGATTTCTTGGTAGGTTTCTAGTAGTAGAAAAGTATTTTTAAAGGTTATGAATGAACATAAAGCAAATAGCATCAAACTTCAAACACTTTCTTTCTCTGGAAACTAGTTTTAAAACACGAGAAGTACAAAAACTATCATATCATTAAACCCTGATAATAGTACATACGTTCATAACCTCTAACCTTGCGTCATTATAGAGCACTAAATTTTTTATACAAATGGTAGGCACTACGTAAGTTGGAGTTTGAGGAGTTCCACTCGTTCATTATGGGTATAATCTGAACGTCTATTCAAAAATCCAGTTTGATTGGATAATATTCTTATTCATTTCATTTTTCTACCGTACTATAAGTTGATCTTGTTGACCTGTCTTCTGTATGGATTTATACATCTAGAAGACATTATCCTTGTATATATTTACTTGTTTCATTATATATAAGTTTTTACATATTCGTTTTTGATTTCAGGTCACCACTGGCTCTGCTTAAACTGCAAAGGAGTTTTCAAACATAAAGTGTATTTAAGAAGACACATGAAGCACGTTTGTGGGAAAGTTCCTACGTTTAAGTGTCCCTATGTGGATTGTACGTATATAGGACGGAAAAAGGCCAATTTGCAATTACATATGGCTAATAGACATACATTCGTTTCGAATCCAATTTTATAATATGACCACTGTACACTTGTACATGAGTATAATTTTACAAAAATATTATGAAAAAAGTAAAGTGTATTTTATTGAAAATCCCTTTCAAGGCACCATTTAAGCATGAGCTATTGTTGAATTAAGATCGAGGGCTTGTCGTTGTATAGAAGTTGAATTTCGCATGTCTAAATTAAACACTTTGGATTTTCTGGCCGCCATTTTACAAGGTGGTGAGCATTTGACTGACGTGTATAACACACAGTTGACAATCTTCTAGTGACAAAAATCATGGTAATAATTACTATACAGGGTGATTCAGAACTTATCCGGAAGAATTTAAGGAGATATGCACCCTTAAAATTAGACTCGATACCACAAAAAAAATAAAATAAAATAAAATCCTAACAGAGCTGCCGTAAAAAAATATTGAAGTTATGGTATTATTAAACGGTACTTAGCTGGACGACTGTATGAAACACTGACCTACCCTTTACTGTATGCGCAGATCTCCTCAATCCTAGACTACGTATCAGTTGTCAGTTTGTGAGAGAGGAGGGACCTGGTCCTCCACAACGTATTTTAGCGGCCGAGGAAGAAATTTTGGAAATTGTAGCCGAAAATCCGCGTATAAGTACAAGACAGCCCGCCCGACAGGTACCTGGGGTCTCTCAATCAACAGCGTGGCGTATATTGCACGATTCCCAATTGTACCCCTATCAAGTACAGCGTGTTCAAGCACTGCTTGTAGCAGATTATCCGTTACGGGTTACATTTTGTGAATGGTTGCTGCAGCAAAATGCTCAATATCAAGGGGGAACATTTGCATTAGTACGGCAAAATTGGATACGACGTTGTCAAAAGTGCATACAGGTCGGCGGACAAAATTTCGAACAGTTATTGTAACATCAGGTTTGTGCAAAATTTGTAATCATTTAAAGTAAATAAAAAATTGAAAGTAAACTTCTAACTTCAAAGATAAATTACGTTAGGTTAGATTCTTTTCGTTATCGATTTCTTTTACGTGAAGTTTTCGCATTTCACAACTATTCATCCAATATCAGCTGTTTTCACGATTCATGCTGTTTTCGCGATTCATGCTGTTTCCAATTTTTATTGCAGTCGACCAGAATAGCAGTAGCGTACAAGTAAAATTTTTAAATTTTTTTAAAGTGCTTTTTTTCATTTTTTCTTTGCGCTATTATATTTATATGGACCCGTTGTATTTCCCCTTAAATTTTTCCGGATAAGTACTTTCATTAAGTTGTAAGAAGGGGAAATTAATGTCATTTACTGGAAAATAACTTAAGCCAAGGCTAAGCTACATTGGTAAATATCATGCATAGGGTTCATCCAATTTAACTCACTTTAATGTCACTAAGTTTAAGTTATAGGTAAGTAGAAAGTAAATACAAAAGGTAAGAAAAGCGAGAGTATTCGAATAACTTTGCTATAATGCAATCTTTAAAGTCTTTTAATATGCTACTCTCAGTGATATTATTAATTTTCAGATGATTCCAACTTGCTTGGTGAAAGTTGCGTAGAGAGTCTTGTGTAGTGTCTTGGAGTTTACATGAAATATTTCTGGTCAGTAAGCATGTCCATCCTATTCGTAAGATGTTGGACACAATTGTCTGTATTAATTCATGAGAAAGTTGCAAAAATATAAAAGTGCCCCCATTTTGAGGGGGCCAAATAAGAAGGTGATATAGGCCTCACACCTCTTGGGAACTACCCCTAAACACGAAAATCCGCCTCCTCTTCCCGTTTTCTCCATTCTAGGCATGTAAGGGCTTGTCGGATCGGGTTTTTCTGATAGGCCGTATGAACTTTGACCATCCAAGATCAGGGTTGAAACTACCCTCTCCTCTGATACTAAAATTTCAAAATTGATAAGAATTTGTTTCTATTCGTTTGCAAGGGTGCCCAACATCTCTCCACTAAACACCCCCAAATTCCCAAAACCACTCCTTTTTACATTTCTGGATACTGGACATGTGGGAAATCGTTGGATCGAGGTTTTCGACAAAATTTCGGTATTGTAAAGCAAGCTAATAGCCGAAACGTGCAGTCACCCCTGGGGTTAAAAACTACCCCCTTCCCTAATACTAAAATCATCCAAAAAATTCAAATTTTGTGACAACTCTTTATCCCTGTTTTCGAGGGAGTTCAACACGATGGCAACATAATTTCCTCCACCACGCTTCGCTGAACCGCCCTCAAATCCCGAAAAGCACCCTCTCGTAATATTCCCTGTTACTGGGTATGTGGGGACTCGTTGAATCGGGGATTTATGAAAAAAATTACGAGGAGATGGTTTTTTATGTTTCCATCCTGTTGAGCACCCTTGAAAACGGGGATAAGCTGTTTTCACAAAGGTTGAATTTTTGGAAGATTTCAGTATTAGGGGAGAGGGTAGTTTCTAACTCCAGGGATGACTGCATGTCTCGGCACTCAACTTGCTTTACAATACCAAAGGCTTGTCAAAAACCTCGATCTGGGATTCGGGGGTGATTAGAGGAGTAGAACAATTTTTTATCAAATTTGAAATTTTTGGAGAGATTTTAGTATCAAGGGATGGGGGTGGTTTCAACTCTGGAGGTTGATAATATGTTGGATGGTCCAGCTTTATGCGGCTTACCCGATGAACCCGATCAGACAAGCCCTCGCATGCCTAGAATGTAAGAAACCCGAAAAGAGGGTGGTTTTTCGCTTTTAGGGGTAGTTCCCAAGGGATGAAGAGCCTAGAAATATCACCTTCGTTTTCAGCACCCTCGAAAAAGAGGGGGTACCTAGGTCTCCTCCTTGTCACGGCACTTTTCATGTTTACTCCTTTTCTTGCAACTTTTTCATGGTATGTTTAAATTCGAGGAAATTTAGCACAAATATAGGCGAAACCATCGAAAACCTGTGCTGGTCTAGAAGGGCTCGATATGGTCTTTCCTAGACTTCGAGTCTGTTGATAAGGTGCCCCTTGGTACAGTTATCTATCAGCCCGTAGTTTCTAATGTCGCCAAGCCGCCCCCGGCCAGTCAGGCCGTTACGGATCAACATATGGATTGAGGTTTCTAACGAGAACTTGGGTCACTCATAATAACAACTTCGCCGATCCTTACTAGTCCTGCAGACGTCATATCACGCGTTCACTATACGTATTGAAGAGGATTGGGACAGATCCTAGTCCTGTCTGAATCCCTGGCCACTTGTACATTTATCAATATTGGTGTTGTGGACTTATTATGCTCACGAAAGTAGCAGTTTTCCATTTTACTAGACGAATAATGAAGATGTGTGAAGATAGAGAAATGTATCTTTGTGTGACTAGGCTGCACACAGGCAGCATGACTAGGACTGCATCAAACAATATAAGGCCCCTTCGACTTATGCATATTAATGCGTTTCTATTTTTAGGACTAAGTGATTTGACATGCACAAAATGCGAAAGGATATTCAAAGACAAAAATTACCTTAGAAACCACTTGAGATACGTATGTGGCAAGGATCCTACCTTCAAATGCCCTTATGTTGGGTGTCTTTACATTGGGCGAAGAAGGACGAATTTGGCATTGCATATTGCTAATAGACATTCCATCAGGATGATATCTATATAAAAATATGTTGTGTTGTTAATTATATTATTTAATTAACGTTATTTATCATACTATGCGCATTGCACAGAGTAGAGATAATGGGCTCATTCAGAATTATTTTTTTTATATATTATTTCGTAAGAGGACCCTTCAAATAGTAACTATACAAATTTCAACGTTAAATAAATTGAAATAACCACCACGTGAATCTAAAACGTGACGTCATTGCATCGTTGACAGGTTCTACAGACATTTTAGCTAAATACACTCCTCAAGTACAACACACAAATGATTTAGAGCACTCAGTCTTACACTCATCAAAGACAAGTTTAAACTGAGAAGCGGTGCTGAATTTCTGCACTGCGTATGCCGCTACAGCACGCCTATCTTAATAACCGTGCAGTGACGTCACGCTCCTCTCAAACTTTGACTTTAAATATCTCGGCTATGAAAAGAGCCATCATCCTGAAATTTTCAGTGCATTATAGTAGACCTAATGGTGTAAGAAAATGTAAAAAAAATTGATTGAGTACATTTTAGTGAATTACTCCATGTATGTAATCCATAATATACAAATAAATAAATACTTTGCAAAATAGTCGTTCTTTGTAGTAGTTACATTCCTAAAATTACATATTGTATCTAATAGACTGCGAGTACTATTGTGGTTAGTTGAATATTTTTTCATGGATAACACAAAATCTAGAATTAACTGTGAACCATTCATCTCAATTATTATTTTGATATTTGTCACTGTTTGTTCCTCTCAAATGCCATTACGAGATATATTTTTAAGAAATTTAGCTCGTCATTAATAAAAACGTTGAACAGAACTGGGTTTGGGAGAGATCCCTGGAAAACACCTAAACTATCTAAGGCGCGACTTAAAACTGCAGTATTCTACATGCTGTCACCTGTAGTGCTGGACAACTATATTATAGCCCCCCGTCCTACTACAAAACTTTTAAAATGTTATTAAAGTTTTTATTTATAATATAAAATAATAATAGTATAAAAAACAATATACAATCAACACAAACAAACGAAAAATAACATTAAATGGAAAATGTTAAACAAGTATATAATATTTAAAAATGACTTATTATTTGTTTGCTTATAATTGTATTGAAACATTCTTTATAGGATTTTGCAAACAGTAGAAAAATTAACTATCTATAAAAGAAAAATTTTTGTGTAGAAATATTAATGAAATCTTTGCATTCTTTCGATAACCTGAATTCTGGTTATGCTAGCAAATTAAAATCCTAAAATGAATTTGTCTAATTTCTTATTTGACAATTCTCATTCTAACACTAGCATCCACACAGTCCCCTACGGCCATGCAGATTAAACTAGTATCCACATAACCCCCTACGATTATGAAGATTCAGTTAAAAATTAGAACAAAGACCTAAAATGAATTTATTTATCTACCTTGTCTTAAAAAAAATTTCATTCCAACGGATTACATTTTCATGAAATCTATCATTCTGTTTCCTGGAAATGCTTAGCCTTTGAAACGTTTTTTGCCCTTATTCTTGTTCATAGAAATTGTCTTGGTTTTGCATGAAACATCTTTATGAATGGCTTTATGTCTTTCTGATGAGCTCCAGAATAAGGGCGAAAAACGTTTCAAAGGCTAAGCATTTCCAGGAAACAGAATGATAGATTTCATGAAAATGTAATCCGTTGGAATGAAATTTTTTTTAAGACAAGGTAGATAAATAAATTCATTTAAGGTCTTTGTTTTCATTTTTAACTGAATCTTCATAATCGTAGGGGGTTATGTGGATACTAGTTTAATCTGCATGGCCGTAGGGGACTGTGTGGATGCTAGTGTTAGAATGAGAATTGTCAAATAAGAAATTAGACAAATTCATTTTAGGATTTTAATTTGCTAGCATAACCAGAATTCAGGTTATCGAAAGAATGCAAAGATTTCATTAATATTTCTACACAAAAATTTTTCTTTTATAGATAGTTAATTTTTCTGCTGTTTGCAAAATCCTATAAAGAATGTTTCAATACAAGTATATAATAGATATTTATGATTAAATGTTAAAAATTATATTTTATTTTGTGACTGAGGACAAAACAATAAAAACAAATATTTTGTAAATGAAACATTATTTTTACCACTTGTATCCTAAATAACTATTATGTACCTTTTCTGGATTTCTTACTAGCTAAACTGTTTATAATATCAGTAAAAAAAGTTACAGACGACAGACATACTTTTTTTTTCGCTCATATTTAAAATCTCGGCGTTTCGTGACATTCTAAACCTAATTTAACAAGAAAAATGTTGATTATTATACTTCCACTCCGCTATGTGAATGTGGAAGTAATTAAGGGCACTAGTTATGTCATGATGATTTAAGTGCCGCGTGCAATAACTCGCTGCCTAGGAAAATCTTGAAGGTCACCGAAAAATATTTCTGAAAAAAATGTTCATCAAAATAAGAAATAAAAAATATGAGCGTATAGCCAATTATTTGGTTTCGAGATAAACAATAAAAACCAAAAAAATGTCATTCTCGAAATCGATGAAAATCAATCGTTTTTGTTTACATGAATTGCCATTACTCGGCCAGATGTGAGCACAAACGTTCGATTTTGGGCTCAAACGATTCCCTAGGCTCTAGCGCTGCCATACGATTGCAGAAAATGCGGAAAAACATTCAGTTTTTACAGTTATTTTAATGTAAACATAGCGAAAAATTTCACGTATTGTTATTGTGTTTATGGATCATTTCTACAAAGTTTCATACAGGTATTCGACCCACATTAGTGACCAAATCTACCAGACAGAAAAAAAAGATGTTAGCTTTTAAGAAAATTTTTATTTTTGTTGATAATTTTCGAGTATGAAAATGTTTTCTTTTTCGTTCGTCGCCGATGCCCCGCAAGCCGTCGGCGCCCCGCAAGCCGTCGGCGCCCCTAGGCAGCTGCCTATATTGTCTTATGGATAATCCGGCTCTGGTCGCCTGTTTTCCAAATATCAGGTGAAGGAATCTGATAGTGTCAATGCTGGTACGACTTGCTATTAGAATCATATGCCGCCGAGCCTTAGAAATGTCAGTGTAGATAATGTCAACGTGTTTCTTACCTCCTTTTTTTAAGCAAACGTGTGGACACAGGTAAGTTTGAATTCAGTAACTCTACCGAGTTCATGTTGACTTGTTAAGATTTAACATACACTAACAGGGATGTATGCCAATGGTATTTTGGTATTCACTAATAATACAGGGAAATTAGCCAAGAAAAGGAGGAAACCTGGATAAAAGTAGTAAAAATATGAATTTTGCACAGACGTCCGTTCAGGTTTTGCAAACTCAAATCCACAAAAATCACAAAAATCCCAACATGGCTACCCAGGATATTGAAGGTCAAAGTTTTTTTGTAAATATCTGGCGTCCTATGCATCTGATGCCCATGAGGTCAATGTGAAAGTTGAAGAGAATTAAATTATTTTTTGGAATTGTCTAAAACTTTCATGTTAACTTTATTTCTGTCTGATTTTTTCGGCGCGAGATATTCGCGAAAACCCATGTTTTTGAAACCTTGAGCATCTCGACAAGCGGGAGGCTTTGGGAAAAAATAAAAACGACAACTTGTAGATAATTTAATTCTCTATAACTTTCACATTGAGCTCATGGGTATCCGATGCATAGGACGCAAGATATTTGCACAAAACTTTGGCTTTCAATATCTTGGGTAGCCATGTTCATGTTGGGATTTTTGTGGATTTGGGTTTGGGACACCTCAAAGAACGTCTGTGCAAAAATTCAGATTTTAACTAATTCCAGGTCAAATGCTAATTTCGGGACTATAAGTGGCAAGTAATCGATAAGAAAAATATTGGCTTGATACAAATACTTGTAACAATTCCAAAATACATTTTCAGTTTATACCAGTAGGAGAATATCTAATATCACTTTTGTTGGGTACTATACTCTGAGGAATAGAGTTAATAATGCCTCTAGTTGTTACAAATGTGTCAGATAATTGAACGTCATAGAAGTCTTTAATCTTTGAGACAATATTGTAGGAGGTGAAAAAATAATGAATCCGGTTTTGCACCCTTTTCCGCCCCCCGGAACATTGTTTAATTAAAAAGAAACGTTTATCTTCAATAACTTTTTGAAAAAAATTCCGATATTTATGCAAATCTTGGAGAACATTTTAATAATTATTACACATATTCTATCAAGTTTGCACCCTGCTACGATGAACGGAACATTGCAAATAGTTGTTTTTTTAATTTATAATGAAATGTCTCGTTGAAAAAAATTGCGAAAGTTATGCAAATGATTGTTTATGTAACAGAGTAGGGTCACAAACCCGTTTGTAATTTTGCATAACTTTCTTTACCCCGGAACATTTTTTTCACATTTTTTTTATCTCGCATGACACGATTTTGACGTTTTAAACAATAAGTAGGGGTCTAAATAATTGCGAAAGTCTTAAAATCGGGTTGCAAATATTTGTAACACCAATAACTGATATAATCTGAATTTGCAACCTCGTAAATGTCCCGGAAGTTAATGAAATTATCTATTATTTAAATAATGAAGCTATGCTTGACTCAAAAAAGTTGGAAAATAGGTGCAAATGATGAAATTTTGTGTAGTTATAGTTTTTAATTGTAGAAATTGCGTAAAATTATTGCCAGAAGTCTAGGTCGGAGACTAAACGTTGGTAAAGTCGGTAAAGTTGTAAAAAAAATGGTTCAAATTATTAAAATTTGACATTGGTCAAGGTGCAGTTCTATGGATTTTGGTTTTATATTTAACATCTCCCTATTTTTCCGGGTTTTCCGGTTATTAACGACCAGTGACATTAATGGAACAAAAAACAAATCCAATTCGCGAAATGTCGAAAAATGCTATTTTTCCTTCACTTCTGTCGTCTCGACTTTTCGATTTCGCCCATGCAATTAACGATGCCGGGAAAATGCGAATTTCGATCTTTCGATGTCGAATTACGAAGCCTTCCTGCTGATGCATTTAGTTAGTTATGAACATTTAAAAATTTCATGTTTTGCTTTTTCCGACGAGACTAATTGAAATTTCAAGTCCACCCCGACCGAAACCCATCGTGTTAAGCGACGACATTCACAGCAGATTTCTCGGTTCGAATCCTGTACGGGTGTACTTTTTTTAATTTGTTTTCAACTTTTTGGCTGATATTTCTTATCCTAAAATTACATGGCATTTATTTATTTCTTTCTAGTTAAAATATACAACTACACAAAATTTCAAAGCAGCACTCAAGGATTTTATTTTAATTAAAAATTAACGCGGGACGTATTTTTGGCTGCAGAGCTATGTACTTTTCAGCTAATAAGGAGGGTTTTTACATAAATATTTTTACCATTTCAAGCTTTCTTTTTATATTTAGGTATCCTACATTTCAAACTTATTGCCTAGGTGTATATAAAGTGCACATATAAAACATATAACAAGATTACAGACTATTTTATTGATACATATTATACATAAAAACAAGTACTGAGGGCCGCTTAACGCATATTAGTTAGTGCGTGGCTGGGCGGAAAAAAAATCCTTTGTGAACACGTAGAAAATAAAAGGAAAAACGTACTCAAAGCAAATGGGTCATTAGTTAAAAAGACGGGGGATAATTTTTAGAATTTTTTTAACATATGTAAAAATATTTTTTAGGGTGTTTTAGGGGGTAGGGTATGGCGAGGAAAGGCAGGATAGTGGGTTTTTTGTATTTTCGTGTGTTGAGTATGTGCGAGTGTATGTTATTGTTACCCTCTTTCAAGGAGATTTTATTTATTTAAATCATGTTCCGCATTAATAAATGGATTGCAATTTGATGTTAAGCTATGTACCCACATAATTAAAACAATAATGAATTTGCAATTTTTTTTCTGGAATTATTTTTGTGCTGATGAAATTTTAATGAAATTGCGAAATATCTCGGAAGGAAATCGAAGATAGATAAATTATATTCCGGATATTTTGCGAGGTTGTGAATTCGCATGAGTATTTATATCCATCATTAGAATGCTATATGAAATTTGCACCTATTTTCCAATTTTTTCGAGACAAGCATAGCTTCGTTATTTAAAAAATAGGTAATTTTATTAACATCCGGGACATTTACGGGGTTGCAAATTCAGATTGTATCATGTATTATTGTTACAAACATTTGCAACCCGATTTTAAGACTTTCGCAATTATTTAGACCCCCACTTATTGTTTAAAACATCAAAATCGTGTCCGTGCTAGATAAAAAAATTGTGAAAAAAATCTTCCGGGGTAAAGAAAGTTATGCAAAATTACAAACGGGGTTGTGACCCTTCTCTGTTGCATAAACAATAATTTGCATAACTTTCGCAATTTTTTTCCACAAAGTATTTCATTGTAAAGTTAAGAAACAACTATTTTCAATGTTCCGGTCATCGTAGCAGGGTGCAAACTTGACAGAATACGTGTAATAATTATTAAAATTTTCTCTAAAATTTGCATAAATATCGGATTTTTTTTTTCAAAAAGTTATTTGCAAATTTACGTTTTTTGTTAATTTAACAATGTTCTGGGGGGCGGAAAATGGTGCAAAACCGGATACATGATTTTTTCACCTCCTCCAATATTGTCTCAAAGATTAAAGACTTTCGCAATTTTTGTCTAACTTTGCATTATGGAAGTCCGTGGTGACTGGCCTAGTCAGTCATTTTAAATGGAACAGATGGAGGTAAATCCTGGGGCGAACTGTAGTAACATTTTAATTTTTTTCAGCTTGGAATCAGCTCCATCATTGCGATATGTGCGGAAAAGACTACAAATTTCGTCAGTCTTTGTACAAGCATAAGAAATACGAATGCGGAATACTACCACAATTTAATTGTTCAGAAGCCAATTGTTGTTTTAGAACTAAAAGGAAGGAATATCTAAAAATTCACATGATTAAACATTTTAAGCATCAACAGCAACTAAGATGATGGCCATGTTTTGTTTTACAAGCGTTCGGAATAATCTAACGAGGATAGTTGAATATCAACGGCACACATTGAAATACATTATTGTCAGGGTTCTGATCATTAGTTATAAGGATGTCAACAAAATATATTATTATTTAAATAAATGCGTTTATTTTACACAAATTTAACATAGTATTTGCCTGACCATGCCCATGCGTGATATAGAAGATGTCTTAAATGCGAATTATAATTTTGTGAAATATTTCTTACCTCAGCAGTTTTTAAAACTGTCTAATGTAACACCCACGCAATGAATATCACTCTTTGTATCATCATCCGATGCTGCCAACTTGGTAAGCGAATGATGCTCCGAGTGTAGTTTTCAGTGTTTTATAGTTGTGAAAACTACCCAACCAGCAAATTTGTTTTATAATTTAAATGTTCTACGACTGTTTTCTTTTATTGTTATTTTATTAATGCTTCTAAATGCAGATTGATTATATTAGAGTTGCAGAAAATACTATTTTGTTGTCTGCAACTGAACTGTTTTATAAATTTATCATTAAAACGTTTCTACAGCAAAATTATAAAATATCTTATAATGGAGTTAAGAAATTATTTTATAAATGTTTTCATGACCAACTTATAAAATATTTCAGCTTATAAAACTAAATCACTTTAAAACGATTTTTTAGTAACGTTCAGCAGCATTTTTAGCACCGTTATAAATATGCATTCGAATTGTTTTATAGTTATTCCTTATCATCTTACAAAACAGTTATATTAAGGATCTATTAGAGACAATTTTGCTTTTAAGAATAAATGTCGTTCTAGAGCATGTTATATAATTATTATATAGCATTGTATTTGCGGCAATGTGGAAACAGCCACAAAGTCATTACAAAACAAAATTGTTTACTTGAGCATAAGAATGTGGTGGCTGACAATACAATAAAACATATTTGAGGAAATTGATTTCCTGCGTTAGCTGTGTATTTATATTTAGTCATAATTAAAGTTTGTTTAATGAAAATTTTAAAAGAAATTTATAAAAAAAAAATTCTCCCAAAATTTTGATTAACAACATTGACAAGAGCGGTGCAGATCTTGACAGATTTATAACGGCGAAACTAAAAACATCACATTTAGGGCAATGGAGAAACTTAATAAGTGGTTGTAAAAATATTAGGTACATGTATTAACAGTGTAGTGGTTTTGGCAATAAGACAGGTTATACTGCTGTAAAATGAAACGACGCATTTCACTCCCTGCACTGTTAACGTATCAGGTCATATCCCAAAGTACTGTTGTTTCCACTAGTAAAAGTAACTATGTGTTTTTGGCAAAAAATAAACCATATAAATAAACAGCTCTGTAAATAAAGTGATTTACTGCTACTAATTTCTAGGTTATATTTATGCAAACTGAACCAATTCCGTTTCCATGGTTGCATTTACAACTCAGCCCTAACAGATTTATCATAACAGCTACAAAATTATCGTGAAAGTGAGTGATCTATTTTATAAGATTCACGAAAATGTTACACTAAGGCGCATTATTTTATAGATGTTTTATAGGAATCGTCCAATAATTTAAATATCGTGAAATGCTTGCTAATAACACAAAAGTATTTTATAGAGGGAGGCCATTGTGAAATGCCAGCACTCGTGATTGTAAATATGACAAGATATGAAAATTTAAAATATCAAATGTTTATTAGAATTTATGGAGTCAGAAACGTGCTAACTATACAGTTGTGACTACTTAAACAAATTAGTTACAATGTTACATTGCAATAAACCTCAAATTCATAAAATTGACATTTATAAAATTGAAAAAATTATTAGAACATCCAGAGAAATAAGGTAAAAAAAGGCCATCTACGGAATGAGGTCGACCAAGCTGAATTTTTGCAGAGACCTTCATTTTGTTGTTCCAATGAAGCACAAAAAAAACTCGTATGCCTATCCTTGTGCGTCTTGAGATATCGAAGGTCAAAGGTCATGAAAATCGGTTTTTCGCGAAAATCTCGCTTCTAGTGCATCAGACGTCGTAAGAACCCATAACGAAACTTACGTAAAATTGTTCATATAAATTTTTTTCGTACGACCAACCGTTTTCGAGATATAGCATGATAAAGCGGGAGCGTGCATTCGTAATAGGTATTACTGTATTATACTGCAGAGCTATAATAACTATAAAAGCACTTTTCTTAATCTATGAGACTAGAAAATTAAATTCCCATTATTAAAACCGTTAAAAATTTGTTTATTTATAAAAAAATATATAATAAATAATTAATAACAAAAAATACATTCTTTTCCACACCACGCCTTATGTTTCCTTGCCTTCCTCCTCGTCTTCGTCGGGTTCCACTAGCACATCGATCAAGAATCAACACATTATCTTCGTCAGACGCTTCCTCTATATCTGTTGGCTCTATGTCTGTTGGCAAAACCTCTTCAGGCTCAAGGTCACTTTTTTTTTATAAATAAACAAATTTTTAACGGTTTTAATAATGGGAATTTAATTTTCTAGTCTAACAGATTAAGAGAAGTGCTTTTATAGTTATAGCTCTGCAGTATAATACAGTATTACCTATTACGAATGCGCGCTCCCGCTTTATCATCCAAAAAAGGTTGGTCGTACGAACAAAATTTATATGGACAATTTTGTAGAGAATACTATTTTACGTAAGTTTTGTTATAGGTTCTTACGACGTCAGATGCACTGGAAGCGAGATTTTCGCGAAAACCCGATTTTCGTGACCTTTGACCTTCGATATCTCAAGACGCACAAGGGTAGGCATGCGAGATTTTTTTGTGCTTCATTAGAACATCAAAACGAAGGTCTCTGCAAACCTTCAGCTTGTTCAGCCTCATTCCGCAGTGAAATTTTATTTCTCTGGAGTAAGAAATCATCAATAAATGTGAGGCCCGTTAAAAATATATTAAAAATATGGCCATAGTTCACAGTAAAATTTTCTCCGCATCAAAAATTGCAGTCGTTGTAATCAGAACAAGTGTCTTAAATAATAATTATTAGGTACCTAGTATTAAATCACAATGCCATATACTTTTAGTGTCAAAAATACTTCTTCAACTTTTAGGATACATTTTAGAAATCATTTTATTTTATTAGTGTGTATGAAGCAGCATTTTTTAAAAATAATGACTTTAAAAACTCTTATAAAACAGTTGTTTAGTTGTTTTATAGCAGTAATTTAACAAACAGTGAAGTGTGTTTTATAGTACACTTAAATGAAGCTTTAATAAAACTGCTGTATGGTGATGGTATTAAATTTTCATAAGGCATCTGGAAATGTGTATACAATTATTTTGTAATGGTCTCAATAAGCATTACAAAATATCAACAGCGACTGAAATATTTTATAGGATGGTGCCAATTTTGCATTTATAGCTGCTGTGAAAACGTAATGAAAGTGTTTCTGAGAGAAATGTTGTTTTATAAAATTTGTGTCAGAAACATTCCTACAACTTTTATAAAATATCAAATTGCTAGTTGGATATTTATTTATTTATTCACTTATTTATTTATTTACACTACCCAACACTGGAAGATATCAACTGGTCTTCAATATTATTATATTGTCACACTTTTGTATAGTGACGAGAATTCTGGACGTTAGTTCTGGGAGTCGGTAGATGGAATAATGAATTTTGCCCAGAACCCGACCTAGGTTTCCGAAAATTTAGTAAAAGCTGTTAAATAGTTCTACGAGTCTCTAGACTTGAATATGAAAATCCGCTTAACGGTAGTCTGAGGAAAATAGGATAGACGCCATCATGCTTATAACTCAAAAACTTAAAAAAAAAACGTTTGTGAATTCTCTCTATGCTTTGTATAATGTAGGTTATAGTAGGGCCAATAACTAACGAATGTTCCATTTTTGATCAAAGGTATGATTAATATAGAACATTTCACTTTCTTATGTTGAACTGTAATTTGTTTATATTATATCATTCATTGACTTAATCAAGGGCAGTTTGTATGCTACACAATCACTTACATTTACTTTATTGTATAGCTTGACATCTACGTATAACAGACAATTGACTCCGTATTCCTATACGATGTCATTAATAAAGATATTGAAGTTATCACCACAATTGGTTCAACCTTCAAGAACTTAATATGAATATAGATGTATTTGAAACAGTACAGAAATATATTTTTCGGATTCGTGATTTCCTGTTCAAATTTGACGTGAAATCGATCCATATAAAGCACGATTTTAAGTTTTTTTTTGTAGTGTTGTTTTTAGTGCATCTGCATCCACTTAGCCTATTAGTTGTTTGGTGTTTTCAACGTAGGTATTTTTTTGATATAATTTGTCTGCCTCAGAATGGACAATAAGTTTATAGGTACGATTTATTTCAGGTCACAGGGTGTTTCCGTGTACAAGATGTGGAAAACCGTACAGATCGAAGAAGGCCATGTATACTCATTTTAGGTTTTCTTGTGAAAACAAAAGGTCCTTTTTTTGTAAACTTTGCAGCGCAGCCTATTTCTATGGCCATCATTTAAAAAGGCACATGAGGCAGCAGCATTACCAAAATATGGACAACTATAACAGTATTATTACTAGTTCTAAGATATCTGCTAATACAAGGACGGTGGAACATTAGGGAATATGTAAATAGTCAAAATAATATCTAATAGTATTAACACCATATTATATACTAGATAACTTCTTTAAAAAATTCGTTTCGATGGGACAAGAAGTCAGATTCATGTCTTAATTTATTAAGAACTTTTAGGTGTTTTTAGCATTGTCCTCATCAGTACAACGTTATACTCGTGTATTTGTAAGTTTATATTCTTTATAAAAACGCTTTATATGAAAAGTCTGAAAATTGTACTTCTTTCCAAAATTTATATACAGAGTGTTAAAGAGTTACAAAAATGTGAAACTACTAAGAATGAAGTGTCCTTATTTGTAAAAATATTGAGAAGTGGTATTTAAAAAAATATTGTGGATGAAACTTTAGTCAATTATGAAATCTAGTATACATCAACAATATATTGTTATGTCAGTGTCATGTCATTTGATGGAGCAAAATAGTTTTCTAGAAATGCCAAGATTGAAATAAAAAAATAAATGTTTATTGTTGACTGTTATGGTGTGAGACAAGTTATTTCCTACAGTGAAGTCATAGGAAAATTTCGTGGTCCATTTTCTTGGCCACCACAACTGACTGTTGTGGATATTTATTTGTGAAATCAATAGCGAGGTAGATCTGGGTTTTGAAAAGTGACTGTTCCGAATGAAAACATTTTTTTTGACAACTTATAAAGTTAGGTCCCCTCCATCATTTCGACCAGTTTTTACAGAGCGGAGTCGATGCGGGGTGGGGGAAACGGCCCATTAAAAGTATGGGAAAGCAGTTTTTTCGACGTATCTCCGCAGGTGTTGGTGCCACAAAAAAATCATACCAAAAATGAAGAGCTTGACAAAACATGTAAGCTCGTTCTAACCCGAACCCGATCGCATAATTAGTTCGCGAGATATCGCGATTGAACTTGCAAAAAAACGGAAAATTAAATTAAATATTTCTCGAGAAGTGGTGGAGTTGGGACCTCAATTTTTTCTGAATAGAAGCGCCATTGGTGAAAAAATCATTTCTCCTACCCCCTTCCTTCATGCCGAAAAAGACGCGCAAAAAATCGTCCAGTTTTTATTTTGCGCGCCAGGCGTTTATTTCCAAAAAAAAAACAAAAATCCGTTAGTGCAACCTTCAGCAAATAATGAAATACGGAAATTGGTTCCGGCCAGATTGCTGTAGCTCTATTAATAAGGAAATTATCAGCGTTTTAATAATTTTGGTTTCCCCCCTATATCTCCCCTCTTAATTGTCCCACCACCCCCATCCTCCGGCCTCATCATGTATTCATCAATACCCTTCTATTAAAAAAAAATGAGGCCCCAGCTCCAGACCCTCTCGAGAAATAATTAATTTAATTTTTCGTTTTTTCGCAACTTCAATCGCGATATCTCGGGAACTAATTATGCGATCGGGTTCGGGTTGGAACGACCTTACGTGTTTTGTCAAGTGTTTCGTTTTTGGTAGGTATGATTTTTTTGTGGGGCCAACTGAAAATCTGCTTTCCCATCCTTCTAATGGGCCGTTTTTCCCACCTCCTGCTGACTCCCCCCTGTAAAAACTCGTCAGAATGATGGAGGGGACCTAACTTTATCAGTTGGCAAAAAAAAAATTCATTCGGAGCAGTCACTTTTCGACCCTGTTTTTTCTCCAGATCTGCCCAACTACAACAACTGATCTACGTAATAATATTAAATAAGAATTTAGACAGTGTAAAAGTAACAATTAGAGTAAAACCGTGGAAAAAAAAAACAGAAAAATGACATTACAGCGGGAGTTTAAGATTTCCTAATTGGCTATTACTTTTAATCCGTTACACTTTTCTAATGTCATTTCCCAAAATATTCACAAATGAAGTCACTTTACTCGTTGTGGTTTTTACACGTTTGCAAATACTTAGCATCCTGTCTATAAATTAAAAAAAAATAGCATCATTTTTGAATGTTTCATAAAGAGCAGACGTTCTTATAAAGATTGACTTCTCGTAAATTTTTAATTAACAGTTCTTAAACTATATTTTTATTATCGGTAAGTAAAGTCTATTATGTAATTAAAATTGAACTTCCTTTACGAAGGAAGTTTGTAAGAAAGGGAGGCATAAAAAAACATAACATAAACATAAAAAAATTGCTAGTAATTAACGGCTCTAAAAACAAAACCTATTTGTGAATTTCTGCATCAATTTGTAACTGAATTGCAGTCTTGTAAATATTTTAAATTATAAGTATTATAGAATTGTATAGAAATTTGTATACTTATATTGTATGTACGTACATCTTACTGTAGTGCTCTATAGTCTTAAATATTTTTTCTTCCGACTTCCTATATTCTTAAATATTAATATTAATATTTAAGAATATAGATACACTATTTTCACATTCATTTTTTATGACTAAAATTCGTATTTTTTAATGTATCCTGTTGCTCTTAATGCGTGCAATTCCAAAGAAAAGTGAAACAGTGGTTTGTCAATCGTCGTACCTTCATATTTTCAGTGTCGCAAAACAAGAAGACCATACACGGCATCTCTTTTGATATTACTAAGGAAGGGTTGGCGTGTGAACAAATGAATTTTACAATTATTCTACGCTGTATGAAATGTCCATGAAGTACAGTTTTCTTCACATCATCGACGAATAATAAAAATCAAATGTATTAGGTGTGTTCCCATTTACAAATTTACGGTTCACAGTTTGTTCCTCCCCATAGTATCAAAAGGCTTATTGCAGTTTACAAAACAAACGTACGATACACATATTCATCTGCATCCTTAGTTGCAAACAGAAAATTGACTGTTTCATTTTTGTTTGAAATTTGCATAAAAAAGTGCACTGGTTAAACAGAGATGAGGTACAGAAAATTAGTGGATAATATATTTTTTGTGTACTTAATGGATAGGAACGTATTTCTTTAACAATGCAGAGAATAAAGTATTCATTTTCTACTTATAGCAACAGTTATCCACTTGGCAACAATTTTCTTCATAGAAACCCGACCAAATTGTATTTAAACTTATTACTATGGATCAATGATGAATATAAATTTAACAATGACGACAATGTAAAATACACGGGCTGGATCGTAAATTTGAACCAACGGAAGTGAACGAAAAATGACACTTTTTAACGTACGACTTTTCTGGGCAGACAGACTACAGTATACTTCCTAAGGGGCCATCCATTAATTATGTCATGTACATTTTAGTGTTTTTCTACCACTCCCTCCTCCTATGTTACAGGTTGTCACATTCGAGTCAACCCCCCCCTCCTGTTGTGACGTCACATATTTTACAATATTAAATTTTGAGGTAGAATTTTCTGATCTTTATATGTCTTTGAATTTCATTCAATTAAAACAACGGTATGCGTAGGTGTAAATAATGTGATGTCACAAAAGTTTGCCTCTCTTGTCACACTTTATGAACCCTCTCCTTCCCTCTCAAAGCGTGACATAATTAATGGATGGCCCCTAATAAGAAAATCAAGGTTACGACGTTGCTGGCTCTTAGACTCGATGTGATTACTGAAGGAAGAAATTAGACTAGTTTAAATTTAATGGTATTTCTGCACTTTTTTTAATGGGATGTTTGTTTTTGACGTCGATGTGAGGTCGTCTGCAGTTTTTTGATAGTTAGTGGGGCGATCTGGCACACAAAATCACCTTAAGTGACAACGTTTTCTTTGAGCTTTTCTTTTGTGGAATTATAAAGTCGGGCCTCCCGATACTTGTGGTGACTAGTGTGGGCAACTCAAGGATGGTGGAGGGGGGGGATTTACATGTAAAGATACGAGAAATCAGTTTTTCGGACATAACTCGCTTAGTTTGATTCGGATCGAAAAAGTGTATGGAGTAAAAATAAAGCTGGCAAATGTGCATAAACTGAATTTAGATTCGTCGAAGTCGGTTCAACGGTTGTCCATATATTGCAATTTGTTTATTTATGCCGAAAATTATGAACAAATGGTAAAACGTTGAAGTAGTAACATTAATAGACAATGTTGCGTTTGCTGGGCGTCATGTTGTCAAAATTGCGGACGTTACGGCAGTTTTAATTTGATTTTCGTTTTCCCCTCCCCAACCCCTCTTAATCAACCTAGCGACTTGAAATCTGGACACAGTTCTTTGGACCCGCCTATCTACAAAACCGCACCTTCAAATTATAAAATCTGCGAGGCCTTTATTTTTTCCCTATATAATTTTTCCTTCTGTATCAAACTAAGCGAGTTATGCCCGAAAAACTGATTTCCCGTGTCTTTACATGTAAATTTCCCCCCTCCACCACACGTGAGTCGCCCACACTAGTCACCACACGTTTCTGGAGGTCCGACTTTATAATATCACAAAAAAAAGTAAAAAAAAGATCGTCACTTTGAAATCCAGATCGATCCCACTAAGTGTCTTTTGAGCAAATGCACATTTAATGTCCATATCTTTCATCGTTTTTGAGATAACAACACTGCGCGATAAAATTAGTTAATATTTGCAAAAGCGTTTTTCCACAACATTGGTCTCCAAGTTGAAATCATCAAGTTTATTCCAAAAATGGTTTTTGCTCTGTTTATTAGTGTATAATAATTCCATTACTAATCTTATATGAAAATACTATGTACTCGTGACTGCAAGAAAAAAACTAAATAATTTGAAACGTACTGTTCACAATAATATTAATTATTAAAATAAATATAATAAAATATATTCCATACATATTGTATTTTCATTTCATAGCAATATTACTTTACGACTAATTGTTTTCTCTACATATTTTCTATTCATTTTTAGGTTGCAGGATTTTCCCCTGCATGAGGTGTGGGAAACTATATAGAACGAAAAAGGGCATGCGAAATCATTTTAGATTCTCATGCGAACATAAGAAAACATTCTTTTGTAATTTCTGTACCGCCTCTTACTACTACAAACATCATCTCCAGAGACACAAATGTCAGTATGCCGACAAGGCCATGGAAAAGTTGAATTTATTTCATTCCTAGTCAGAGAGACATTGCATGCGAAAATGTAAAATGCGGATGCCATTGTCAATATGTACATTTAAAGATTAAATACGATAATAATGCCAGCCGCTGTATCCTTAAAGAGACTTAATGAGGTGCTACACAGTTTAAGAAAGTAAATTTCTTTGGAACTGTTAAAGCTGCGTGTGCTGTGGGCTGAATGTAACATAATATATGTCTTTGTCCAAAAGACACCCTGAACTACGATGGTTTAAAGCTTGCCTGGAGTTCGAAAAAGCATAATTTGAACATCTTCTATGATGTAATTATAAATAGCCTTGTTATCATTAATAATTTTTGATTAGCTTACAATATGTCTAATTATAATTACAGGCGAGTCTGCCTGGGATTTTCCCCAAAAATTTTCTATACCATTTGAGTTAGTTACGGATTCTTATAGGAAAAATTCAGCTGAACAAGATTTTCTTATGACAAATTTTCCTACACCGCAAGCATCATGGTCAAATAATATTAAATTTTAATTTTAAACAATTTATTTTTCGTTTTTATTTAATAAAATGAAAACGGTTTGACGGATCCGAAAACATCTCGATTCAATCGAAAGATATTTTCAATACTCGTCGTCTGGCGCCAGGTACAACTCATTTTGTTAAAACGTTAATTTGTTATAGCCAAAATAAATTTCTTAATTTACAAATTGATTACTCCGAAACTAATGAGGTCAGGATATTGTTTTTTTCAAATAACGGATACTTTTATACCAAAGAATACACCATATTTTTTTTGGCCCGATGTCTTCAATACTTTTTGATTGTTTAAACAATTGGCACAATTTGTTAGCAAATAACTTTTTGTTTCGAAAGTTTGACCGACTTCAAACCAACTTTGAGCGATAAATATTGATGTCGGGCATAACCCCCATAGAAGTCTGCACGAATGCACCTTTTTTCTTTTGTCTATTTAAAGTTTAAATTAATTTTACAAATTAACAAATGGAATATCTCGGCCCTTGATAAGCGTATTGAAATGGGGTTTTGTGCATATGAAAGTGCTTGGAAAGAGGAAAATTTTGAGTCTAGAGACAACTTGATCGAATAACCGGAAATAAAAGAAATATTACGTGAGAGGCTCTAATGTGTTTATCAACAACTTTGTTGGCACGAGGTTCGGTGCTAAAGAAAGCTAACATGTTTTTCCATCAACCACAAAAAGTTCAACAAAAAATATTCAATCCAAGAGTTATACGCATTTTTGACCCATAAATAAGTCTCTCCCGCAACGTGAAAATAGTAAGATTTGTGGTGGCGGGTTCGATCCTCCTAGTATTAGTATAGTTATTTAAAGACGTTATGGATGTTAAGAATTCCGATCTGCTCCAAACTCTTACAAAATATACATTTTGTTGGGAACAATATATCCTGAAATTTTGGTGCCCAAATATTGAACCCTGTTGACACAAATGAATTTGTTATGTGGAATTTGAATTGCCTGCCATTTTATGTCATTAAGTCCATGTTGGACGTGGATAAAAAAAGTTTTTTTGAAGTCGTTTTGCCCACTTTTTTGGCACTTCTAAACCAAATAACAACAAATGGATTTTTTCGCCCATTTAAAATTAAAGTTCTTGCAATTATCTTTCTTTTCTTATATTTTTTTTTTCAAAATGGCCGAAGAAATCCATTTGTTGTTATATGGTTTATAAACAAATGCCAAAAAGTGGCCAAAATCTATTAAAAAAATCGGTAAAGGTATTTACACAGAACTTCCCTCGTTATTTGTGCATGGCAGTCACTCTAAAAAATTAATAATTACGAAATCACATTGAGAATAATAATCGGAATATAGTTATTGCTATTATTACAAAGAAAACTTGATAAGTTTTGGTCAAAAGAATATACAGGTTGCTCATCCAACAGCAAAAGTTCAATACTAAATAGCAGGTGCCACATATGGCAGGCTTGCGCAAATACTTTTACAAATGTCCACCATGACTGAATTTCTTGGGATGACCACCCTGTACTTTTTTCAATAAAAGTATAATAGGTGCATGTGCCAGATATTATTGCCATCTGTCACATTTTCAATCCAACATTCACGTAATGGAGTGGAAGTATAGTGGTGGTTAAAAAATTTCATTTTTTTTAAAATTTTTCAAAAGATGTTGGTAAAATAATTTTCAAAATTTTTTCTTCTGAAATAGGTTTAAAATGTCAAACGTAGAAATTTTAAATTTGAGCAAAAAGGAAAGTTTCCTTCTATTCCATAGTAGTGCTAAAAGAATAAAAATTAAAAATTATGTATTTTTTAAAATAGGTTTACAGCCAGTACCATAAAGAAAATAACGCGTCCTTTAAACCTAAAAACTTCCTCTTATCCTTCAGACTCGTACCATAATCCAATTTTAAAGGAGGCTTTAGCAATAAAGCTTCCTTTTTGGTAAAGTGTCGATTTTGGACTTTACGCAAATTAAAGTCGACTTTATTGTGAAACATAACCCACAAATTTGATGACAGCAACATTTCCATTCACATTCAAGCTAAAAATATAATAAAATGGGAGATTATCGGGTGTTATTTGATTCAAGCAGTAGTTGCAGTTCTTCTCAAGACGACGAAGAATATATTGTGTTGAGAAGACCAGAAATGTATAGACCACGTCAACAGTATTTTACGAAATACGATGATCTAGATTTTTTCGACCGATTCCGATTAACAAAGCCTACCGCTTTGGCTTTGTTAGAAAAAATAGCAGATGTAATAAGTTTTCCTTCAAACAGGTCAGTACCTATACCTACTTGCATATCTTTATATTTTTAGAATTTGTATGTACCTAGATGAAATGTAAATCAATTTTAGGGGTGGATGTATTCAGCCGATGGAACAGCTATTGCTATCATTAAGATTTTATGCTTCTGGAAATTTATTAATCTCTGTTGGGGATTTTGTTGGTGTATCAAAAATGTCTGCTAGCAGAATTGTGTGAAGAGTTTCTTTAGCCATTGCATCACTACGACCCCAATACATAAAAATATGTGATACTAATGAGGAAATGGAATTCACGTCTGCAGAATTTTACGAAACCGCGAGTTTTCCACGGGTAATTGGCGCAATAGATTGCATCTTGGTGAAAATAGATTCATTCTGTAGGGGAACCTGAAGCCGAAATATATCGCTCAAGAAAGGGGTACTTTTGTTTAAATGTGTAAACAATATGTGACGCATCATTGAAAATTCGGAACATAGTAGCACGTTGGCCAGGTTCTTTTCACGACCAGACAATTTTCAACAACAGTCGTGTGAAACGAGAATTTAGAAATGGCAAATATGCCAGATTTCTTTTGGTCGCTGACAGTGGCTATGGAGTTGAACCATATCTAATGACAAAGTTGGCTCATGTTCATACTGAAGCAGAAAATCTTTATAGCGAATCAATAATACTAACACGAAATGCAGTTGAAAGAGAATATGGAGTATGGAAGCGACGATTTCCAATATTGCGGTTTGGAATGAGGGTCAAGTTGCAGACAATTATGACCATCATTGTGGCTACAGCTGTGTTGCATAATGTTTTAAATATAAACGAACATATTCTTGAGGAGTGGTTCGAAGCTCTAGACGACGAAGAAGATAACCAGAATGATGGCGATGCAGAGAACGCAAATATTGGTGTTGTAGGAGACAATATCCGAAGATTATTTATTTTAAATGAACATTTTGCAAATCTATAAGTTTATTCAGTAAACAGAGCAGTGTATTATGTTACATTTTTATTCAATAATTATTTAGGTATTTTGATTGTCCTTAATTTTTTGTAATTGTTCTTCTTTTAACGCTATCTCTAAATCCAGAAGTAATATCTTTTTTCTATGTTCTTTCTCTTCTCTCATGTTCCGAGCTTTTCTCAATTGTCTCTTCTTCCAAATACAACGCCTTCTTTTTATAATAATCCTCTTTGGCCAATGCAAGCGGACTGATGATTGTTGGCCTTAATTTTTTTGAAGCAGACTCCTTCAAATTTCGCGGTGTATAACTATTCCACTGTTCTATATGTCTGTATTTGCCAGCAATGGAATTAAAAGCCACCCCCACACACTCCCAAGCCTTTTTCTAAAAAATCTATGTCTATGATAAAATTTACCTTTTCCGCGTTTGTTACTTTGTTTGTTTCCTTATTTTCTATAACTTTTTTCTGGGCATAAATTGCCTCTACCAGTCGTAATTCGTCTTTTTTCGTGAAGTGCGAACTTTTTTTCTTTTCATTTTTAACTCTTCCGTCATTATAAGCAAACAGAAAATTGATCATTTTAGGTTGACGTCACTATGTCGGCGTGGAGGGCACACAATTCATTGTTTTGTTTTTTTAGAGATGGGTAAAAGCTGTTATTTTTTAATAACAGGTTTAAACTGCATCTGCTAGTAACTCATCTCTAATTGTCTACATTTGTATTCCTTTGTGACTGGATGAAGTTTGTGTGCCCTCCAGACGGCGGTGTCAAAATCAGGTGACCTAAAATGGTCAATAATTAACTTTTAAACTTCTGTCAATATGCTGCCAAAAAACGTAAATTAAGCGTAATGCCGTAAGAACTTCATAAATTCGTATTATCACAGTTTTTTCAGTCCAGCCAACATAACAATAGCAGAGAAAGCCTCCTTTTCCAAAAGGACGATTTAATTTGATTTATGGTACACGACAGACTTTAAAAGTGATGGAAAGTCAACTTTAGGCATAAAGGATCCTTTTCTTAAAGGATCCTTTTGGCGTTGTTTATGGTACTGGCTGTTAGAATGCTATGAAATGTGAAAATTTTAAATTTAAGCAAATAAAAAAAAATCGATCTATTTTAGTGGTAAAAACTTTTTGAAATTTTTTTTCTGAAATACCTAGCTTTAGAATGGCATGAAACGTGAAACTTTTAAATTTGAGCATTCTAGTGTTAAATTTTTTTCCAAACTGGTAACAAAATGTTGCAAATTTTTTTTTTCGAAATTGGTTTGGAATATCATGAAACGTGTAAATTTTAAATTTGAACAGAAAAAATGTTTTCGTCTGTTCTATAGTAGTGATACATAAATGTTTTCAAATTTTTTTAAAAATTCTTCAAAATCATTTTTAAATTTGTTTGAATAGTTTTAGCATGCCATGGAAACGTGGATAGTTAAAATCTGAACAATGAAAAAAAAATTCTTAGTGGTAAATTTTTTAAAAAATAGTCCAAAAAATTTCTAATTTTTCTTTTAAATAGATTTAGAACGCTATGAAACGTGGAAATTTGAAATTTGAAGAATTTAAAAAAATCCATCTATTTTAGTGGTAAAAAAATTTTCAAAAATGGTAAAAAAAATTTCAATTTTTTTTTTTTTTTAATCAGGCTTAAAATGTCATGAAACGTGGAAGTTTTAAATTTGAAGAAAGAAAAAAAAAATGTTTCATTTTAGCAGTAAAAAATTTTTCAAAAATATTGATGAAAAAAATTTTCAGTTTTTTTTTCCTGAAATAGGTTAAGCGTGTCATGAAACGTAGAAATTTTAAATTTGAGCAAGAAAAATTTTTTTCATTTTTAAAAAAAAAATTTCAAAAATGGTGAAAAAAAATTTCAAAAAATTTTTTTTCTGAAATAGGTTTAGCGCGTCATGAAACGTAGAAATTTTAAATTTGAGCAAAAAAAAATTTTTTCACTATTTATTCCGTTTAGACGGTCCACCTTGTATATTTTCCAGTGAAATTTCTACCATTTCTTCGCTGACAGTAGCGTCAACTACCTACCAAATTTGACTGCTCTCCGTCAAGTAGTTTTTTTAGTAAATACACCAACAGACAGACAGACAGACAGACTGACGGAATTGAAAAACCTATATTTTCGTAATCTACGTGTTCTGAAACGTCAGAATCCGAAAAAATCTCAGAGGGTGATTTTTTCTCGAATACAATACTTCCCTTCGGTATGCGAGGGAAGTAAAAATATGGATAATGTCAACGGAAAGCTGGTATCGACATTGACATTTGGAAAAAAAATGATCCATTTTGAACTTAATGACATAAAATGGCAGGCAATTGAAAGTTTAGGTAACAAATTGATTTGTGTCAACAGGGTTCAATATTTGGCCACCAAAATTTCAGGCTGTTTTGTTCTCAACAAAAGGTACATTTGAAGTCGATCGGGACTCTTAACGTCCCCGGGCGTTAAAATGAAAAAAAGAAGCGCCCGTTAGGCAGTTTATTTAATTTTGTAAGTTATGTACGTACTCAATTGATCCAAATTTGTATTTTAATTACGAAGATTGTGGTTTTTTTTTGGCCCGATGCACCTCTAGAAGCGGAGAAATCCACCCTTTTACCTAAAGAGAACGCTGTTCAAAAAACTAAATTGATTATATATATAAAAAAAACGCAATGGACTTTGGAAGTCCAAAACTCCTGTTATTACCCCAGAAGCTATGAAATCATGATTTTATTGTTACAGAACATATCTCATCGTTTTTTTGATCTTTTGTTACTGCACTACTACTAGCATTAATTATTTGATGTATTTTTATTTTTATATCAAGGACACTCAAATCTGTTGATCTAGTCCAGGAGGAAGATGAAGTTTCATCAATCATGTTGGCATTATCGGGAGGTGATTTAAGCCAGTCATCGTTTTAATCCTCTTCCGATAATACCTAAAATGTGATTGACGCAACATGCGTCGCGTGTTGTCACTCAAGTGTTGTGTGTTTCAAGGCCAGCGAGTCTAGACAACAATATTTGTATATTTGATAATAAACGTCGGCAAAGTCTATGCTAGCGAATAATTTAATAAGCCGTGTACATATATTTTTTAAAACATTTTAATTACATTGTCGTTAATTTTAATTATAATTTATTTATTTATTATGTTTTTGATTTTCATAACTATTGTTTTTTCTGTAAATAACGGCTTTTGTTTGTTTCATTTTCGGTGCTTTGGGTTCTTTTTTATTATTTGTTTTTTATTTTTTTTTATATCGAATTTTTAGGACCTTTAAGGCGACCAAAAGGAAAGGGAAATTTCAGATGTATATGCGGACGAACTTACTATGAAAAGAAAAATTTAATGAGGCATCAAAAGCTGAAATGTAACATAATGCATTTTGAAGAGTACACTATAATTAATTAGATAACTTAAGATATTTAGTAAGGTGTTGTTATATGATGTTTATTTTTTATTTAGTTATCGGTGGTTGTAATTTTATCTTTAAATTTTATGTATAGGTTTTAATGGTTATGTACGAAAGCGTAAATAGGCCAGTCTATAATGTTTTTCTATTCTAACTCAGAATTCACACCTGTTAAATCGGAATTCACAATTGATAAGTCGGAATTTACAGACATTGGTGTAGTTTCTACAAACATCAGAACGCTTGAAGACTGCTTCGAAAACTCTCGGATGAACGTCCCAGCAGAATTAAGGTTAATACATGTTGTATTTATACCTAAGTAATGTCATGATTCGATGAATACAACCCATCCATTCAGCCCTGTCTAAGATCCGTAACCTACTAACCAATAAAATTGCCTTGGAATAGTGCCTTTACCACTATTTATACCATTTTTACATCTTGCTGGTTCTAAGCTTTTAGAAGCATCCAGATTACCATTATATTCTTAATTATCTTTAAATTGTTAATCATAGGAAACCTAAAGTGTAAAACTGAATCATATGATAGGTCCATAATTTATAAGATCAGTAGTATGCATTGTAATATAAAGTATTCTAAACTTCCAATTGCGACTAGATTTAATAAGCATATAATCCATCCCAAATGCGAAAGAACTGAAAAGTGTAGTATTGATTATCATGTTTTGTTAACTATTATAGGATTAGTCTAGGAGATAGCTACATATATGAGACCTGGGATATAGCATGTTGGCATTGCTCTTCTGTTTTAGCAAATATATAAAAATAACCGATGTTGGTACCTTGTCAAGTAGTTCTTGTAGTTTTTGTATCAAGGAATAGTCTTTGTGAGTGCCAACATTTTTTCTCAATGTAATTCCCCCAAACCACCCCCAAAATCCTCCAAGATTCAAATACCGGTTATTATGCCAAAAAACATAATTTCTCGGTCATCACTCTCTCAGTATCCTTTTTGAAATAATAATCGATATTTGAATGATTATGGGTTTTTGGGGTGTTTTAGGGGTTACATTGAGAAACGAAAGAACATCAGTTTTGGCCCGTTTTGAGCTAAAGTCCAATTTATGATCAAAAGATGGCAAAACTCTGGAAAATGGGCAAGCAGAAAATTTTGGCATTTTCCAGCAATGAGCATTGACAACGAAAATTTTCCGCCTGGTCGGAAAGTTACGTTCCAGTTTAGACCATAATTGATGCCGCCAGTGCTGCCAATTGCACGAAAAGAAAATGTTGGCATACGAATATATATCGAATCGAACTCTTCAAGTAGCACCAAGCCCCAAAGTGTTATTATACTCTGTTCCAAAATTGAATATTTTCTGGGGCGGCTAGCGCCAAAACGGTCAGGGAGGAAGTCTGACTCACACAGGATAAAATACTTGTTAAAACATACATGCAATGCCATATGTTATATGCCTTACATATATGGGGCTAGGGATTTTCCCTAGCCTCATATACAGATTCAGCAAATTTAGTTTTAGGTACGTAAACTTGTTTCTGCGCAAACAAACCACGCCTTGTGGAACAATGCAGAGCATTGGTCCATCGCTTGACCGCGAATTGAGAACAGCGCGAGCGCACCCATTCTGCTTTTAATATCGTAGCTGTTTAGACGTGTGGGAATAAAATAAATTAATCTCAATTTCGTTATTAAAATGCTGTGTGTTTATACAACTGCAGAAAAAGTGCAAATTGTGAAGTGGTACTGTAGGAGCCATTCCACTGATAACGCAATAAATTTATTTACTGTGACATATCAAGACAGACCAATCCCCTCAGCTAGCATAATTTCATACATTATTAAAAAAATTGAGAATTTCGGGTGTGTCGTGAATTATTGTAAAAAATGCTGTCAACCCGAACCCCGTCATCAACAAATGAGCGAAGAATGGACGGAATTTTGTGAAATCATGATAAATAAAGTGAATGAGAATGAAAACTTCTTAAAGATATCTTCCTGTTTACAGATAAATCATCATTTTCATTACATATGAAACACAATCCATCCGTAGTACGATATTGGTCTCGAAAAAATAAACATTTGAGTGTTGCTGTGCGAACTCAGTATCCTCAAAAGTTGAACGTTTGGACGGGAATTTTAGACAATCATATTATAGGCCCACTGCTAATCGATGGCAATTTAAATGGCAATAAATATTTAGAGCTTTTACAAAAACAAATAATTCCTGCAGTTCAAAATCTTCCTGTCAACTTTGACGACATTTGGTCTCAACAAGACGGCTGCCCAAGTCACAATACCTTACTGTTAATAATTTTCTGGAAAAAACATTTCTCAATCGCGTAATAGCTAAGAGGGGAATGATAAAATGACCCCCCCCCCAGGTCACTTGATCTAGCACCCCATAATTTCTTTTTGTGGGGCTTTTTAAAGGAAACCGCGTGCAAACATGCCTTAGAACGAGCCAATAATTTAATTGAATTACGGAAAAAACTTATCCAACTTTGTGCAAGCATTACTCCAAATCAAGTCAATGATATGAGAGGTTCATTGTATAATCGATTTGGCTATTGTTTGGCACAAGAAGGTGGTTTGTTTGAATCCTTACTTCATTAATTTATTGTTTGATAATTATTAGTTGATTTTAGTTTCTGAGGGTTATTTAATTTTATTTTAATGTTCTATTTTTGCAATTTAATAAGAATAATTTATTCTTTTATTTATTTATTAGTTGATTTTAGTTTCCGAGTTATTTAATTTTATTTTAATGTTCTATTTTCATTTCGGTTTTAATAAGAATTATTATTTTATTCCCATAGCATTTACGGCTAAAAAAGAAACTGCAGAAATGCTTTCAATAGAAGAAATTATTTATCAAAAATGTGATAAATAACTTCTTCGCTTTTGACGAAGAAATATTTTATCGTTCGGTATAGAAATTACTACCTACGTCCGCATCCATCCTTAGTTCATGCCGTACTAAATTCAATTCATTGTGTGTCTCTGCTTTCACGATTTATGGAACGAGCGGGGAGTGGTCAATTACATCGTTATTCCTATACCCTAAACTGCATTTTCCGAATCTGTAAGTAGCTATCTCCTAGACTACATGGACAGCAATCATTTTAGTGTAATTAGGAATGTAACTTTCGAATGCTTAGAAATTACAAAATGTGAAAATAGGATGAATAGAGATAGCTTAAGAGCCAGTGTGCAAAATCGACTAATTTTGAATACCTGCTAAAAATTGTGGTATACTGAGGAATATATTATACTAATCACCGTAGGTCCGGGGTCACAAGTCCCCAAAGTAGTCTGATTTTGGGCCCGGGGCCATGGAATAATAAATATTTTTGAACCGAATGAACACCTGCTAACAACTATGGTATACGACAGTCTGTACATGACTTTAGTTTAATATGACTACAGCATATATCGTTGAGTTTACTTTAGTTTTAATTATCTCCAGATGATGCTAACATTGTTGGCGAAACGTGCCCCAAGCAATATTGTAGTGCATTGTTCTAGTATTCTGGTTTAACAATTGTGAATTACGAGATGCAATTGTGAATGTCGTCTTAATAATAATTGTGAACTTCCGCCTTAACAATTAGTTAATTCCCAGTTAGCAAGAAATACATGAATGGCATGGGCCTCTACGTTTTCGTGGTTATGAAACTTTACACAAATTATATTTATTAACTTAGTTACACCAGTAATGTTCATATTTGTTAATTAATTTAATAGTTTATATGTAGATGATGTGTTCACTCTGTAATGTTTTTGAAGACAATTTTAAGGTTTAGATATAGTTAACTGGATGGGGAAAATTGTATGCGTTAATGCCGGTAATTGTCAAATTGTACAATTTTTAGTAGAGCAATAAATTGTGACGTAATGAGGCGGTTGAGGACCGTTCATTAAATCTTTATATGTATGTTATTAATCGTTTGATTTTTGTCTAAAATCGCACTTCCATCCGAAAAGGAGGGTCATTCAAGTTCTTGACCTGCTAGGATACTAGTTATCCTTTACCTCTAAATTATAAGGTGATGTAAGCAAATTATGGGATGTCCGTTAAGATACCGATAAAGAATCAAGTAGCTAAAGTATATTCACGGGCGGCTGAGACCAACAAATATGCGTGATTGTGACGTGTTCCATCCCCATTGGTTGCATTTTTCAGGAGAATGCCAGCGGTTCTCTCGACTTCAGTTGTATGTAATTTGCGTGTATTTACATTTATTCAAACATTTGAATTGTTATAACTCATAATCCATTTGAAGTTTATGGGAGTGTATTATCAAGTTTAAAAGAACAATATCCTAATATCCAATCGTTCCTAAATCGATCAGGACACTCCTTGTGTATTCTTAATAATTTCACGCACGAAGGGCTCTGGTAAACTAGGCGCACGTGAACAGCGCATGCATTTGTTTTGACGCGGTGTCAACGGTCTGGGAATATACTATAGAGAAGCAACGGGCCATATGCCATATTAAGACTCGAGCGGTATAACGCTCAGAAACCATATGTACAATGTTAGTCCAACCATAGCAATCACTTGTGACTGTAATAATTAGTTTCACCAGGCTGCAACCAATATAATAAGTCTTGTATGGAGCGTAACAAAATTAGTTTACTGGATTTTTTTATCACAAATAAAAAGTTATTGGCAGTATCATTCAATAAGAAACGCAATTTTTACGGTTTCTCTTACATCTTAAATTCAAGCATAACATAGTAAAAAAAACTACACATGCTATTTCCATAACATAAAATTATCTACAAGAACCCCTCCGACAACTATTTTCGTCATGTGAGTCATAGAGCCTTAACATATTTTATCACAAAATTTTCTTTATATCTTTCTTTTCATTTTGCAGCCATGGAAGCTGAATAAATTGACTTCTTCTGTAATCTATAGCAATCATCTGATGCATTTCATTTGTTGTACGCAGGCAGTTTTCTTTTAAGGCCCTTTCCTGTCACATCGTTGATGATATGCATCAAATGCCTGTTCTTCTTTGCCATCTGGTGTTCCTTGAACTAGCGTTCTATATTATCCTCTCTTCATTCAAACACAAACATGAACGTTATAAATTACAACTGCCTGTTGTTTATACTTTTGGTTTTGTAAATATTTTTTAACGTGGCCCTAAACTCTTTAATAAACGTTTACCAATTGCGTACAGTCTACTTTTAATTACTCATAATAAACAGACGTAATAATTTGCTTTTATTTCATGAAATCGAGCAAATCCCTGCAGCCCTATTTCGCAATATAGCCCAGGCAGTGTAGCTCATTTTGTTCATAAATTTCAAGATGATGGGAGGCAGATAAGAATGCCTAACCGGCAACATCGGAAAAGAAAATCACTAACTTTTTTTTTCATTATTTTTTTAAAATTTTTAACAGGAGTCGATGTATGGGAAGATAAAACATATTTTCTGTTCGCAAAATATTACTCCAGATACGAAATATATTATGAAAATTGCATTATTAAACAATATTTGTTGGAGGAAATAATAGAAAATAATAATTATTATTGACATTTATTCTCTAAAAAGTCTACACAATATAATGGTAGTAAAGCCGGACGCTCCGGCGCTGCACAGTGGGCTAGAAACCAAAACTTCTGGCCAAAATTCTGAAATTTTGCAAATGTGTCTATTGTGCATCGGTTATTAAGGAAAAAATAGTAAAAGAAATTGACACCCTCTGAAGGTGAAATATAGGGGTTGAAGATATAAACAACCTTCGATATTTTTGAAACTCGGTTTACGTACTTTAGATAAGTAAATATCTATGAGAAAAATAAGAAAAAAAATTATCAACTCCTAGGGGTGCGTTATAAGGGTTTAAAATATAAATACTGTACGAATTTTTCAAACTTGGCGGACGTGTTGATTGCACTTAGGTATTTATAAGGAAAATATTTTTAAAATACCTTCTCTTCCTGCTTCTTTCGGGCGTGTATGAGATGGGCCTATGCATTTAATGATGAATCCACTCGTCCCTGATTCTGAAATATATTTCAAGAAAAATTGAGACACTATATATAATTTCCATTTCACTGGTCAATAGTGTACACCAGGTATATACATTTTCCCCCTTGGTTGGGACTTACTGTTGTATCGGGATACCTGCTGTGAAGCAGGCACGATTAGAATTGTTTAAAAATGAATTATTATTTGTTTGCTTATAATGGTATTGAAACATATTCTTTACAGGATTTTTCAAACAGCAGAAAAAAATAACTATCTATGAGAACTAAAAGAAAAACTATGTGTAAAAATATTAATGAAATCTTTGTATTCTTTCGATAACTTGAATTCTGGTTATGCAAGCGAATTAAAATCCTAAAATGAATTTGTCTAGTTTCCTATTTGAAAATTCTCATTCTAACACTAGCATCCACACACCCCCTTCGCCTATGCAGATTAAACCAGTATCTACATAACCCCGTACTGTCTTGAAGATTCAGTTAAAAATGAGAACAAAGGCCTAAAATGAATTTATTTACCTACCTTGTCTAATGCATTACATTTTCATGAAATCTTTCAGTTTTAATACATTGGGTTGATTCTACGGTTGGTTCCTTGTGAAACATTCTTCAATAATTTAAATATACATTAAAATTATGCTTTTTAATGTTTCAAAAAGTTTTATTAAAACTCTACACGTGTTTCGGCTTATTAGGCCTTTATCAAGAGTACAAGATAATACTAGTATTATATATAGTACTATACTGTGAAACGTTTTTCGCCCTCATTCTGGAGCTTATCAGAAATACATAAAACCACTTATAAAGGTGTTTCAAGACAACTTTAATAAATATGAAATAATTATGTTTGACACTCACTGATAAAAACAGCAGATCTTCACCTATCTATTAGCTAACTAGTATTGGAGCCTATATACTATATGCATGTTTAGAACCCTGCGGTCACCAAGATTGAGTTAAAAATGAGAAGAAATGCGCAAAATGAATTTATTTACCTACCTTGTCTTAAAAAATTTTCATTCTAATGGATTACATTTTAATGAAATCTGTCATTCTGTTTCTTGGATATGCTTAGCCTGTGAAACGTTTTTCGCCCTTATTCTGGAGCTCATCAGAAAGACATAAAGCCACTCTTAAAGATACTGATTTAATCTGAATTCTGTATTTCGGGACCGATGTTCGTACTCCAAGATGGCCAAGTTCCGACTAAGGTACAACGGCAGGTAGAAAACCTAGCTAGGTAGTTGTACTTTCAGTCTTACATGCAGGGAACTCTCCTTTACAAAACTATGTAAATTAAAACAGAATATAACGAACTTGGTTTTTCGATTTTTGGCCAAGATTTTACGATTCTAGCCCACTGTGCGCTGGTACCTGAATACAGTGCTTTGTATTATACAGGGTGTTTTGAAAATATTGAGAAAATGCTTAGCCGTAGATTCTTGACATCAAATCAAGTCGATTAAACCCAAAAAGTAGGGGTCTAACTCTTCACCTTTTCAAGATACAGATGGTTAAAGTGAAAACATTTTATTTGTATTTTGTCTCTATCATGGACACTATTACACGTATCTACTTCAAAATTGGTAACGACATATTTTTCAGGTCCCTAATCACAATGGTGATATATGATATATGGTGGTGGTGGTATTTTTGCTTATCATGAGATGCACTGAAGACTTTGAGAAACATGTAGTATTTTTTTTTTAATATTTGAGAAACTGGTATTTTTTACTTTATAATTTGTTTTATGTGTCTAAGTAATTTTTTCTCTTAGTTTCGGAACTACATTAACTTAAGCAAATGTAAGTTAATGAGGTTCAAACTGACACATTTCTCATAGACCAAAAGCATTTCCAACGGATTATCATAGTATGTATACAAAAATGAGGTCATTTTCGAAACATAATATATATTGATGATTTGCTTCTATATATTAGCCTTATATTAATATACTCTGCATCAATGCATAAGAAAGGCGAGACTTCCAACATTAAAATGATTTCTTAGACTTTTCTTTTGTGTAAATTGCGCTTCATCCAATATCTCCACTTCACTAATTTTTTATGGAAAATCCATGGCATTAGACGAAATTTTTGTAGATGCATTTTTTAGTGAAGATGTATGCTCTTTCAAAAAATATTTTTTATTTTCTCTTACCTTGAATTATTTTCGAATAGATAATACCGGAAAAATAAAGTTCTTGAATTTTATTTTATGTTGCCGGTATGAAAATCATGCAAACTTTAGGTAATGCTATTGCTTACCATCCAAAAAACTCATTAAAAAAATCACCCGCCTCCGATTTGTTTAGGAGTAAATATGTCTAAAGGCTAATAATCGAAAAGTGACATCTATAACCAACTAAAATTAATCTATCCGAAACGGATGGAACGATATATCAAGGTCAAGGATAAACATTCAACTAATAAACATAAACTTTGCAAACCATAGTCGCTGGTTGTTTATACTTTTGGCTTCATAAATATTTATTAACGTGGTCGTAAATACCTGCAATACAATGTTATTTCCGGCATTACACGTAAAATGTTTGTTAATTTTCAGCCAGAAACTTACCAATTCTGTCGGGTATCTTCAATATACCTGAGATACAAAATTTGTGCATTTCTCTGTCTTCGGTTTCGTGTGTCTGCGTCTAACGCAGCTTGTGCGGCGTGAAGTTTAGTATACTTTAATAGGTTACACTTGCGCTAAAAACAGTGCCACTCTGGTCTACATCCTCAAAATACAACGTGTAATATGTTTTGTATTGTGTTAAGATTTCGAGAATTTTTATTACATTTAGATGAAAAATAGGGGGTGATTAAGTTAGCTTGTAGAAAATATTCCTCCTATTTGTTGTTATATTATAATCTAATATATTTTTAGTTGCATCTTACTTGTAATTCTAGATTTTAGGTTTACTAATATACCTTATGTAAATTGTAAATAAACCCAAGAGAAATAAAAGCCTGTTTCACTGTTCGCTAATTTTGGAATTTTGTTCCAGGTAAGATGCCCCTAAAATTTAATCAAATCCCCGCACATTTGGCACTGCCCATGCTCTTGATGCGGCAGAACATGAAGAACTCCATGTTGACAGTTACCAAGATCAAATCCGAATCGTCCTTCGACGATCCCCAAAACCGCGTGTTTTGTCCAGAATGCGGAAGAGCGTACAAGTTGAAGAGCTCTCTGCGTAACCACCTGAAGTGGGAATGTGGCAAGGAGCCACAATTTAACTGTCCTTATTGTTCGTATAAAGCCAAGCAGAAAATGCATATCACCAGACATATCGAGAGGATGCATAAAGTGATAGATTACTCAGCTGTGAAACAGGAGGGAGGTAGTTTTTCAGCCATCAAGCAAGAGGCGTTAGATTCTGAGAAGACAGAGCAGAGCAGTACCGGTTAGGTCGTTTCGACGTGTTTGCACCTCTTATCCATCGCCTTTCATGTACAGGCATTTCAGCGGGGCGGGGCCCTCGAAGATATCTCGTTTGATGTCAATTGTGCAAACAATTTTTTCTTTTTCAGAAATTGTGCCGATTTTTATAAATTATAAAGCGGTTTCGTGGAATTTAAAATCCATGACCTACTATAAGAGTTATAAAGGAAAATGAGGAATATGTCAGATATCTCCGTTATTTTAAGAAATACGGAAAACCGTCTAAGATGATTTATTGTAAAATAGTCTTTTAACGAGGTATTTCCAAATTTTTTTCACAATCCTTGGATTTCTGGATTTCGGAGACAAAGTATGGCATTAAACAGGACATTTACCTTTCTTTGCAGTAAAAAAAAATGTGTAACTTGTCACGAAGATCATGGAAAAAAAGCAATTGAATCCTATAATTTCTTTTAATATTTTCTGCAATTAAAACATTCACAATTAAGACATATACAGTAAATTCAGCTAATCACAGAATTAATAGTCAAAAGGAATAAAGTACACAAAGCATTAATTATTCAGTCTTCAAAATAATTTTAAAAATGTTAAATCAGGTGTTCTACCTCATTCAAAACATTATTTACTATCTCGGAGGTAACTAAATCACATGCTTGCTGAATTCTATCCTTTAAATCTCTATATTTTGCGATGTCGTAGAATACTTAAATATAAGTATTTAATAGATCCCCACAGAGAAAATCTATTAGGGTTGAATCTGGAGAATGAGGGGGGCATTAAATAAATTCATTGGTATCTACCCGCGTTGACGCAAATCTAGATAGTTCGGGCAAATCTGGGAATCGATATTTCAGAGGAGTTCCATAATATACAAAATATTAAATGGTTTGTCAATTATCTAAAAAAGGGTTATCAATGATTCATTAAATCGATTTTTTGAGGTACCAGTTAAATTGATACCTAAAATACCTAACCATACCTTTATTGAAAGTAGTATGTCAGCGTATATTTTCAGTTCTATTTGAAAATCCATTATTGAAAAAATTGGACTCGTCGTACCATAGCATTTTACTTTTTTTTCTAATTCTTTGGGACTTCCTGCTACATGTATTTTTTCCTTTTTAAGCAGTGCTCGGAGAATCTACAAAATATCTCAATTAACCAGTATGTTACTGGTGAATAACCTCTACACCTGCGACTTTTACGTCAAAGGATCAGTTAGAGGTTGCTTTTTAAAAATAAGTAACACAAATAAGTATAAAAAGTGTAAGTATAAAAACTTGAAATATAAAATATTTCATATATTCAATATCCATAGATACTTACTATTTACATAGAACTGTTGATATAGTAAACAGTTTTTTAAATTTTTATACAATTTTAAGTTTGTGAAGTTCTTCTTTTAACATCGGCAACCAGGTTGTACAGACACCTACGGAACAATTCGACACGCATTTATCCTCATTCAATAATATTATAGCTGATTCTTTAATTTTAGTTTTTTTGCTACCTGCCTCTTTTGTTAAAATTTTTGCCGGCGAAATATTTAATTTCAAGTTTTTATACTTATATGTGTTACTTATTTAAAAAAAAGCAAGCTCTAACTGACCCTTTCACGTGAAAATCACGGCCGTAGATGTTATTTACCAGTAACATACTGGTTAATTGTGATATTTTGTAGATATAGAAATACATGTGGCAGGAAGTCTCAAAGAATTAAGAAGAAGAATTAAGATAATGCCACAAATAACATTTAGACAATAGCATTTTACTACTTCCATTCATTTTCAACCGAAACCTACGAAAATTCATCCTTCTTGGCGTGTAAATGGTGAACTTTTTTAGCTCTATAACACTGGTAACTATTTTTCCCTCGCGTTTGTTTTATTTATACGACAAGCAACTTGCATTTTTCGTAATGATGTTTCCAAAATTTTTGCAGTTTGGTTCCTTATATAATTAATAACTCGATTTACCATTACCTATAACTGTATCCTTTCTGCTTTTAAGAAAATAAACCATTAATTTTCAGATTCCTATCTAATTCCGCGAACAGAGTTTTATTGTCTGTATTGGTTATCGAAATCTGTTTCTATATTCTAGTTCTGTGATTACAAAATTAAGATTCATTCACAATGTGGAAGATTATATAATAACGATAATTACGAGTGATGGGCATTTTTGTTTATTCTTAATTCTTAAACGAGTTCGACTATTAACTGAGATGAAGTGTCACAATAATTAAATTATATCAAGTTTTTCCATAGCCAAGTGTTTAAAAATAATTGAAATAACGGTGTAACCAATTAATTATGGATAACTTCTATACATTAGTATAACTGTAGATACTATTTCCATAATTGTTCCACGCTACTTTCTTGTTTGTTATTTTGTTTGTCTAATCTGAATGTATTTTTCTCAATTGTGTTAATGTTTCATTGTAGTAAATATTAGAACTGATTGGATTTTTTAATTGTTTTTTGCTTTATCATGCGTCTCCGTGGCAAGTACGGTATTATGAAACATTTTCACTAATTTTAAAGAAATGATTTTATAATTATTTGCTTAGGCCTATTGAACAAATATGACATGTAATATATAGCTGCAAAATGGGAAAAGAATGCTCTATTTTATGCCACTACCTCCCTTCTGTTATACATTTTTTAACACTCCGAAGAGTTAATCTATAATTCCATTGAAAGACTATTTGGCCACCATATTTCGTCCTAAGAGTTTTTCTGCAACCTTTAAATAACGAAAATATCTGACTTAGACGTATTCAGTAATTTCGACATTTTACTTCATAACTCTTGGAGTAGAACATAAATTTAAAATGCTTTTAAATCAATTTGCAGCCTGTAAAAATTGGCATAACTTGTGTACAAACATTGGACACGATTGGACAATCTGTGTAGTTTGATCTGAACCAAGGTTAATTTATATAGCAACCAAGTTCCGTCATTATTACGTTGAAAAGCAATTTTTGTGGGATTGGAGAGAGGGAGTAGGTCTGAGGTTGGTCGCATGGCGAATTCCTCACTTTATAGCCATATCTATGATATTATAGATGTTACTATACCACCACTCTAGCTGTTAGTTTACCATCTTGGTTTTTAGATTAAACGCGTGTTTTGTTCACATTGTGTACATTTTTTTTGCAATTTCCATGATGCAGTTTCAATGATAATTATTAAAATGATCATCTCCAGATTTATTAAATTATGTGGTACATAGTCTGAGATATTGATTTTAATTAGTTCTGCGTATATGTTAGGTCTTCCCGTAGGTCTACAATCGTGTCCTGAATTGGACTCAAAATGGACTTGAAAAATTGAGCATAAGGGAGATACAGGCAAATTACTAAATTAAAAAAAGTTACTTTTCAAGTTTTGCTTTCCACATTGTCGCTATTGAAATTTTTATCAAACAACGTTTTTTGGATCCCGTGCAAGAGTAAATTCAAAAAGAGCTCTCTTTCACGTTGAAAAACAATTGTATGACCTTTCTCTTTTAAATATCCTCTCTAAAAATACATTTTCTATTGTTCCATAACTATTTCTCGAGATATTTATAAAAAGCGGAACTTTCAAAATTCAAACTTAGCCTTTCAGTGCCCCCTACAGAAATGTAAGCATTTCTCAAAATAATATGTGCCTTTCAACTGTTTTAATTTTTTTCTTGGTGGCTGCACTGTTATTTTACAGTTTCCCCAAGAGGATGGTCATTACTTTTGACAGGAAAAATTTTGATTATATCTAATATTAATTTAATAATTAATTTACGCATTAAACAGGGATTGGGTTTAAAGCTGTTTGTTATAAAATGGATTTATGCTTGGAATACCTCTGCTCTGTCACTTTTCTCATTAATTAACTAAAGTTTATTATTATCAGATACTCTATATTATTAAATTGTGTCTTTCATAATTATTTACATTACTGCCTTTTATACTGCCTTATTACTATTTTGCTGAACATGGTATTGACCAGTGTCGTCTTAGATTTAAGTTATTTAGTTTTTTTTACTTTTGTATGGCTTTATTAGACAACATATAATTTAGGCGTGAAAGATTACACATGCACACAAAAAGAAAAAAGTCATGCGCACGTTTGGGTAGAGCATGATACTCCATCATGTTAGGATTTTTCTCTAACCTCAAAATATTTCAAAAAATCAGTGAGTATCTTAATTAGGCGAGATTAGAAAAAAACCTTGAGGCTCAAAATACAGAGGGGTATCGCTTTGCTCAAATGTTAAGGACCGTTTTTTTGTGTACCTGTGTCATCGTCTGTTTCCTCAAATATTTTTAGATTTCGTTAATATACTCTTGAAAAAGTATGTCTCATATCATGTCAATGCTGTTTATGAAACAGATAATAAGTATGTAGGTTTTGATATTATTAGGATAGTTTTACAAAACTCACAAGTGCCCTTATATGAAATTTACAGTTCCTGAAAACGTTTTACCCATATACTAATAATAATAAAGACAGTACGTAAAGGAAGTGAATGAATTAAATTATGCAAGAGTATGGATATGCTATAGCAACGTACAAGTATACAAAAAGGACATACTCACTCACCCACAGAGAGCTGAAAGATAGTTAGAGAAATTTGATAAGACTAGCTAGAAAGGCAACTTCCTACTAATAGTTTAGCATTTAATAAAATATAAATTCATATTTTTCGTAAATTTTATCCTTTCAATCAAATTCTTTCATAACATTTCCATGATAAATTCTTAAATAATAAATACAACGTCTTCACTGTGTTGGTAAGTGTGATTACCTTCCGTACAGATTGACAGTTGGAATATAATTAATTCTTTCACTTTACTTTACGTACAACCACAATTGTTTTTTTACACATAGACTTTTTATATAAATATATATTGTTAATTTTTTTATACGATTCTAGATGTTAAGTTGCTTATTTTGCAGTAAGAATTATTCATATTGCTTTTTTGTATACGTATATTTTTTTTATAATAATTGTTATAGAAGTATAACAACGTTAAGATAATAAATTACAAAATGTAGGTAGTTCTTTTTATTTTACAATATCAAGATATACAGTTATGGGCTAATTTTATTATTGGTACATTTATTATCTTAATGAACATTTATTTGAACATAAGAAATGAAAGACTACTTGTATTATTAAATTTCTGCTCAATATACAAGTAGGCCTAGTCGTTTTGAAAAGGGTAGACAATCGTTTGATGTTTGTCATATAAATGTATTCCAAGTTCAAGCATAAATAAGTAGCTGATTAAACATTTGCGGAAATTAAAAAAGAGACAGTTATATTAAGGATGCCATTTCGCCTTCTTAACTTATAGCTGCCTGTTATTTCTTATAGGCCATGTGATTATATACCTTTATAACAAGCGCATATTTTCTCTAGTTGTTACTACCTTTTGATGATGCCACCATTGTTGACGAAACGCGCGTCGAGTGTTAATATTCAAGTGTAGTTTCAAGTGTTTTGGTACAAACCCCATCATCAGTGTCATATTTAAAATCCATCAATGTGCAGGTTATATATAGTTACCAGATTGTGATTGTTTAAATTTTTTTCTTCTTTATTTTAGCTCCCTATTTGGAATAAATCTTCCAATCAGACTAAATATTTAAGAAAAAAGTTTACTTATAACATAAACCTTTCATCCACATATGTATTTTTTCCTATTGATGTAGCTACGGTCACAAGTTCTACCACCGAACTAAGTGAAATGTTTTAAAAGTATAGTGATGTGATATTGTAATTTTTGTGCAATTTTATAATAATAGGTACTCTTGGTATTATTTGTTTGCTTATAATTGTATTGAAACATTCTTTATAGGATTTTGCAAACAGCAGAAAAATTAACTATCTATAAAAGAAAAACTTTGTGTAGAAATATTAATGAAATCATTGCTTTCTTTCGATAACCTGAATTCTGGTTATGCTAGCAAGTTAAAATCCTAAAATGAATTTGTCTAATTTCTTATTTGACAATTCTCATTCTAACACTAGCATCCACACAGTCCCCTACGACCATGCAGATTAAACTAGTATCCACATAACCCCCTACGATTATGAAGATTCAGTTAAAAATGAGAACAAAGACCTAAAATGAATTAATTTATCTACCTTGTCTTAAAATTTTTTTTTTCATTCCAATGGATTACATTTTCATGAAATCTATCATTCTGTTTCCTGGAAATGCTTAGCCTTTGAAACGTTTTTCGCCCTTATTCTGGAGCTCATCAGAAAGACATAAAGCCATTCGTTTTGCATGAAACATCTTTATGAATGGCTTTATGTCTTTCTGATGAGCTCCAGAATAAGGGCGAAAAACGTTTCAAAGGCTAAGCATTTCCAGGAAACAGAATGATAGATTTCATGAAAATGTAATCCATTGGAATGAAAAAATTTTTTTTAAGACAAGGTAGATAAATAAATTCATTTTAGGTCTTTGTTCTCATTTTTAACTGAATCTTCATAATCGTAGGGGGTTATGTGGATACTAGTTTAATCTGCATGGCCGTAGGGGACTGTGTGGATGCTAGTGTTAGAATGAGAATTGTCAAATAAGAAATTAGACAAATTCATTTTAGGATTTTAACTTGCTAGCATAACCAGAATTCAGGTTATCGAAAGAAAGCAATGATTTCATTAATATTTCTACACAAAGTTTTTCTTTTATAGATAGTTAATTTTTCTGCTGTTTGCAAAATCCTATAAAGAATGTTTCAATACAATAGGTACTCTTATAATGAAATTCATGTATTCGCCTACAGAGTCTCTCGCATGTAAGTGAACATACGACAATCATCATGTTGATCGGGTTTAATTTAATCTAACTTACTTCCGTATTAAGTTTGTGAAAATTCTATTTTCATTATCTCCAGATGGTGCCAAATGGTTGGCGAAATACACGTCTAGTAGTTTTAGTGTTTGTGAAAACTACTTCAGAGACAGTGTCACACAAAGGGTTCCAACCCAGGTTTGTATACTTGTATATGGTAAAAATCTGATAAACCCCCCCCCCCCCACGCTTTTTTACCGGGGGCGCAGCTGTAACAGTAAAATCAGTTTTTGCTTGGTCTGTATCTATAGATTTTACAGGCCTTCTAAAATTGTTTGCAGGTCTGTTACATGCATGCAGTTTTACAGGTCCAGCCTTTCTGTATTTTTGTTAGTGTAGCTGCCTAGAGATGTCCCAAGTAGCGCGATCCAAGTAGTAGGGGTAGCTTGACCTGCCGCCATATCTTCTGACGATAATTGTACAGTTTCTTATTATGTTTTGATTTTGTTTAGTTACCAACCAGTTAATTGTTTTATTAATAAATTATTATCTTTATATGATATTATAAGTAATAAATCTAATGTACATATTTTTCAGGTGTAATGTCAGAAACACACTCAGATAGTAGAGATAGTAATATTCAGATATTGTCAGTGGCATCTATTGACAAAATTACCGAGGATCAGCTAAGTTCACTGTGTAAGTTCAAATCGCTGTTATATGTTAAAATAATTAAGAGAAACCTATTATTTTCAGGTTCGCAGAAAAATATAGAAATTATAGACATGTTATCTGACGGAGAAATGAAATTTTCAGCAAAGTTAGGTAAGTCAACTAAATATTTTATATTGCTTCATATACAAGGTACTTCAAAGCATAGTGCATTGAAAACTGTAAATTATGACGTTCTAACGGGACCCTTACTGAATTATAGTCCTTCAATGTGTGTACTGGCCAGTTTTCTCGTCATAACTTTTAATTGTCTTAGCGTACCATTGTTAAATTCCGGGCATTTCTCTTGATAAGCTACATGATGAGATACTTTCATCGGACCAAAAGTTTACTGATATGGATTTTGAAAGAAATATATGTACACTGAACTGAACTTGTGGTAGGTACCTTATGAAACATCTTGAAAATAATTGTTAATTTTAAATTAAACACTGCTGTTAGATGAATCAATCAATATATTATAAATACTCTACATATGTTTCGGCTTATAAGAGTAATATATAGTGAATACTAAGGTTTCCGACCTGCTTATTCTAATTTCTACCTAAAAATATTTATGTTTTAATCCGTTTATGACCTAATCTATTTAAGACTTAATTTAACATCCTTAATTATTTGAATGTTTGGAGTGGACCTAAACTGATTATATAAATCAAAGGATAGTTCTTAACAATTGGTTTGTTATAGGAGTATTCATGAAATTTTGTTGGTTATTTGTGGTACAAGGGTTGTACTTGAAAGATTTTTTGATTTCTAGTTGTTCTAGCAGATCTAAACGTTTACCTTTTCTTTCTGAATGAAGTAAATTTATGTTATCAGTATCTATGAAATGGTTGTTTTCAATACAGTGTGTTGACATTCCTGTATTTTTATTGTTATTTAAGATTGATTTTTTGTGTTCTTTTACCCTGTTCACAACGCTTCTACCGCTCTGACCGATATAGACAGCATTGCAATCTTTACAATTAATTTTATATACACCAGATTTATCAATTTTATTTAGTTTTTTTTGTTATTAAACAAAATGTTTCCTATATTTGTTTTGTTCACACTTATTGTAGAGATACCCAAATTGTTTAATTTTCAGTTTAATGGTGAATTCTTTAGACAAAAAGACGGGCTACCAATGGGTTCACCAATTTCTCCTTTGTTAGCTGAAATATTTATGTCAAACTTAGAAAATTTAATTTTTAATAACAGTTTAAATACACATGTGTTTTATTGGACTCGATATGTAGACGATATTTACTGTATATGGACCGGTACAGAAAGGAACCTAAGTAATTACCTTAATTTCTTAAATTCTTTTAATAGTAAAATTCAGTTCACAATGGAATCGGAGCAAAATAGTCAATTAAACTTTCTAGATATTAATATCAAAAAACACAACAATCAGTTGAAATTTAGCATCTACCGCAAACCTACTACTACAGATACAGTAATACATTATAATTCGCAGCAATCATGGCAAATTAAGATTTCACCCTTTCATAGTCTAATACATAGACTGACGAATTTTCCTTTACATCAAAGTGATTTTGATAGAGAATTAAATATAATTAAACAAATTGCAACAAATAACGGATACAACGAGTCACTAATAGATAACATGGTCAAAAACAAACAACGCAAAATGCTTCAAAAAGAATTTTTTACTGTGCCTAACAAACCTACAAAATATAGTTTTATTGATTATGTTCTGAATATAGTAACAAAATTTCTAAAAAATTAAATAATTTGGGTATCTCTACAATAAGTGTCAACAAAACAAATATAGGGAACATTTTGGTTAATAACAAAGAAAAACTAAATAAAATTGATAAATCTGGTGTATATAAAATTAATTGTAAAGATTGCAATGCTGTCTATATCGGTCAGTGTGGTAGAAGCGTTGTGAAAATAACAAAAAAAAATCAATCTTAAATAACAATAAAAATACAGGAATGTCAACACACTGTATTGAAAACAACCATTTCACAGATACTGATAACATAAATTTACTTCATTCAGAAAGAAAAGGTAAACGTTTAGATCTGCTAGAACAACTATAAATCAAAAAATCTTTCAAGTACAACCCTTGTACCACAAATGACCAGCAAAATTTCACGAATACCCTTATAATTAACCAATTGTTAAGAACTATCCTTTGATTTATATAATCAGTTTAGGTCCACTCCAAACATTCAAATAATTAAGGATATTAAATTAAGTCTTAAACAGATTAGGTCATAAATAGATTAAGACATAAATACTTTTAGGCATAAATTAGAATAAGCACGTCGGAAACTTTAGTATTCACTATGTAATACTCTTGATAAAGGCCTAATAAGCCGAGACAAATGTAGAGTATTTATAATATATTGCTTGATTCATCTAAAAGCAGTGTTTGATTTAAAATTAACGAAATATATGTTATAAAGCTTGGTTGCATTTAAGAAAAATTGTGATAGTGTTTCTCAATATACACGAAGTTTTTTGTTTCAAAATTTTTTATTCGAATATTTGGGTATATTACTTAATGGAAATACTCAATATTTTTCTTTGGTATATCTACTGTACATATAAAAATCATGAGAATTGGTTACATTATTAGAGAGAAAAAAATAATTTTTCAAAACTCGATACATAATTTGTTCTAAAACCAGAGGAGGAGGGGTGTAATATCTTGCAGAATAGTTCCCCTTAGTAACGTGATGTCAAGGTAAAAATATCAGCCTAATTTCCCGAGGGGCATCTGGCCCATGCTTACCCAGCTACACTCTTAATGCATTATTGTTCAGTTTAGCAACTTCTTTAGCTGGTGCCGTGCCTGTTTCGTGTACGAAAATATAATAGTTATATCTTTTAGAGGAAGTAAATTATTTATTATTTTCAGATGAGGACCTGAGATCATTTAGGAAGTTTGTTGAGAGTAAGTTTTGAGCAAAAACTAGCCACATGTATATTTAGCATGTTGACTTTATTTTTAGAGAAATTTAAAATTTTAATCGATGGAATATCAGAATTACATTTAAAAGTGGACCACTTGACGGATAATAAAGAGGCCATTAAAGAAATGTCCATCAGCGAAATGAAAGTTTTAAAGTTTGTGCCGTTAACTACCTACGAAGATTTATCAAACTTCGAAGAGATCATATCATCCGATGGTACTGTTGAAAGAGAACTGGTAGGCATAATTTTTGCAACAAGTTAGAATATACATACAGTAATTACATATGTCGCAAATTTTCAGATGTGTCTTGTAAGGAACACAGGAGGCAATTCCGCTAGAGAACTAATACACAGATCATTGAGGAGGATTTTTTCAGACGCCTTAGCAAAGGATTGTTCTTGGCTGGGGCTACGAAACAATATCAAAATATGCCATTTGAAGACCATTTTCGTGATAAAAGGTGATTACTAGTTTGTAACTCAATAAATTAATTTTTACTTACTAGACTAGTAAACAGATCTGTTGATGTCTTGTACCCATCATAAGAAAAAATTCAAAGAAGAGTTCATTTATGTTTTCTCCGTTGATACCTCGAGAGATACAATAGGGCCATTTAGGGACATAACAGTTTCTCATGTTTTCTTCCTCATTGTAAAGTATAGCATGCTAGTAGTCTTAAAAAAGAAATTCGACTGAATTGGTCAATATCAAGCGAGTGATGTCACATGGAACATATGTAACTATTATAGTCTGTTAGCACTACACGTCAGCCGCTGAGTTTTGTGTAATTTTTATTCGGTTAATTTTGAAGAGGGAAGGTTTTACTCCAAAAGGTACTAGTTTTAGATTGATTTGAACTATTATTGAGTTTTAAAATTGCCATTGAAAACCGTTATAAATCTCTTGTCAGTAGCTCTATGTATGAAGACACTCTGCCCGGACGCAGTCCTTCCTGGATCAACTTGATTTTTACTTCCCTGGCATACCGAAGGGAAGTATTGTATTCGAGAAAAAAATCACCCACCAATATTTTTTCGGATTTTGACGTTTCGGAACACGTAGATTACGAAAATATATGTTTTTCAATTCCACCAGTCCGTCGGTCTGTCTGTCTGTATGTTTGTCTGTCTGTTGGTGCATTAACTAAAAAACTACCTGACGGAGAGCAGTCAAATTTGGTATGTAGTTGACGCTACTGTCAGCGAAGAAATGGTTAATGGTTTCATTTAAAATTTCCCACGTTTCATGGCATTCTAACCTATTTCAAAGAAAAACATTTTTTTTGAAAAAATTTTTACCACTAAATTAGATGGAAAAATTTGTTTTCTTTGTTCAGATAGAAAATTTCCACATTACGTAGCGTCCTAAACCTATTTAAAAAAAACAGACTTTTTAACCATTTTTTAAAAAATTTGACCACTAAAATAGATGGAACTTTTTTTTTCTTTGTTCAAATTTAAAATGTCCACGTTTCCATGGCATTCTAAACCTATTCAAACAAATTTAAAAAAAAATTTGAGATAAAAAAAATTTTTGAAAAAATTTCTAATCTATTTATCACTAAGTATTTACTATAGAATAGATGAAAAAATGTTTTTGCTCAAATTTAAAATTTCCGGGTTTCATGGCATTCCAAACCTATTTCGGAAAAAAATTGCAACATTTTACTAGTTTGAAAAAACAATTTACCGTTAGAATAGATGGAAAAATTTTTTTTGCCCAATTTTAAAATTTTCGCGTTTCATCACATTCTAAACCTATTTCAGAAAAAACAATTGAAAATTTGAAACATTTTTGAAACATTTTTTACCACTAAAATAGATGAAAAAAAATTTAAAATTTACATGTGTCATAACATTCTAAACCGAGTTCCAAACCTATTTCAGAAGAAAAAAGTTTTGAAAATTTTTTTATCAACATTTTTGAAAAATTTCAAAAAAAATGAAATTTTTTAACCACCGCTATACTTCCACTCCACTACGTGATTGTGGAATTGAAAATGTGACAGATGACAATAATATTAGGCATATACACCTATTATACTTTTATTGAAAAATGTACAGGATGGTTATCCCAAGAAATAATTTAGTCATGGTGGACATTTGTAAAGGTATTTGCGCAAGCTTTCCATATGTGGCATCTGTGATTTAGTATTGAACTTTTGCTGTTGGATGAGCACTCTGTATATTTTTTGGACAAAACTTATCAAGTTTTCTTTGTAATAATAGTGATAACTATATTCCGATTATTATTTTCAATGTCATTTCGTAATTATTAATTTTTTAGATTGACCGCCATGCACAAATTAAGAGGGAAGTTCTGTGTAAATACCTTTACCGATTTTTTTTATTGCTTCGCCCACTACCAAACAAATATGTATTTGTTACCGAACGGTGTTAATATGAAGGTCACATTTTAATAATTAATTGTAAAACATATTAAATTCTTTTCTAAGGATATGTCAATATATTGTGAGAATTTGCACGGATAAATAGGAAATGGATATAGATAAAGGACAGGGGCGACATTTTGATTTGAAAAATTTGACCTACATTTTGTCGAGGTAAAATAATAAATATTTTTCCTCTCATTGGATATTTTGCCATGAAAAATATTTAAAATTTTAATGAAAAAATCTGTGCACCAAATGGATCAGACAAATACATATTTTTTTCATGTTGTCACGTTTGTAACCATGCATCCATTAACATTCTTAGTTTTTTTGTCTACGTTACCTAAATATTGATCTAAGTTTTAATTCTGAACAAAATAAACGACTTCATACTGGTACACTAATAACAAAGCGGTATGAAGTAATAAATAAAAAAAAACAGTGAAGGTATTTACACAGAACTTCCCTCTTTATTTGTGCATGGCGGTCACTCTAAAAAATTATTTATTACGAAATGACATTGAGAATAATAATCGGAATATAGTTATCGCTATTATTACAAAGAAAACCTGATAACTTTTGGTCAAAAAAATATGCAGAGTGGTCATCCGACAGCAAAAATTCAATACTAAACAGCATGTGCCAAATATGGAAGGCTTGCGCAAATGCCTTTACAAATGTCCACTATGGTTGAGGTTGTAAGCCACTATGGTTGTAAAAAGGGAAAAATATGAAAATGAGAACGGATACAGTTAAAAGGGAGTTAGTGTGGTAGTGTGGTATTTTATGAAACAAATATAAGTTTGAAAGCTCTGTATCTCCCCAAAAACGCTGCGCTGTTAGCAAGTGATGGCGTATTCAGGATTGAGGGGATTTAGGGGGGGGATCGTCCGTTTAGGGTACAGTTTTCCGATTTTTTCATCCAAAAATAATTTGGGGCAATAATCTACAAATCGACACTCCTTCCTTTCGTTTTATTGTTTTTTTTTAATAGGTTTAGAATGTCATGAAACGTGGAAATTTTAAATTTGAGCAAAAACAAATTATTTTCGTCGTCTATTTTGTATTTTGTACTGGGCAAAATTTGCAAATTTGTTATTTTTTTATATTCAAAAGTTTTCGAAAAGGCTTAGAATGTCATGAAACGGGGAAATTTTAAATTTGAGCAAAACATATTTTTCCGTCTATTGTAGTGGTCAAATTTTTTTCAAAAATCTTGGTAAAAAAATCTTCTGAAATAGGCTTAGAATGTCATGAAACGTGGAAATTTTAAATTTGATTAAAACAATTTTTCCATCTATTCTATAGTATCTAGTGGTAAAAAAAGAAAAAAAAATCATTTTTTTTTCTGGAATAGGTGTAGAATGTCATGAAACGTGGAAATTTTAAATTTGGGAAAACAAAAAAAAATTTCATTATTTATTCCCTTTAGGCGGTCCAATCTGTTTATTTTCCAGTGAAAGTTTAACCATTTCTTCGCTGACAGTAGCGTCAGCTACCTACCAAATTTGACCGTTCTCCGTCAAGCAGTTTTTTAATTAATGCACCAACAGACAGACAGACAGACGGAATTGAAAAACTTATATTCTCGTAATATACATGATCCGAAATGTGAAACCGAAAAAATTTCGGAGGGTAATTTTTTCTCGAATACAATACTTCCCTTCGGTATGCGAGGGAAGTAAAAATAGTTGCATCAGGATAAGTTGGACCATTTACATTCACAATGTTATCATGTATTATCATTGCAACTTCACCTGGTCATATCTCCCGAACGGGTTACTCTTACAAGAAGAAATAATAGAACCTTTCATACAGTTATAAATAGAGACTATAAATTGGATATTGACTATTCTCATAGTAAAGTTAATAATTTCAGAGATATTGTTGCGTGTTTTCCACCTCTTAGGAAACACGCTGTATGAATCCGTGGGTTCTAAAATAATTTCAACAAGAAATAAACCACTAACACTTTATTTAATAATTTACTGACTATACAATACTTCAAAATAACATTTACACTTTGTTTACTTGATATTTAACCTCACTTTTGGCTACTAATTTCACTTTAATAAACTACTCTTTAATAAACTTCTTCACTTTTATAAAACTTCTTCTGCGCCGGTAATCGCGCCTTATGTACTCTGAAATTGCCTCCAGATCAATCAAGAATCTTCTCTCACCACATTCTAGAAAAGTCCACTTCTTTCTACTAGTTTCCAGTCACTCACTTTTAGGCATAGGCGTATCAATTTCCAGTTCCAAGGGGGTGTAATTCATAACAATATTTTCAAAAAACTGTTTTTTTACCATTGATCTTTTGTAATATTTGAATATCCAGGGATATCGTTCTTAAAGACTTGATATTCTGTTTATAATATCGAAAACTTACTTCATACAAAAAAACGTGCGGACAAAAAAAAGTTACAGACAGACAGAAAATTTTTTTTCGGTCAAGTTTAAAATCTCGACGTTTCATGACATTCTAAACCTATTTCAAGAAAAAAAAAATTGAATTTTTTTTTATGATTACTATTTAAGTATACAGGTTGACCATTCTAGAATGGCCAATGAGATTAGGATGCGCAGTGGTCGAAGCCCGCCCACCTCTACGGAGCTCACTTGTTTATGTTCCTTGCTCGTGTAAACATCGGTGGTACAGTCTCGAGAAAAGTGCTTGTAGTGTATAACTTATTTAATGCACAGGTACCTATTCCTATTAGAAGTATCTACTTATACATATTGTTACGTGTACTATCACTAGCAGTATTTATAAGAAAATATGGTATTTGAAAGCAAAGTTAAACATAAATCTTTGTCAAGAAATTATAAGTTTTGTTTTAAAATGTATGGAGCAGGAATCTACAGCTGGAGCTCCTATTATACCATTTTAAAAAGTATGTGTACAAATCTATTATCAGTTGTGTTATGTATAGCAAAATATATTTTATTTTAATTGCATAAAAAATTATATTATAAATAGTGTACAAAGATAGAGTATAAAAAGGGACATTTTTTGTATCACGGCTGGCCGCCGGGTATCACGTGTTGAAGTGTCGTCCTCAAAATCATTATCATTATATTATTACGACTACTAGTAATATAATTTAGTATTGTTTGCTGGAATACTTCGGAAGTTGGACAGAGCAGAGGTAAATAAAAAGTATATTGTAAGCATTTATCTCAAATTTTATAATTGTAGTCTCATTACATTTAGTCTAATGTGTATTTATTTCGTATGTTTGCTATATCGTATTGTTTACTTGAAACTAAATCAATTAAATATTATAATTTACAAATATTTCAAATATAAAAACAAAGAACTGTTGTTCATTCGAAAATACCTATTGACCTTTGACATACTGGGATTCTCGGTGAATAGAGAGTACCTTTTACTGAAACTTCTTCCCCGACTGTACTGCGTTCATAGTTAGGAAACTTGTCTCTATCTAATAGCGACGATATTTCTTCTCTCTCTGCGCGGCTATCGGCCATCCTACAATGGTTTACTTGTACTTCCAAACCACTACGTGGATGTGCAAGTAATTAAGCTGGTTCGAGACGTTTATTCAGGTTGGACTTTTTTAATCTAATATCACTGATCCGTGGTATCTGGGCGGTGCGACCATGTGACGTCACAACATTTTGAACTCACCGACTTTAATAATGCCATAAGGCGGCATCAGTAAATTCTAATTTACTTTTTCCTTTGTCTTTTAAAATTGTTCTTGTGATGGATTCAAGTCACTCATTGAAGAAGCATTCTTGTCTGTTAACAACCTTATTGATTTTTTTTGATAATCTCAGAAATGGATACAATCATTTAAGTTCCTGAGTACATTAAAAAATAAAATAGAAAATTTTAATTATACATAATATACCTAAACAATTTGTACATATTTTAGAAATCACTACATCCAAGTTTACGTGCGACGATAAGGAATTCGAGGGAATTTGTGCAGAGTGGTTTCGTCGAGGAAAAGAGCGATACCTGAGACATGCGCCAAAAGAGTGAAATAAATAATTCCTTTATTATTATGATGCATTTACCATTTCTTTGGTAGATATAGTTTATCTTTACATTATCATTTTTGTATTATTTACTGACTACATATGAATTAAAATAAAACTGGATAATATTAATTAAGTGTTATGAATTTAAATGGTACTTACTATACAGGGTGTAGTATAATAGTATAGTATAATACGAAACGATAATAAATGCTTTTATCCAATACAGGCATAGAATATGGCTATTACTATGGTAATTTTACATATGGAATGTGATGTATTACACACTAGTGAGACAACATTCAAAAAGTCACTAGCGAGAGAATATAAAAATAGTTTTGTTTGATTTGTCAGTTACTTACTTTTTAAATCAGCAATCAGTTTCCATATTTAGATATATCAGTATTTTCATAAACCTTTAATGCCTTTATCATTAAATACTTTTTCCACATTGAAGAAGCCAAACACTTTTTCTTTACGTTAAGGAAAATAAGCCAGCATTTACGCTTCATTTACACCAGTAACACCTCTGCGTTTTGACCAATCGTTATATTCGCTGAATTCGTTTGTCATAAAAATTGGAATTTCTTAGATAGTAAGTTTGAACAAACTTTTTTTCTAATTTCTTCGAGACATACCACTTTTCATCCATTTTTCATTATTTTTTACCTTTATTTGTTGTTTATGTGTGTAAACTAGTAAACATTAAATAACAATCAACGCCATAGCAACCATTCCATGACCTTCCCAATAACAATGCTTACAAATATAAAAATTAATTTGTCAAATGAAATATCAAATAAAATTTCATTAAAAGAAAGTGTTCGATAAAATTTTGTATTGTACATGTGTGTAATTGCACATTAGTCACTTTAGAAAATTGCTTTTTCTTGCGTGATTAATGTGCATAGTTACACACTAGTACAATAATGAACTATTAAATCTATCACACCGAAAATTTCAGGAAGAGTAGAAACTTCATTTCAAAAGCGCATACACACTAAAAAACGATAGTTTTGAATCAATTTTTTTTTTATATATAGTCAAATAAAAAATATTCTTCGTATAAAACAAACACTGTTATAGCAAGAGATAAGAGGTTTTTCGTAAATAAACTTATTTATTGTACTATTTATTTCTTACCACAAAAATAATTGTCATGAAAAATTGTTTCTAATTATGTATATACAAACAAGATTTTCTTGATTTAAAACAATATTTTTAGTGTGTAGAGATGTGTCAAAATGGACATGTGGAGCACTTATTATCATTTTTTCTGTTGATTTACTTGAAGGAACCTCCATTTTTAAAGTTCATTCTTGAATTTTGTACTTATTGCTCAATGAATCAAGAATGGTTACCAATGGACATAAGGATGTACATACAAAAATGTCCGTTTTTCATTTCTTCATCACATCGTCGAAAAATATACAGGCTGTTCCATTTGGCACTATTAAGAAAATTCAGTTCAAAAAGTCAAAATTGAAAAATCATTTTTGGCCACCCTGTATATTTTGGGGAAGTAAAATTGATTAAAAACCATTAATTAGATATACTGTGACTGTAGTGATTTTTTCAATATGCATCTGCAGATGATATTATTTCAACAAAAAATTCATTACATTCAGAGGCAAGTAGTTGGAAGTTAGTCAATAGAGCTCAATCAACCTGTCACGGCCTATTGTCATACCCGGAAACAAAAGACGGTTGTATAGAAAAAAAATTCTAAGAAAGATTTGTGATTCGATGGACTCGATCTGAAGTGGCGAACATAACCTAAAAAATTTGAGAATTGAAAAAACAGTTTTTCGTAAATAAAAAAAACTACGAGTTTAATCGAAAAAAGTTGAATGAGTAAGTTGTGGGTGCTAAGAAGATCTTTCGATTGCTATTTCTTTAAGTATAGTTTGCGATAACATTTTTCGAGATATATCGGAAAAACCGTCAAAAATCGGCTTTTCTTGTTTTCGCTGTATCTTTTTCAAATTTACGTTTATATACTTACTATCCACCGTAAGTATAGCTCACATCAAGCCGAAAAAGCACGTTTTTGAAAAATTGAAAAATATCTTATTTTTCGAGATATATCGAGTTTTCGAGAATAAGACGTTCTCGAGAATCGGATGGACTTACTCCACGGAGACTATTACAACAATAACGATCTTGGGCTCATTTTCTTTATAAAGGGTTGTATTATCATGTTGCGAATGAACGCCTCCCGCGACGCCTCACACGGACACAAGGAATTTCTCTTTGTGTGAATGAGAGCGGCGAGACAGTAGAGAGGGTAGAGGCCACGCCTATTCTCCCGCCGCTGCAGCTGCTGATTGAAAAGAAATAAATTGATAAGTGTAACTCGCGCGCGTAGCGCAAGTTACTGTCCGATCGATTATTTTTTCTTTAATAAAAAGAGAAATGTGTTCTCTTTAAAACGAGCCCTGGCAGAAGGACGTAGACCCTTACCCTTCTGCAGAGCTTAAACTTCAAGTAGTTGCCTTGCTTGTCCTAATGATGGAATTTGAAAAATTCTTTTTTCATTTTAAAGGGGATGAAAATCCCCATCCATCGAAGAGCATTTTATCCCCCCCCCTACTTCCCACTTCATAAAAAAATCGTTTTGAAATAAAATTATTTTATTTGCCCCCCCCCCATTCTTATTTCGGCGAAAATTATTTCCTATCTGTCCAACATTATAGCTGCTCAAAAAAGGAAGAAATCCCATTTTGATTTTTTAATATCGCCCTATTAGAACCGGAGATATGGCCGCTTTCCCTTTTTGCACGTTCCCCCCTCCCTCTCCTTCCATAATTATCCCAGAGAGCTCCCCCGCAGCCTCGACCTCTTCCTATAACCACCCACAGCAGAAAAAAAAGTTACCATCCTAATCACATCCTTTATCTCTTAAACACCCCCCATACCTCCTGTCCGATCCCTTTTCCTACCCTAAAATTCAATCTTTTCAAACGGCCAGATCTCCGGCCCTAATTGGCCGATTTTAAAAAAACAAAATCCAGTTCATGCGCCTCGGGGAGACCTTTCTTTTTTTATCCAAAACATTTTTTGTTCGTCTCCCCGATCGCGCGCAAACTCAGAAAAACCGATTTTCCATATGTTTAATAGTCCCTCCCCACCACCACCTAACTCTCGGATGTGAAAGTGTAAGGGAAGTGGGGGAAGTCGTCCTCTATAAGATGGGAATTTGTTTTTTTAAAGGCACTTGTTTTTCACCCCCTTTTTTCTGCTAGATCTACTCCACTACATAACATATTTTGAATACCAATAATAAGTTTTAAAAAATCTAGTAATAGAATTTCATGACAGATGAGATATTTTTTCAAATGTCATGATTGGCACTGTCGTGAATTATGAGTTAAAGTCATTTACATTTTTCCTTTAAATAGTAGAAATAAATATTCTACTTTGAAAAATACAACCCTATAAATAGAAAATCAATGAAGAGCCTAAAATTCGACGACTGTAGTAACCCTGACTTAATTGCTTCGATTGTCATCTTTAAAAGGTATTTATTTTAAATCTTGTAATTAATCCAAGTGCAACGATAAGTGCAAATAAAACAGTTCAATTATCAATATTCATCAAGATCCTTTACTTCAAACGACAATAACAATAACATCAATTTTGGTAATATCAGCGATGGTGCAACAGTTATTTTATCGACTACCTGGACATAAGTGTATTCTCTGCGCAACCTTGAGCTCAGGGGTGTAAGTAAAGATTCTGTATTCTTTATTTAATAAGGTACTGGTACTGATAAACTTTCTTTAGAGTATTGGTTACAACCATATAAATGAAATGAAGGGCAACATTTAATTTTAGTATTATTTACCAGTCAGAATATTAAAACCTAAATAACGTTTGAATATCAATTGCCGCTTTTTTGTGTTTGCTAGATTTACCTTCGATTTTATAGGATCGACTATTGAGAGAGGATTATTTGTGCCATTGCAAACTTGCTCATGCTCTGGGTTTTGGACAGGATCGAGTGCTCTCGCCTGTCATCTTGATGATTTGATTCATCTGGCGCTCAACAAAATTACAAGTGTTATGTTTTGATATTTTTTATAAACAAATAAAAGTTTTCATAAAAACGCAAATATAACAATATGTATGTATATATAATATATGACATGTGATATATGATATCTGATATTTGATATAGTAGAGGGTCCACACCTTCGAAAGCCGTCTAAATCGCTAAGTAACCCATTCCAGCAAGGTAAATAAATTTTGAGCTCGCATATCGAAAGAGGGTCCTAATGGGCATCCGAAATGGCTTGTTGGACTTTTTTTGGCGCTTGCACAACTTCTCCACAAGAAAAAAAGATGGCGGAACGTTATTTCAAGAATGTGTGTTTTTAAACATATACCTCTCGCTAGAAAATTAACTACGTACGATATTGACGTGATTTTTTATATTTGTATACTACTGACATGAGCGCATATATCTGTACTGTTAGAATTTCAAAATAACTTACGATTTTTTTCTAAATAAATCCTAAATCACAGGAAGCAAATTTGTGTGTTTGAATTTTCGACGTGCGATCAACTATATTAAATGTTTAATTTTTTTATATATTATATGCGAATGAAATATGGTCTAAATATCAAAAAAGTTTTTGCAAAAAAAATTAGCTCCATATCTTTTACAATTTTTGAGTTACAGACTTTTCAAATTAAACCATAATTTAGGTCCGTGATACTCCTATTACCATGCGGCTATTATCTCACGTACTGCTATGTGGTTAATTGTAATGCATCAAGATAGTAAGCCAATACATTTTTGATATTGTGTTATTATTATTTATAATTTTACAAAAATATTAATATGTAAAATGAAACTCATTTGGCATAGTATTTATTAGATCTATAGGTTATGAAGGTGTTGTATATGGAGATATTTATTATATATACCATCATTATACAATATAGAAATAAAATATAAACACGTACACAAAACGTGTAATTTATAAGTAATAATAATAATAATAATGCATAATTATACACAGCTCAGTAAGCATCGACAAAGCACTACTAGACTAGTAAGAATTACTGTCTGTTAAACACTGCTCTGTTTATTTCTGCCCTTAAAACAATTGTAGAAAAGGCCACATGCACATGCAACAGAACATCAACATTTTTAGTCACACTCTACTTTACAATTCCACTTTTTGTTTTTTTTTAACCACTTGTGGTTTTTTGTCATCATTTGTGGGTTTATTTGGTTATTCTCTATCAGATATCCAAATATTCTGGAAGAGTGTGATGTGTTTTCTTAACCGTTTTTCAAGTCACCGAGGTAATTTGTTTAAAATCCAGAATTTTGTGTTAGGTAAGGAAAATATAGGAGAATCTAAACCACTTCTTGTGAATAATTTTTACAATTAAAATAATTTTGCAGTAAGCAGGGTTTGACCCTGCTTCGCTAAGTACTTCAGTTGTAAGCTAAGCTAAGCATACCAAACTACTGGACTTAATGACCGTTTCAAATGCAGTAAGTAAGCTCTCTTGTAGGACTTAGCGAAAGTATGTCTAATAACTTTATGAAAAATAAATGCTACCTTGGTGAATCTAATTAAACTCACTATGGCCATACAGATTCACATAGGTCTTACGACCATCTTCAATGACACGATCACCAATTGCATCGCAGTTATCTCCAAGATTAGTCAAACTGTTTAGATGGCCTGTTTGATTTAAGGCAACTGTAACTGCTCACTTTTTCCCCTTCGGAAAGAATAACTGACAGGTCACACAATACATAGACTGCCAATAAACAATATTTACAATATTTTCTTCTTCATGTTTTTCACCTAATTATTTATTGGTTTCGTGAATACTATAAAATACCCTTTGTTGTCGTATACCCACAAAACTTTTGTAGTTTTTCTATTTTGGAAAAATTAAACATACCTTCCGTAAATATTATTGTGTTCGTTTGTTCATGGCTGCACTTCAGATTTTATGCTAGGCGTGAGGAATCCGAGTTCACATTGTTGGGCAACATTTGTCCTTATTTACACATATTCAAGCTTGTTTTCTTAAGTCATATCGTACTTTTTTTTAAATCCGAAGTTTAGGTCAATTTTTATTTTTAAACTCAATTTATTAAAACTTATTAACGATTTCGTACTCTATTTGCAAGTCTAAATATACTGTCCTAAACCAAAATGACGTAACTTAAAATTTCCTAAGCAAATTGGACGTACTTCAAAGTTTCCTTGTTAAATGACCGACTTTTTTCAATAATCAATAAACCATTATTTTTGCATCTGCCTCATAGAATTAAATTCAAAAATAGAATGAAACTATTTAAAAAAATAAGATGTGCTGAGATTAGCGGCATAAAATGTCAAATATTTCAAGAGGAGCATATAATGAAGTACGTCATTTTGGCTTAGGACGGCAGTATATTACATGTAACAAATTACATCATAATTTAAAACCACGTATTTATTGCACCGAAATAATTGTTTAATAATTTTCAGACAATGAGTGATCTAATGATCAAGAATAATATAACACCTAAATCAAATTAGGTATTAGACTAATATATGATCTATCCACAATTGCACAGAACGAGCCCTGCCGTAGCTGTCACGTTGCGCGCTAATAACAAGACATTATTACGGTCGAATTTAAAAATCCGTATCTCGAAAACTGTATAAGATATGGAGCTAATTTTTTTTGCAAAAACTTTTTTGATCTTTAGACCATATTTCATTCGTATGTAATAGATACAAAATTCGAATATTTAATATAGTTGCCCGCACGTCGAAATTTCAAACACACAAAATTCGTTCATGTGATTTTGGATTTATTTAGAAAAAAACCGTAAGTGATTTTGAAGGTCTATTAGTACAGATAGATGCGCTCGTGTTTGTAGTATATAGATATAAAAAATCAGATTGATATCGCAAGTAGTTAATTTTTTAGGAAGAGGTAATCGTTTAAAAACACAAATTCTTGAACTAAAATTCGGCCATGTTTTTTTCTTGTGGAGAAGTTGCGCAAGCGCCAACAAAAGTCCAACAAGCCATTTCTGATGCCCCTAAGGATCCTCTTCCTGAATTCGTTTCCAAAAATCATTTACCTTGTTGGAATGGGTCATTTCAATTTTTAAAGCTTTGGACCTCTTACTAATAGGTAATACTTACGTGATACATGATACATTACATATGGTAATTTAAGTTGTGCAATATATGAGTAGTGTATATGTGACGTACAATGTGCGATACAGGATACGTCTGTTATACATTATACATGATGTGACATATAATGTATGGTATAAGGTATAACATAATAAATGTTTTTAGTTATATCATCGTTCCTCTTTTTATTGCAAAATACAATTTTAATTAAATTATGTCTTTTTCAGGAAGGCATCCCTGCAACAAATGCCATAAATCGTACAAAAATAGAACACACCTTCTTCGACATCTTAGAAATGAATGTAACGTTTTCCCTCAGTTTCAGTGTGAAGTTTGTAAGCGTTATTTTAAACACAAGCATTCATTACAAAGACACATGATGGCATGTACCACTCTGAAACTGTTCAATGTTTCTCACGGGGCTGGCAATGAATTTTATAGCGCTTAAATAAAAACGTGATGGAAATATATAGTAGAGGTCAGGTGTTGGAAGGACACCCAAGTACTGCTTGCTACTGGGCCAATGTAGTTCACCCCCCCCCCCCCTCCGTTTTCGAGGGTGCTGTAACCGATTCCATGGTCCAAAAAAGTTTTTGACTCCGGTTACCCCACAAGGTCGCCCCAAAACCACCTTTAAAGTCTCTTTGCCGGCGCAGACGTCAATCCAACCCAGAATTTTTGTGAATGGCCCCCATAATTTAAAGTGGTAGTTCTAGAGGGGGATGACCCCAATCACTCCTACCCCTCGATTCAATCCCTACATGGATTTTTTTTTTGTAGAAAATATTTACAATTTTTAAAGAGGTTAGTTGGAGGAAGTTGAAGGTGACCAGGGTTATAACCAGGGGTGGTTGCAACATCTACAGTGGGTGATTTTTTTCTTTTATAAAAATATTTCGACATTTTCAGAGAGGAAGTTTGATGGAGGGAAGATGAAAGTGACCAGGGTTATAACCAGCGGTGAATTTCCACTATATAGGGTTGTTACAACCCTGGTCACCTTTCATTTTCCCTCCATCGAACCCCCCTCTCCAAAAATGTTGGACATTTTAACATTCCACCCCCAGGCGGGGTTGCAACCACACCTGATTATAATCCTGGGCATCTTGATCTTCTTTCCAACAAACTCCCTTTTTAAAAATTGTAAATATTTTTTACAAAAAAATCCATGCCCTATGGGGGTTGAATCGAGGGTCATCCTCCTCTAAAATTACCACCCTAAGTTATGGGGAGGGCCAATTCACCAAAATACATGGTTGTCTGCACCGGGAAAGACACTTTAAGGGTGGTTTTGGGGCGAAAAGAGGGGGAGGGGAACTAGATTGTCCCCAGTAGCAGATATTTGAAATTCTCGAGCAAAACCCCGACCTCCACTAATATTGATTTGTATGCAATAAAGGATTTTGCAGCTGGCAGAACTATTTGACTAACAGCTAGGAAGCTGATGGCGGAAATCTTTAAGCCATCTGTTCAATAGGTACTTTCTTTTTTGATATTTTTTACAGCTCTTAATTAGTGCTAGTTTTGTATAAGGCACATCAGGGGTAATTTTAACTGTCTCAAAAATGATTTCAATATTTCAAGTTTGACGCGCTATTTAGGCAAAATTACTGACAGCCATACAAAAAGACTGACACGTTTCTTCTTTCTTACATATTTCAGTTTTTTATTACATTAATATTTCTTATTATTTTCATTTTGTTTGCTGTTACACTACAGTTGAATAATAATAAAATGGATAATATTAACTAAGCGTTCTAATTTCAAAATGGTACTATGCATGTAATAGCGCTAACACGTGATATGTGATATATGGCATATAATCCGTGTTCTGTGAACAATATGAATTGTCTAAATGTACTTTCCTTAGTTTATAAATTGTAAAACTAGAAGCGTGTATAGACTCAGCTTTGACCAGTTGGTTTTAAGGTCTATCCTGTATGCTCTTTTATTTATCGGTAGATTAGCAAAACAAGATAATATAACTAGTCTACGAGTATCCACCGTGCACTGCCACTGTTCTCTTCGAATTTGGTAGTTACTAAGGCTCACCACTTAGGAACGAACTAAACCAGTATTTCTATATAATAGTTCCAATCTGAAACATATTTTTTATAGGAATTTGCAAACAGTGGAAAGAAAAACTATCTATGAGAACTAAAAGAAAAGCTATATGTAAAAATATTATTGAAATCTTTGCATTCTTTCGATAACCTGACTTCTGGTTATGCTCTTATTTATATTCTTATTTGCCATTCTCATTATTCCAATCTCTTTCTGTTGCAAAGTCATGCCTGCTCCTGTCCAAACTGTTCTCAATGTATTGGCCAGTCAGCGATACTTGTGGCAGACAGAAGAACTGCGACAGATTAAATAAACAATATCTAATCTGTGACTGGGACTGATTGACTAGTCAATTTTATTAGTGAGGGCTTTGAAAATGGAAACTCCACACAGGCGCTTTTTCTAGATTTAAGTAAAACATTTGATTGTGTTTCCAAAGAAATTTTACTGAAAAAGCTGAAGTTTTATGGTTTTAGAGGTGTAGCACTTGAATGAATAAATTCTTACTTAACTAATACCAGTGTGTGTTCTGTAAGGATCAATTTAGCAACATGCTTGTATATTTCTTATTTATATATTATTATGTTTATCTCCTTTTAATTGACATGGCAATACACTACGGTGAAATTAATTTTGACTAATAAATTATTATTGTTATTATTATTATTATTATTGTGGCTAGAAGTGTCCGAAACTGTTTCGTTGCGGCTCGGTAAGATTCTGATATTAGACATGCTTAATATAAGGTGATAATTTAGTGTCTTTATTTTACGAAAGAAATGTTTTTTTTTAAATTAATAACAGGTTTTAGCTTATGACATAATATTCTTAATTATCGTAATATTGTGTATTGTTCATGACAAAAGTACAATAAATCCGTTACAAACAATTCAAAATACCTGTATTCGTTATATTTTTGGACCAAAGAAATTTAAACATGTCTCACAGAAACGTTTGCAATTTGGATGGCTTAATATATACAAATTATATCACCTGCTGATGTTTGTTAATAGAGTTCTTACCACTTCAGTGCCGAATTATTGCAAACAAAAACTTGTCGAAGTCGAAGAGATATCCATAACGTAAATATAAGATCTACTGGTATTTTGACCATGCCATTTTTGTGCGCTCTTTCTTCTACAACGCTACATCAAATTATATATGCTTGAAAATTATTTGAATTGTTTTTCTATAAATACATTTCAGTGTAAATTTAAGAAATTGTTATTTAACCAACATTGCACATAATATGTTTAAAACCGTATAGAATATACTTATGTATTTATTTTCAGTTGCTTATTTGCACAATTTGTGTTGTGTATGTAACTCTGCGTCTTAGTCACAGTTTATAATTATTATTCTTGTTTTGTTACTTGAAATAATTCTTTTAGTTCTATACTTGATATCAGTATCTTGTTCTTATATTTTTAAGGGTATAAGTTGTGGAATAGCTGTTGAGCTAAACTTTGCCCTTTAGATTAAGAGATTTTATGTCTTTTTTCTAATAAAGACCATTTTTAAGTTCGTGAATTCATTTTAATTTAAAAGATGATGAATTATGTCTTTATTTTACCTTTTTGTAGGTATTTGTTGAAAGGACATACATGTTTTATTTTAACAGTTTAAGCTAAGTATTGTAATGTAAGTAAGGTATAATTATTTGCTATCACATACAAGTACACGAATATCTTTTCCCCATGCATTACAGTGTAAGTATTTTGCTACAAGTGCAAAGTAAAAAGGTACAAATCAGTCTGAGTCCCCTCATAATTAATGCTACGGACTCTGTATATGATATAGAATAGTGATATACGTCATATCATATACGGTTATGATATACGATATACGATATATGATATGTCAGATGTGATATGTTATAATAGTACATGGTATAATTATGTTTTATGACTTGACATGGTATATGATTTATAAAATATGATACATGGTCTCTTAAGCGTATATTATGTTTAAGTTTATTCACATTTGCCATTGAATATATTAACCTGGGGGCGTTCAACTCATATACAACGAGTTTTGTTTCCCAGAAAATATTACAGAAAATAATACAATTGTAATTATTTACTGAGAATATAAAATATACTAAGAAATGAAATTAAAATAGATTTACAAGTGGAGAATTATTTATGTCTAATTGATCGTTAAGTAAAATATTACAGTTTTTATACCTATTAATTTCTAAGCTCTCAAGTAACGTCAACTTTGATCCCTTACTAGCTGTATGAAGGATATAAAAATTGTCGTTAAATAAGTGCTTTTCTTCCTAAAGGTGATTTGCAAAGGTAGAATTATTTTCATTGTTCAAAAAAGATTTTTTATGTTCCATTATACGTTTTTGAAAATTTCTACCTGTTTGTCCCACACATGTTTTAGGGCAAGTCTCACAAGTTAGCTTATACACTCCCGACAATTCTTCTTTTTTGTTTTTATCTTTATTGTTTTTAATAATAGAGCCTAAAGTATTATTAGTTTTATAAGCTATATTCAGACCTTGCTTCTCTAAAAATGTACTAATCTTTTCTGACGGGTCACCAATGAATGTTAATGAACTAAAATTGAATTTTGAATTATCATGATCTTTATAGGTCGGATATACTGCATTTACCGCGTTATTATACCGTTTTCTGTGCAATAAGTTATCTATAAAAGAGGCTTGAATTCCGTTGTTAACCGCGAATTGCTTAATTAAGTTTAACTCCTTATTAAATTCGTAATCCGATAATGGAATATTTAATAACCAATGTAACATACTATGATTAGCTGCATGCTTATGTTGTCTAGGGAGTAATGACATGTAAGTTATCGTGGTCTCAGTATGTGAAGGTTTGTGGTAAATGGAATATTGATGTGTGTTGTCAACTCTATTTATTGTTAAATCTAAAAAATTAAGTTTATTGCCACTTTCTCTTTCCATGGCGAATTTAATATTCGAATGTAATGAATTAATATAATCTAAAAAACTATTCAGTTGTCTTGTAGTGCTCACAAAACAGGTTAAAATATCGTCTACATACCTATACCAATACAAAAAACCTTTATGCAGGTGCATATTTCTATGAATAATTTGTTCTAGATCATCCATAAAGATTTTCGGTGGCAGGGGGCTTAATGGATTTTTAATAATTTACCACAAACCTTCACATACTGATAGCACGATAAATTACATGTCATTACACCCTAGACAGCATAAGCATGCAGCTTATCATAGTATGTTACATAGGTTATTAGATATTTTATTATCAGATTACGAATTTAATAAGGAGTTAAACTTAATTCAGCAAATCGCGGTTAACAACGAATTTCAAGCCTCTTTTATAGATAAGTTATTGCACAGAAAACGGTACAATAACGCGGCAAATGCAGTATATCCGACCTATAAAGATCGTGATAATTCAAAATTCAATTTTAAGTCATTAACATTCATTGGTGACTCGTCAGAAAAGATTAGTACATTTTTAAAGAAGCAGGGTCTGAATATAGCTTATAAAACTAATAATACTTTAGGCTCTACTATTAAAAACAACGAAGATAAGAATAAAAAAGAAGAATGGTCGGGAGTGTATAAGCTAACGTATAATGGAACATAAGAAACCTTTTTTGAACAATAAAAATAAATCTATCTTTGCAAATCACCTTTTGGAACAAATGCACTTATTTAACGACACTTTTGATATCCTTACTATAGCTAGTAAGGGATCAAAGTTGACGTTACTTGGGAGCTTAGAAATTAATAGGTATAAAAACTGTAAGATTTTACTTAACGATCAATTAGACATAAATAATTCTCCACTTGTAAATCTATTTTAATTTCATTTATTAGTAGTATATTTTATATTATCAGTAAGTAATTACAATTGTATTCAAATTAGTTTTCAGGTAATTCAATGTTATGTATTTAAGGCCCAAAAAGTTCAATTTGTAAGTAGTGTAGTAGAGACGATCGTCATGTTGACATAATATATGTGAAAACGTTAAAAACAGTTTAGTGTTTTTATTTCATTAGTGACAATACATGAAGATCTGTTGTTGATCCCAGTACATAAAACAACATTTCAAAATTGACTACACTATAATTGTATTATTTTATTTAACAGTGTTCCTAAAACTATGAGACAACTAAAGTTATCTTCATTTAAAAAAGAAATGAAAAAACAAATGTATTTTATAGTGTTGATGAATTCCTAAATAGATAAAATTTTTCTTTTCTCTTTCTCCGTCTATTTTGCTATATTTTTTCATTAAAAGAGTTCTTGTTTGTTTTTTTATACGTAATATTCATATACATATTATACATTCTTTTATTAATGTATATTTTTGTGTATTTATGTATTTTATAAATTTGTGTTTTTATGTGCCTGATTTTAACTTTTTATTACTACAACGAAACATAAATTAATTATGTTTTTAATTTATATCAGTTAGCTTAATTAAAAATTGTTTATTGACGTGCCAAATGTACATAATATTTGTATCAAAAATTGACAAAATAAATTCTATTCTATTCATGTGATATGCAATATATGATATATGACCAAACTAAACTAGACTCTATTTTTGTTTTCATTGTTCATTCAACATTGCGTAATACAACTTTAAACTATGTCTTTTTTCAGGAAGGTACTCCTGCGAAAAATGTGATAAATCCTACACAGATAAAAGAAATCTTCGTCGTCACCTTAGAAAAGAGTGTAACGTTTTCCCTCAGTTTCAATGTGAAGATTGTATGCGTTATTTCAGACACAAGCATTCATTACAAAGGCACATGACAAGAGTGCACCATCTTTTCTAGGACATAACTAATAAGTTTCTTATTAATATGAAGGAAATGTAGTTATTTGTTTGTATTAAATAAGTAAGTTGCAGATAGGTGCTGTTAGTTATTAAACATTTTGACACCATTATATAAATCAAAAAATAATTTCAAGTAAATCAACAACTTACTAATAATACAAGGTACCATGAAATCTAATTTAAAAAACAAAACTTACAGGGCCGCATTCAGGTAACCCGTTATAAATGAGTAAAGATTTAAGTGCAGTGCAACATTGGATGATAATTAAGTGCAACACATCATGGACTTCGTATTACAAAATGCCTTCCAAAAATGATGTAAAAACTCCATGTCCGTATTTAAAATTTTGGAGTTGATGAAGGTCCTGAGGTGACGTAACGTCGCAGAAAAATCATACTTACGATAGGCGTATAGAGCATTGTAAAATGCTTTAAGAAGTTCAGTAATAACGGAAATATTTCGAAAAATCAAAAATTCATAATTTGGATTTTTATTTACTATCTCAAAAACTAACAAGAATATTTCCGATGTGTTTATGCCATGTTATTGAATACTACATTGTGCAATATGCCACCATTTAAGCAACTCTCTATCTCTTACCGTTTCCGAGATCTTAATGGTGACCATCAAATTTGAATCGGCCTGTATACTTTTTATGTTTTGTACATGAAACATGAATCATGTACCTCTCCTACATTAATTTGATTTTTATTTTTCGTTATTCCTTAGTTTTCTGCCCGGTTTTATAAAGTGTGTTTAATTCATTACTATTATATTATTCAAAATATGTAAGTATAAAAATGATTTAGAAAATATCATACAATTAGCAACTTATGCATTCAAGAATAAACATAACTTACGAACCAGCAAAATATATAGAGGATACATATATTTAATCAACCAAACGACAGAGTTCTACCAAATTTACATTTAATATGCAGAATATTAAACACTATAGATTCTATGCTATATGAAGATTCCTAAGCAGGGAAAGATCCTTATTGTTTACATAGGAGATTATGTTGTTTCTGTCTTATTTCGATGGATCTACTTGTTTGGCCTATGTAGGACATTCTGGACAATTAACACAAACTATGCAACTCATATTAATTTCTAATTCAAGCCATATAATTGTGTATCATTGTTTCTATAACACTAGTGGGAAAACAATAATTTGAAAATGTTTGAGATAGAATTAGGAACATTTGTTTCATCCTTTTAGAAAATGTTACAAATCTAATTTAATGTCAACATACTTGTGTCCCATCCTCCCATTTTTTATTTGTCATTAAATATAAACCTTATTTTTAGGCAAACTATTGATAGTACATTGTAGCAAATGTGGGAAGACATTCAAAAATCATAATTCATGGAGGGTCCATTATAAAATCGACTGTACTGTACAACCGACATACCAGTGTCCACATTGCGAGTTTATTTCAAAACGAAAATATAACCTAAAAAAACATTTGTCTAATCGTCACCAATTAAACTAGGGGAAATTCTTGAAACTAAAAATGATGTTTTCCGTATTTATATTTATTTAGCGACTATACTTTATTGTAGTCCGGTCCTCGTAATTGGAATTTGGAAAAAATATGAAACGGCAATTAAGTATATTGACTATTCTTATAGGAAAAATACTGAACACGATGGTAACATTAAAAAAATTAAAAAATACAGGCTTCATTGGTTTTAAGAGAAAATTTTAATTTTTTTATGTTTTTTCACTTTTTAACGAAAACGGTGCATCGGACAAAAAAAGTCAGGATATAAAAATGAAAATTTTATCAATACGCGACCGTCCGTCCATCTTTGACAGTTCCATTGTTATGAACAAATTAATGGTTCTAAATTAATATATTTTCTCTGTTCAACAAAAGGTCATAGTAATACTTTATTGTGGTCAAAATGTTGCATTTTGTTCGTAGAATTTACAGTTTTTTTTTCTTTTTTTGTATATCTTTGCAATTGTTTAAACAAATAAGCTAATTTTTTATCAAGGATTTGCGACTTTCATTGACATTTTTTGCACTCCCATGGCAATCGATAAATATTGATAAAAACTACCATTTCTGTGTGGTCTTACCCATTTTTTATTTTTTATGTATTTATGTATGTATTAATAGCATATAATACCACATGCTTTAATTAGAAAACTTGTTTTATTGTTCCACCAGTGGCGTTCCTGCGAACATGTCCCCTTTACCAAAAAGTGGTACGCCACTGACATTTTTCCGTGTGGATATTTTTCCTAATTTATAAATAATTGACAGTCGTAATCGCAAAATGGTCTACATCTCCGGTTCTAGTTAACATATCGAGGTCCATCTAGGCTCAAAATTTTCCTTTTTACTTTCCTTGCATACCGAAGGGAGGTGTGGTATTCGAGAAAAAATCACCCTCCGAGATTTTTTCGGATTTACACGTTTCAGGTCACGTAGATTACGAAAATATAGGTTTTTTAATTCCGTCAGTCTGTCTGTGCGTCGGTGCATTATCTAAAAAACTACTTGACGGATAATATTCAAATTTGGTAGATAGCTCACGTTAAAAGTAATATTATAAATAATTCCTCCATACAATATGTAACTCGGCAAGTCAATAACGTTACTCTGCCAATTCCCAGATCCACTCTAGTCAAAGACTCAATTATTTACAATGGCTATAAGATGCTCAATCACTTACCAAATAATATTAAAGAAATGAGCTCAAATACAAATTTCAGAAAGGCGGTTAAAAGCCTTTTAATTGTTAAACCCTATTATAATTTAGACGAGTACTATAATGACACATTCTAATTAGGCATTTACTACCTTATCTTTTCGTATTTTCTGACTTTTTACATTAACTATTATAATTATTGTATTAAAATTTATATGTAATCTATGTTTTGTATTTATATAATGTAGGTGCACTGTGTAAACTATATACAGGGTGTTTGGTAAGGCGATGCCGATCCTGAACAGGGAGGTAGAGGGGGTCATTTGGCATCTATATGACCAAACATACGTATATGAAAAATGCTACTGTTTTTTTTATATTTCCAATTTTCTACTTTTTCAAAAAATCCCCATATTTCATCGTTTATTTAAGTATTACGTACTAAATGTAACTTTTGATATTCTGAAATATTTTTTTTCTTTATCCGAAATACATCAACTTCCAACAAAATAAAAAATGAATGAGAGTTTCTGTCGCCTAAAAAAAATAAAATGACATTTATTAGAAGAAAATTGTAATGGCAATTAAAAGTGTCGATTTTGGAAGTATTACAAAATTTTTTTAAAAAGTCATCTAGATATTACAATTACTTTTAAAACTTCTCTATTGTATCCTCTTTAAGTGACAATATCATACATACCATCAAGTTTTACCAGTCACTAAAAATAGACAAAAGACTGTCAATCGGCAATAATTTTTCATTTCATCAAAAATTAAATATGCGCGATCTTCCAACAAAAACAAAACTATCGTTTCAAAAAACTTCATATAAAACAAAAATGATTATTTGAAAACAAATTTATTATTTTTGGTGTTCAAAATGAGACCCGTTATTTCTAATACATTTCCTCGCCCGTCTTCTAATTTCAGCAGTGGTTGTCTTTAATGTCATTTCTTGTTGCAGTTGTAGAGCGGCTCGTTCTATTTTTGCCACTAGTTGAACACGGCTTTGTATTTCCTCATTATACACAAGTTCCTTCATTCTACACCATACGTAATAGTCCACTGGCGTTAAATCTGGGGACCTTGCAGGCCACAGAATAGGTCCACTACGTCCAATCCACCGATCGGGATATGTTCGATCTAAGTATTGACGGACTGTCAAGCGGTAGTGGGCTGGGCATCCGTCATTTTGGAAAATGATACGGTGACGAAGGTTAATTGGCAGATTTTCCAGGAGAGGAGGAAGATCGTTCTCCAAGAAGTCGAGGTAAGCGTCCCCGTTCAGGTTATCTGGTAGGTAATGAGGCCCAATGACATGTCCATGAATTACACCCATCCAAACATTGACACTAAACTTATTTTGAAAGGAAGTTTGTTTCTTCATTTGCGGGTTGTCGCCCAATAATGGAGATTGTGAAAATTTGTTATGCCTTCACGAGAGAATTTTGATTCGTCCGTCCATAGAATGGATTTTAAGTAATGGGGGTCTTCAATATCAGCATTCAACAAAAACCGACAAAATGCTATTCTCCGTACAGGGTCGCCCTCTTCGAGGCCTTGTACTGAAGTATAATGGTAAGGATGTATTCATTACTGACCAAGTCTTCCAAATTGACAATCCAACTTGCTGTGCCACTTTTCTAACGCTTGGTGTGGGATCTGTAGCAAATGCGGCTAGAATATTGTCATCAACTTCGGGATGATGGCGTACAGGTCCTACAGCAGGCTCATGTTGATGTAAATTACCTGTTTCCGCTATTCGGCGATAAGTGTTGCTGAACACACGTGGATCTGGAGTCCTTCTATGTGGATGAAATCGTCTATTATACAATCTTGCGGCCCGGTAAGCATTCCCATTTGCTTTGCCATAGTAACTTGGTTACTATAAGTAGCCATTGAAATTAATTTTACTCAATATGTCAGAAACTTAAAACAAATTATCAGTAGAAATCGACACAACACTGAGGATAGCTATAAACTTCGTTAAAATTAAAGGAAACACAAAAATGCGCACGTTGACAGCTGTCAGTGATATTACTAACAAACAAATGCCTGGTCGTGACTGTTTTTGAAACGGTAGCTTTGTTTTTGTTGAAAGACGCGCCTATTTAAATTTTGATGAAATGAAAAATTATTACCGACTGATAGTCTTTTGTCTATTTTTAGTGACGTAAAACTTGATGGTATGTATGATATTGTCACTTAAAGAGGATACAATAGAGAAGTTTTAAAAGTAATTGTAATATCTAGATGACTTTTTTAAAAAATTTTGTAATACTTCCAAAATCGACACTTTTAATTGCCATTACAATTTTCTTCTAATAAATGTCATTTTATTTTTTTTAGGCGACAGAAACTTTCATTCATTTCTTGTTTTGTTGGAAGTTTATGTATTTCGGATAAAGAAAAAGAATATTTCAGAATATCAAAAGTTACATTTAGTACGTAATACTTAAATAAACGATGAAATATGGGGATTTTTTGAAAAAGTACAAAATTGGAAATATAAAAAAAACCGTAGCATTTTTTATATAGGTATGTTTGGTCATATAGATGCCAAATGACTCCCTCTACCTCCCTGTTGAGGATCGGCATCGCCTTACCAAACACCCTGTATGTCATGGACCTACGCTTATTTACTTTGTTAATGAGAAACTCTTCTGAACAATAAAGTAAATTTTGATTTGATTGGATTTGATGTTACTGTTAGCCAAGAAATGGTTAAATTTTCACTGGAAAATATACAGGGTGGACCGTCTAAAGGGAATAAATAATATTTTTTTTTGCTCAAATTTAAAATTTCCATGTTTGATGACATTCTAAATCTATTTCAGAAAAAAAATTTCAAAACTTTTTGAAAATTTCTTTACCAGCAGAAAGATGGGATTTTTTTTGCTCAAATTTAAATTTTCCACGTTTCATGACATTCTAAATTTATTTCATAAAACAAATTTTTCAAAAAGAAAAATTTGAAAATTTTGTCAAATAAAAATTTTTAAAATATATTTTTACTAATAGAATATGTGATGGATGCTCAAATTTAAAATTTACACGATTCATGACATTTTAAACTTATTTCATTAAAAAAAAAAATAAAATTTATTGAAATTTTTTTTACCTTCTACTGGTAAAAAGATGGGAACTTTTTTTGCTCAAATTTACATTTTCCAGGTTTCATGACATTCTAAACCTATTTTATAAAAAAAATTGTTTTTTAGTGAAAATCCCATGACGATTGTATCATGGGGGTAGGACCTATGCATTTTTTCGTTTTCTAGTGTTGGTATTTTAATTATTACAAGGTGTTCTAGGGCAATTTCCTAAATTCTTCCAAATTCCCTACAGAATAATACATAATCCGTAAAAAATTCATACAATATAAAATCTGAAAAATGAAATTCAGTGGTCCAAGATCTGCGAACACGCTTGGGAGAATGGACACAGAATAAACTGGGACTCGGCAAAAATTTTAACAAGAGAGGCAGATAGTAAAAAAAGAAAAATTAAAGAATCCACGATAATATTATTGAATGAGGATACATGCGTGTCGAATTGTTCCGTTGATGTCTGTACAACTTGGTTGCCAATGTTAAAAGAGGAACTTCACAAACTTAACATTGTATAAAAACTAAAAAAAACTGTTAACTATGTCAACAGTTCTATGTAAATAGTAAGTATCTATGGATATTGAATATAACAAACATTCTTAGAGCTGTGTATCATACACAGTAAAAAAAGAATTTTCAAAAAAAAGCCTTGAAAAAGGAAACAGAATAGATTTCCGAAAAGTCGGCGAAATATTTAATTTCAAGTGTTTATACTTATTTGTGTTGTTTATTAAAACAAGTAACCTTTAACTAACGTAAACGTCACAGGCGTAGAGGTTATTTACCAGTAACATACTGGTTAATTGTGATATTTTGTAGATTCCCCGAGCACCGCTTAAAAAGAAAACATACATGTGGTAGGAAGTCCCAAAGAATTGAAGAAGGAAAAAAAAATCTGAGTAATAACAGAGTTGTTTTATCTTTTAAAAATTTCTCAAAGTTTCATTCGAGCCCTATATGATTTATTTTGCTCTTTCCCTTGGCCCGCTATCTATTATGCAAAAATAGGCGAATTTTAGGCATTTTTTTGCGGTCATTCTTTGTAAAGGTATTTACGCAAGCCTTCCATATTTTGCACCTTTTATTTAATATTGAATTTTTGCTATCGGATGACTACTCTGTATATTTTTTTGACCAAAAGTTATCAGGTTTTCTTTGTAATAATACCTTCCGATTACTATTCTCATGTGTGGTTTCGTAATAATTCTTTAGAGTGACCTCCCTGTATAAATAAAGAGGGAAGTTCTGTGTAAATACCTTTACCGATTTTTTTATTATCTTTCATTTACCGACCGAATTGCATTTCGATACGACGTTCCTGACCTGGGATATTTCATTTGTTTACTAAGCATTTTTTTAAAACGTTGACGGTGGGTAAGAAAAAGAAAAAAGGGCCAAGACCACACAGAAACGGTAGTTTTTATCAATATTTATCTACTGCCATGGAAAGTCGCAAATCCTTGATAAACAAATTAGCTCATTTGTTTAAACAATTGCAAAGATACGCGAGATATCTACTGTGAATTCTAAGAACAAAATGCAACATTTGACCACAATAAAATTGTTAATTTAGAACCCATAATTTGTTTATAACAATTGAACGGTCAAAGATAAAAGGTCTCTACAAGTCTCAAACGACGCGCATTGATAAAATTTTCATTCTCTATGTCTTGACTTTTTGTCCTACACCGTTTTCGTTACAAAGTTAAAAAACATAAAAAAATTAGAATTTTCGCTGAAAACCACTGTTTTTAACAATTAAAAGCATGTTTTTCATACATTTTTTAATGTCACCATCATGTTCAGGGCAAATTTTCCCATAGGAATAGTAAAATTACTGTTTTAAATCTCTGACCCAAATCGATGATTTTGACTGTACGACGGCCGGCCTATTGTTACCAGTGCCAGTGTATGGAGTTTTCAAATATATCTGTATTTTGTTTATACTTGGATTTTTATTGAGATGTCATAGTTGATAAGTTATTCATAGAAAATATCGAAAGTTACAGAGTGCAACAATATCTGTGTTAGTTTATTGATGCACTTGAGCAATATATATATTTTTAAGAAGTGAGTAATAAAGAAATTGCATGGTGTAAACTTTGCACTTCCGCCACCCTTGATCCCTTTGCACAAAGCTTTCCATGACAAATGATTATAATGTCAAGTAATTAATTTCTAATTTAAATCTATTTTAAATCGACTGAAGTTTCCCAAGAGATTTCCTGTAAGTGTAAATTTTCTTTCAAATGTTGAAGTTGTTGATCTAAAATGATTTTATCACTTTAAAAATATTTTAAACAAATCTGCTGTCTGCTGCATTTTGGCGCCACAAACAACCATACACATGTCCAGGACAGTCAAGAAATTTGCATGGTAGAGAAGCTAATCTGCATGCGGATTATAATTTGTTAATTTTAATTTATTTCCAGCATATTATAAAAGTGATTTTTTAGGAATAATAGAGGCGACAGAGTTAAGTTTTGATCAAAACTCCGAGTTAGCTCAAGTTCGTAAAAAGCTTAGGTTTCCCGATGACGCTAGTGTTAAAAGCAAGTTTATACAAGCAAGAAACAGACAAAAAATGACCACTTTCATTTTGAAAAGCGAGAGTAAGTATAATTTTTTGAGCCTTTTAAATTATGTGTATTTACGGAGTTAAAGCTTACCTACCATAAATTATTCATATTTCGACGAATTTTATGATATAAAGGAAAATTCATGCAACGCTCTACTTTAAAGTGATATATGCAATAAGGCATATTAGGCTTTTCAGAGGAAAGTTGTCACTTTTCTCAGTTTTTGGCCTAAATCTCAGAAAGGAAGCGTTTTTTCGACAAGCCCATACAAAATTAAAATAGAGAAAATTTTCTGCATTTTTCATTATCAGTTTTTTTGTAAGACTAACCGTTCCGTCACTAGAGCGCACCAAGAAAGGGCCATGTTCCCGGACTCAGTATATGAATAATGAACATAGGGAAAATAATTGAAAATATAGTCTTTCCTGTGTAGCCGTACACGTTGACCAGGAATCTCTCCCCTGCTGCTGCAATGCTTTCTGAAGTTGCCTCAGAATTATGAACACGCGGTAAGGTGGGGGTTTTTGATGAGAGTTTTCACAAACTTCAATTTCCCTTGGTTGTAAGGTGCTGAAGTCGTATCACACCCACTTATTGCGTGAAGAAACATGATGTGTTCTTTAATGGTTTTGTTTTGCAGAGCGTGCACAGGAGAGTAGGTGGTTGGAAGAACGTTCTCCTTTCCTGGTTCCAGGAATAATACGTTTTCTCGTTGGCAAAGAGCCGTAAGGATGACCAACAGGTCGTTGTCCTCTACAACCACCACCACAGTCTTAGTACGTTCAGCCAAAGACAGGGCTTCGTTCCCAATGACGGTGTTGGCATCTTGTGTGGCTGTGGTAAAATTCAGTTGAAAGATTTGCCCTAAACGAACTAACATACATACATAGCAAGTTAAATAAAAGCTTGTAAAAAACCATTCGAGTGTTCCTTCCAACATTTTTACGACTTGATCCGCTGACCAGGAGTCTTACGCAAATTTTGGAAATTTATAACTTTATATTCAGCAATCATGACAACCCATACTAAACATGAGTTCATTATAAATCATTTACGATCAACAGTTAAGTATCATATCAAGGACGATTTCCGTGAAAACAGTGAATTTCACTAGATATGGGAATATGGTCCTTCTTTGGCGCGCTCTAGTGGCAGAACGGTTAATCTTAAAAAAAAAAACGTTATATATGAAAAATGTAGGAAATCTTGTCCACTTTAATTTTGTATAGAGTGGGCTTGTCAAGAAAATGCTTCCTTTCTGAGATACTGGCCAAAAACTGAAAAAAGTGCCAAAATTTGGGCAAGTGCCAAGAAATCAAAGTTCCGGGCCAAATTTTTTCCTGCAAACTTCAAATTCATGTTCAGTGACCCAAGAAACATAGAGGGTGACAATATCAAAACTATAGCAAAATTTTCCTCTGAACCCTCATTTTTTTCCTAATACGCCTAGCCTATAATTAAAGTACTCAAAAAATTATTGCAACACATGTGAGACTTCGAGTAAATGTTGCTATTTAATGTCCAATTGATCATTTGCTTTTGCCAATCAAAAGTTATAGCCACTTATGTACAGCGCTCCCGCAAGCCTATTCCAGTGTGAGCGGACGGCCGACGACGTAGCGCGACTTGGAGCTTTAGTTAACAAATTACTGCTCGCTCAACTTTAATTCGACAAGCGCATGTCATATATGTTTCTTTCGTAAAATTTTCTGTTCTTTCCAATGGTGCTGTCAGTTTGTTTCATACAAATTGAATTTAAAAATTTCTTCATGAAATATCGTATTTTTGCACCTAAATTGTTTAATTTTTCACACAATTTCTCGCGGTGGCATTTTGATATTTTGTTCTCCACACCTTTCTGAACACGTTTAAACAGAAATCATCGATCGAGGAATATTTCCAAAGTTCGGGTGATTTTTTGTCTAATTTGATTCCCCTATAACTATTTCACCACTTCTACATCAATGTGACTGCTCATATAGTAAAAAGACGACATTTGACTGCAAGGAACCTCCGATACAAAACATTTTTTTTGTGGTCTTTTAAATTTTATTTTAGTAATTCTAAATTTGGTCCTAGTTCTTAAACTATTAAGTCAAGTTATGCAAAAAAAAATGTTTTGCCAACCTACTTACTGCCTGCTCCACTTGTTACTAAGCGTCACTATGGTAAAATTGCTGAGAATTCCAGATCATTTATTGTGTTAGTACGTTTGTTCAGATGGTAAAAGATCACTCAATACAAATAGACCTAGACTTACTAGCAATACGTTTCTTATAGCAAAATCTTTTAGCGTTCCAAAAGGAAGTTATGGAGTATCTGCAAAAAATTGATAGGAAATTAAATAACTACACTAGAGTTAACGCGCTGTTTGATGGCACAGATCTGGAAGCATCTGTTGTACAAGAGTTGCCGTTGGATCCTATTTTAAAACTGCTACCTATCAAGAATTTGGAAAACTTCCAAGTTTTGGAAGATTTCTTGGCTGCTGATGAAGGCAACGTTATAGCAATGGTAAGAAAGTAAATATACATAAAGCACCGGAAAAGTGAAATAGACTACGTCTAAAATTAGAACAATAGGGTTTTCACTCATAGACCAGTGACTTTAATTTATATAAGTGTTGTTGCTCTTAGCACGCCGATTTCTTTTGTAAAATTAGTAAAAAATTATAGACCGGCGGTACATGACCAGTCAGGTGAAACGTTTTTAAAATGCATGCCAATCATATTTATATGAATATAATTACTATAAATATGCCAGAAATGCTAATTTTAGGCACTCGCCGCGTGCAGAAGGCGATGGCATGGAAAATCGATGTCTGTTAACGATTTTTAAATGGATGCCAAAAGTGCCAAACGAAAAGCCGTTAAGAGAAATCCTGTGGGGACTTATTGGCATGCAGGTTCCGTGCCCACAACAAATTTTGGTACCCACGTTGAATCGTAAAATTCTTTGGTATCTCCGAACGAAGTTAAAATGCATGCCAATATGTTTTATGATAAATTTGCACTATAAAACGACGACAACCGATTGGTATGCAGTTTTATAATGCAGAGCATTATTAAAAGTTATCCCTAAAAATGCAAAAAAATTAAGATCTCTCCGAACGACTTTATAACGTACGTTAATCAGTTTTATGAATAATTGACACTACCAAACGACGATTTACCGACTGGCATGCAGTTTTCTAGTACAGAACGTTATTAAAAGTTATTCCTAAAAATGCAAATAAATCCGGTACGCCCGAACGATTTTAAAATGCATGCCAATAAATTTTATGATAAATTTGCACTACCAATCGACGATATATCGATTGGCATGCAGTGTTTTAGTGCAGAACGTTAATAAAAATTATTCCTAAAAATAGAAAAAAATTCAGTAATCCCTGAATGCTTTTAAATTGCACGCCTATATATGTTATGATAAATTTGCACTACCAAACGACGATTTACTAATTGGCATGCAGTTTTGTAGTGCAAAACGTTATCAAAAGTTATTGTAAACCGTGCAAAAAAGTTCAGGTATCTCCGAACGTTTTTAAAATGCATGCCATTGCAGTATGTTGTAGGCAATTAAAACAAAAGGTAATATTAAACTTTGGCATGCAGTTTCAACGTGTATTAAAGTGTTTTGGATTCTAAAAAATTATTGCAATTTTTGAAATACTCCTTTTTTAGCGCGCCTTACATTTTCTATACGTATATTATACCGAAGAAACAGGTGTAATATGAAATAAAAAATGAAGTGACTTCTCTAGAAACTTGTTGATGGAAGCTTACAGAAACAGCAACAACGATAACAATAATAGTAATAATAATAAAAATAATAATAAGAGACTAAGGGAATTAATTGACTCAAACAATTAGTACGTTTTAATTAGTCATTTTAAAAAATATTTCAAACCAAAATATAACAATTTATTTTTTATTCAGCGTCCAACTCCATAAGCATGTCTTATTAGGATCATCTTCAATGTTAAAACGTCGTTGTGCTCGATATCGTGAAATTAATAATTTGTACTTTTGATTACAAAGATTTATTAACTAAATCGAAGAGCCGATGTCGGGTGAAGGGAAGGTGTGAGCGAGACGGTAGCAGTGACGTGTTTGGGCGACCATTAGCCGAGTGGATATAGGCAAATTTTATTTATGGAGTCAAAGATTTTGGGTAAATTTTTCCTTGCGTCTTCAATGAGAACCTTAACTTTCAGTTGTCGCATTCTCAGAGTCATCCAGTTCGCCTCCATCTTGGATTTTCTTATTTTTTTAAATCACTCATGCCGTTGATAATTGACTTTGTAGTTAAACTCTCCCAAGCACTGAAAAAAATGTATTAGCGGCCAAAGTTGAAATAAGCCCTTTCATTCGTTTCGCGCGCGTATTCTTTTATTTTAATAACGCCCTGCGCTAGAAAACTGCATGTCGATCAGTAAATCGTTGTTTGGTAGTGTAAGTTATTCATAAAACTGGTTAACGTACGTTTTAAAGTAGTTCAGAGATATAACTGAAATTTTTTTCATTTTTTGTAATAACTTTTAACAACGTTCTGCATCAGAAAATTGCATGCCAATCGGTAAATCGTCATCTCGCAGTGCAAATTTATCGTAAAACGTAATTGGCATGCATTTTAAAATCGTTCAGAGATACTTGAAATTTGTTCACGGTTTGTAATTACTTTTGACAACGTTCTGCGCTAGAAAACTGTATGCCAGTGGGTAAATCGTCGTTTGGTAGTGCAAATTATTCATAAAACTGATTAACGTACGTTTTAAAGTCGTTCGGAGGTAACTGAAATTTTTTACATTTTTGTGTAATAACTTTTAATAACGTTCTGCATCACAAAACTACATGCCAATCGGTAAATCGTCGTTTAGCAGTGCAAAATTGTCATAAAACGTAATTGGTATGCTTTTTAACCTCGTTCAGAGTTACCTTACATTATTTGTCGTGTATTTGTTTGACGGCAAATATTTTAAGCATCCGAAAACTACATGCCAAATGTTAATATCTATTTTTTTCATTACCAATAAGATACCTCCATGGCATGCATTTTAAAATCGTTCGGCGAGACTTGAATTTTTTTGCATATCTAGGAATAACTTTTAGTAACGTTCTGCATTATGAAATTCCATGCTAATCGGTAAATCATCGTTTGATAGTGCAAGTTTGTCATAAAACATATTGGCATGCATTTTAACTTCGTTCGGAGATACCAAACAATTTTTCAATTTAATGTGCGCACCAAAATTTGTTGTGCGCACGGAAACTGCATGCCAATAAGTTCCCGCTGGATTTTTTTCACGGCTTTTCATTTGGCACTATTGGCATCCATTTTAAAATCGTCCATAGACATCAATTTTTCATGCAAACGGAGAATCGACTTGCACATCCTTCTGCACGCGACGACTGCCTAAAATTAGCATTTCTGGCATATTCATAGTAATTACATTTATATATTTGATTGGCATGCATTTTAAAAACGTTGCACCTGACTGGTCATGTACCGCGCCGGTCTACTGTGGATGCTACTATTACTGTGTTGTCAATTTTAGGCAGGAGAACTTAGTCGTAAGGGCGGAGATACAGCAAAAGAACTCATAAGAAGAATAATGAACACCACTTTGTCCAATGAACTTGGTTGTATGTTCAGTTGGGAAGGTCACAAGGGGAAGCACGTTTTTAAGAAATACCACTTTGCTGATGTTTTGCTAAGTAAGTTTTATAATAAAATGGAATGTAAACGCATCTGAAGTTGAAGCCATTTGCTAAGTTCCTAATAAATGGGAAACTCGTGGCTTGTTTCACAAACTGGTGTATCAATAATTCCTCAAATTTTAAAGTTTGAAAAGTTTTCTACGTAAACTATGAATAGCTATAAATTCTACATATACGCCACTTAAAAAAACCTTCAATGGCTAATTTGGTATGCTTCTATAGCAAACTATAATTTGCATCTTTCGACTTCCACTTTGTGAAGACAACGGCGATTTTTCTGTTTTTTCTTTTTGGAATTAATGGTTTAGCAATTGTAGATCTTAGCATAATTGCTAGTGGCTTTAATTTCTGTTAGAGTATAGGCAGGTTAAACATTATATTCTAATTCAAGGAGCTGCCCGTCTTAACAGTCGTACCTCAAAGGTTCAAGAGGATATAATTATTAAATGCATTAAATCATGGCTGGTTAAATGCAAGGAGCGTATAATTTTGTCGTAAGTATTTTTTACATATTTATTATCTACACAAAAAGAAAGGAATGTCCTTAGTGTCACATGTGTTTATCACAAAACAAATTCTTGTCCATGACCCTCTTCGCTCAGTGTCCAAAATCGAACGAGAATTGTAAGACTCTCGTTAAAACCAAAAAGTTGAAATTAAACACGCGGGTTATTCACTCTTTTTTCTTTACCAGTAATTCATCCATAACTTCTTTTTACGGCATCCGTAAGTGTTCAGAGAAAGAAACGTTCTTGAATAAACAAAGAAATTTCTTTTTTGTTATGCTCTCAATGACTAACGATGACCGAGATATCGCCATTCAAAGTTGACCATTTTTTGCCATATTTTGCCGCATAAGCTCTCATACACGCGAAAGTTTCATGGTATACCCCCTTTCTCCTTTAGTTTTGAAAATAATTGATTGAAATTTAGGATATGCTACATACATAATAAGCGTCACTTTTTGACACACAATTGATTTTTTTTCACTTCCGGTTTCGCGGCAAGTGACACTAACTTTCGATTTTTAAATGGAACGCCCTATATATATTATTGAATTTTTGAATTCTGCATAATTTTCTGAATCCAACGATGCCAAATAAGTGACATTTCAAACATCAATTTTTTTTGTAACATAATTTTTAGTTTTTCATTTAAGGGTGCCATGACGATTCCGCTTTATTCTAAATGAGCCGAGTAATGCTACAAAAATCAAAGTCTCGTTAAAAACACAAAATTACGTGATTTATGAGCAAAATGGTTTTTAGGGCAAAACTCAATTTTTTCATATCGGTACCGTGGTACCAGTACTATTAATAAGGAATTTATTCATATTTCGTATTAAAATATTCGATTAATACAAACAAAATTGCAGCTAAAAGAAAATAAAAAAATACAATTTTGTTCTAATTAAATGTTAAGAAGTAACTAAGATGGCTTTGAAAACAATGAAATATTTAGCTTGTCAAACATTTGTTGGTTTAATGGTGTTTTTATTGTGTCTTTAAAAATTGTTTGAAATTCTTGTTAATTGTGTTCTAAATGCGGCAAATTTATAAAAGAGATAAAAAGTGGACATGTTAATTATTTATGGGGAAAGTAAAAAACAATGCAATTGCAGCTATGGACTTTAATGGCCGACGATATCCTGAAGATAATGTCCAGCAAACAAATATTTTAAACGTGTTGAAAATCAGTTCCGAAGAGAGCCCAACAATAATCCCGAAGAGAACTTCATTATTGACGAAGGAACGGAAATTAATGTTTCGGCTCGAACAGAAGTTGATAAGACTGTTTCTTTAAGGCAAGTTGGATTTGAATTGAACATCAGTCACCAAACAGTAAGCCGAATTTTGCACAAATGCCACTATAAATCTTTTAAATACCAATTGCACCAGTATTTGTACGAACGTGAGTACGAACATAGGATGGAATATTGCAATTGGATTTTGTATAATAACGTGCAGCCAAACAATGATTATTTTGGACTAATTTTATTTCGGACGAGTCAATGTTTACAAACTTGGGATTATTTAACCGACAAAATACAAAATATTGGTCACAAGAAAATTAAAATTTATTACGTGAGGGTAACTTTCAAGTGCGGATCCGTTTCAATGTTTGGCTTGGAATAATCGGTAGTAGAATCATTGGTCCAATAATATTTGCAGGACCCCTGACTGGTGCCAGATACCTGAGATTCCTGGAAAATGAGATTGGGGAAATTTTAGATGAGTTACCTTTAGATTTATTACAGGGAATGTATTCTCAACAAGATGGCGCTCCTCCCCATAATTCAAGGATAGTAATTGATTACCTTCAACGGAAATTCGGAGAAAACGTAATTTCGGCGAATGGTCCTGTGAGGTGGCCTTCAAGGTCACCTGATTTAACGCCCCTTGATTTCTTTGTTTGGGGTCATTTAAAAAAATATTGTCTATGTAACCGGCGTTACAACCTGTGAAGACCTGGAGCTACGAGTAAGACAAGCAATTAATAGGATAATGGCCCAGCAATTGACGAACGTTCTTCGAGAAACAGCTATGCGAGTTCAGAAGTGCATTGACATTAATGGACAGCACTTTGAACAACTGTTGTAATGTTTTGTGTTAATTTTTTGTATTCCAAAACCACCTTATGTGTAACAAGGTAATTAGAATAAAATTGTATTTTCTTATTTTCTTTTAGCTGTAATTTTGTTTGTATTTATCGCACATTTTAATACAACATATGAATAAATTCCTTAGTAAATGGTACTACAGTACCAATATGGTTCCATTTGAAAAAAAATTAGTTTTACCCTAAAAATAATTTTGATGAATTTTATTTGCTTATAAATCATGTAATTTAGTGTTTTGAACGGAATTTCGAATTTTGTAGCATTACATGGGTCATTTAAAATAAATCGAAACCGTCATGGCACACTCAAATGGAAAACTACAAATTATATTATAAAAAAAAAAGATGTTTGAAATGTCACTTATTTTGGCATCGTTGAATTCAGAAAATTATGCAGAATTCAAAAATGTAATAATATATAGGGTGTTCCATTTAAAAATCGAAAGTTATTGTCATTTCCGGTGAAACCGGAAGTAAAAAAAAAACAATTGTGTGTCAAAAAGTGCCGCTTCTTATGCATGTAGTATATCCTGAATTTTAATCAATTATCTTCAAAACTAAAGGAGAAAAGGGTGGTATATCACGACCTTGTTACACCAGATATAACTCAAAAACGAACGATAAGTGCTAAATGTCGCTTACAATAATAAGAAAAACGATTTTCGAAGAATGCGATGTTAACACTATCACAGTTACCTGCAGGTGATAATGCTAAATTACATGGACAGCGAACATATTTAGAGATCCTACAATGGAAGGGAAATATGTTAAATCCCCTACAATGGGGTTGAACGAAAACAAGTAATGGGTTGATGCCAATTGCCATGACTGCCCTGCACAGAAATCTTTACTTGAAAAAATATCATAGAAATTGTGGTTGCAAGAAGTTTGACATGAAATGCTCCATATTTTGTGAAGGAATTAATTGCGAAAGTGCAAGTGTGCCAGAAATATCACAAAATGTCGATAAAGAAGTTAATATTGCCATCGCAAGTATTAATATTGAAGAGAATTAGCAATGTAGTACAATATTCACGAATAAAAATGTAATATTTTGAAATGCGTTTATTGTTTATAATGTTTTTCTACAGTATCTATTTATTTAAAAATCAGTTTATTTTATATAATGAATAAAATTTAATTTCAACATTATAAAGCTCAACCCTCGGCTCAACCACAAACATAACTGTTTGTAATATTGCTTTTTCGTAAAAACGTAATATTTATTTTAGAACGTTAAAGAAACGTTTGTATTATTATTAAATTACCTTAAAATTGTTGTTTTATTGCACAAAAATAAACTGATTTACAGAAAATTAAAAGAAAAAATGTATGAGAGCAAATGCGATAAAATATGGTCAACATTGAATGGCGATATCTCGGTCACCGTTGGTCGTAGCGAGCAGAAGAAAACAACAATTTCTTTGTTTATTGAATAATTTTTCTTTTCTGAAGACTTATGTATACTTAGGATGCCGTAAAAAAAAGTTATGAACGAATTACTGGAAAAGAGAAAAATAGTGAATTTTCATACATTTTTAACTTTGTTCTTTAATTATTTTTAGTACTAAAAATACGTACTTGGATGGGAAATTTAATTTCCTACAAAAAATTATTCTTGCAAAGGTCTGCATTGTTTTTGAGTTGAGTGATTTTGAAAAACTAATAAAATGGGCTCCTTCGGTTGGCTTTAAAAACGCACCCCGGAATTTAGTAGTCGTTTTTAAGTGTCAAACTATGATATTAAACAATTAAAACCCTTTAACGCAATTGTTCCTTACTAAAAGATATATTCAGTAGCCTACACCACATCCTTACCAAAGGAGACAATATTCGATGTACCGCAAGGAACCGTTATTGGGCCTAACCTGTTTGTTCTGTACATAAATACATTATGAATTACGTTAAAAATGCAGCATACAACTATTTGCTGACGATATACTTATTTGGTGATAACGTAGACTCGTCGATAAATATACTAAACAGTGAGCTTAAAGAAATTGAAAACGGTTGGACATTCATACTCTTAGCTTAAATACGTGTAAAACTAAGTTTATGATCGTTAAAAGTAAACCAAAGTGATAGTAGTAAAAGTAACCAAAAAAATAGCTAAAAAAATTATTTGAGGCACTGAGTAAGCTTGATTTATCAGCATGGGGTGAAAAGGAATTTGTTTTTACTTTAAATCTGAAGGACGCTCTGAACGTGTTTATGCATTTTTTTAATATTCGAACAATTATTTCATGTATTTTTATATCTTTCTAGTGCGAAGAAGACTGTAACTGATTAATGCATCAATGGATCGAGTCCGGAATATTGACAACTAGCAATTCACCGTCAGCAATTTACCGCCAACAATTTTCTTTACAAATAATGAATTATTTTCCACTTATATACATTAATATTTGTTATCGTTATTTTCTCATTTGTTTCTATTTATTTGCCTTTTTTATTTACATTTCTTGTTCTTTATTGCTGCCATATTTTCAGCTGAATTATTGTATGTACTTATTACATTCATAAATTCGTATGGATTTATTTGTATAGGCTATTCTGAATGTTGTTTAAATTAAGTGATGTAACTATTTTAGGCAACTTGTTTATATAATTTATTTCATTCATTATTTGATATTGTACTTGGAAAATTGATAATCTAAGGAGGTTTAGATCGCAAGTTAGTTATGTTAGATATGTTGGGTTATATATCGTCTGTTAAAATATATCTTACAAGTACCGATCAGTATAATTATTGTCTTTCTTGTGATATTATCAAAACCACATTTTGTGTATCGCGGATGATAAAAATAAAAGCTTTTATGAAACATGTTTTTACAAATTATTCAATTCATACAATTTACTTATTAAGTCGTCCAAATAATTCGGCGATCGTGAATTGTTGCGGCTATGAATTGTTGGTGGTGAATTGTCGGCTTTGTAATGCTGAATGGTGAATATTCCCAGATTCTTAATGGATAGACGCCATACTACTAATTAGTGCACCTTTGATAATTGCCATTTTACTTTTAATCTTTTTATCATTAGATTAATAAATTTATTTGGATATATTATTCTTTTGTTTTATTTGGTGTAAAATATAAAAAATGAACCACCTCCAAAAATAGGACATCTTTAAAGAGAAGGAAATAGTCTTACAATTGCCTTTATACACACTGGCTATTAAAATGTTTTCTGCACCGCTTGTCAATTTACCTAGGTAACTCCTTGAAGGATTTTGTACCAGATAAAGAGAAACGAAGCCCTACAATTTATAGTGGAGTCTGAACCACTCCTTGTGGATTATTTTTTTATTAAAATAATTTAGTAGTAAGCAGGGTTCGGATCCGCTTCGCTAGGAACGCCAGTCTTGCAAGCTGAACGCACTAAATCATTCCCCGTATTGATAGATAATAACAGATTGATGAAAATATGGAACTGTACCTAATGGGCTATTAGTAAGGGGTCCAAAGCATTAAAAATTGAAATGACCCATTCCAGCAAGGTAAATAAGTTTTGAGCTCGCATATCGAAAGAGGGTCCTAATGGGCATCAGAAATGGCTTGTTGGACTTTTGTTGAGGATTGCACAACTTCTCCACAAGAAAAAAAGATGGCGGAATGTTATTTCAAGAATTCGTGTTTTTAAACGTATACCTCTCGCTAGAAAATTAGCTACATGCGATATTGATCTGATTTTTTTTCTTTACATACTACTGACATGAGCGCATATGTCTGTACTAGTAGAGTTTCAAAATCACTTACGGTTTTTCTCTAATTAAATCCTAAATCACAGGAACGAAATTTGTGTGTTTGAAATTTCGATGTGCGGACAACTACATTAAATGTTTAATTTTCTTATATATTATATGCGAATGGAATATGGTCTAAAGATCAACAAAGTTTTTGCAAAAAAAATTAACTCGATATCTCATACAGTTTTCGAGTTACAGATTTTTTCATTCGATCGTAATAATGTCTTGTTATGATAACGCGCTACGTGACAGCTGCGGCAGGATTCGGTCTGTGTAATTATGGATAGACATTAGTCTAATAACTAATTTGATTAAGGTATTATATATTACTATTAATCAGTAGGCCACCAATTGTCTGAAAATTAGACAATCATTTATGTATTATGTTACAACTATGTGATTTTAAAATAGAGTCTGTTAAAATATAGATGCAGAAATAATGATTTAATGATTACTGAAAATAGGAAACTTTGAAGTACGTCCAATTTGCTTAGAAAATTTTCAGTTACGTCATTTTGGCTTAAAAGGACTGTATAAATCGAAAGGTGCAAATACAGTATGAAATCGTCAATAAATTATACAAATTTGAGATTAAAAAATAAAAATTGTCCGAAATTTCATATTTAAGAAAATGTATGGTATGACTTAAAAACCCATCAGAATTATATGACATAACAGAGACAATTCTTATTTTAAACTGGAGTTACTTTATAAATAGTAACAAATATAAAGCGAATAATCTAAAATACATTTTAGAATATTGGTGTAAATAATGACATACCTACGTTGCCCAATAATGTGAACTTGCAATCATGAAGAAGGGAACACAATAATATTTGCGCAAGGTATGTTTAATTCTTGCAAAATAGAAAACCTACAAAAATTGTGTGGGTACATGAGAACAAAGGGTATCTTAGGATACTCACGAAATCAGTAAATGATTAAGTGAAAAATATGAAGAAGAAAATGTTTTAAAAACGTTATTGGCAGTCGGTGTATTGTGTGACCTGTCAGTTATCCTTTCCGAAGAGGATAAATGAGCAGTTATTGTTGCCTTAAAATGAACACGCCAACTATATATTTTGATTAATGTTGGAGATAACTGCGATGCAATTGATGATCATGTAATTTAAGATGCTCGTAAGTCCTATCTGAATCTATCCATACAGATTCACATAGGACTTACGGATTAAGGATTTAAATTCACTACGGCCATCTGTAGTGAATTTAAATCTTTAGATTTGCTAAGGCAGTATTTATTTTTCCTTAAGGTTATTAGGCTTACGTTAGCTACGTCCGCGTCCTACACAAGACACTTCCTTACTGCATTTAAAACGAGCATTACAGGGGACGGTAGTCCAGTGGTTTAGTGTACTTAGCTTAGCTAGCAACTGAAGAACCTAGCGAAGTAGGTTAAAACCCTGCTCACTGCGAAATACTTTTAATTGTAAAAATTATCCACAAAAAGTGGTTTAGACCCTTACCTAACACAGAAAATCCTGGATTTATAACAAATTTTCTCGACTTGAGAAGCAGTTAGAAAGCACATACAATTTTAGTGTCCAAGCGATTTTCCGATCTCCTTCCCAATTTACCCTTTCCCAGAAAATTTGTATATCTGATACAGAATAACCAAATAAAATCACAAATGATGACAAAAAGTCACAACTGGTTCTAAAGAAAACAAATAGTGGAATTGTAAAGTAAACTATGATTAAAAATGTGCGTCCACTTGGTGTTCTGTTGAATGTGCAGCCTTTCCTAACAATTGTTTTAAGGGCAGAAATAATACAGAGTAGTTTTTAGCAGACAATGCTTCTTAATAGTAATGCCTATGTAGTGGTTTGTCAATGCTTACTGAGCTGTGTATACTTATTATGCATTATTATTATTATTATTATTACTTATGTATATATTACAAGTTTTGTGTACGTTTTTATATTTTCATATTTGTAAAATGCTAAGTATATCATTTGTACCACAATAATGATATATTTAATAAATAATATCTCTATACAACAACTTCATAATTACTAGATCGTGTAAATCATCTGCCAAATGAGTTTCTTTTTACCTGTTAATATTTTTGCAAAATTGTAAAAATGTAAATAATAGCACAATTTCAAAAATGTCATTACACTTTGCCAGAAAACAGCCGCATGCTAACAGGAATACCACGAATCTAATTATGGTTTATTTTAAAAAGTCGTTAACTCAAAAACTGTATAAGATATCGAGCTGATTTTTTTTGCAAAAACTCTGTTGATCTTTAGACCATATTTCATTTCTATATAGTACATAAAAAAATTGAATATTTAATATAGTTGCCCGCACGTCGAAATTTCAAACACACAAATTTCGTTACTGTGATTTAGGATTTATTTAGAAAAAATCCGTAAGCGAGTTTAAAATTTAATTAGTACAGCTCGATGCGCTCATGTCAGTAGTATATAAATAAAAAAAAATAAAATCAATATCGCATGTGGTTCACTCTCTAGCGAGAGGTATACGTTTAAAAACACGAATTCTTGAAATAACATTTCGCCATCTTTTTTTCTTGTGGGGAAGTTGTGCAATCGTCAACAAAAGTCCAACAAGCCATTTCTGATGCCCATTAGGACCCTCTTTCGATATCCGAGCTCAAAAATTATTTACCTTGCTGGAATGGGTTACTTGGCGATTTAGACGGCTTTCGAAGGCGTGGACCCTCTACTATATTTCAATAGGAATTTTTAATTATATTTTTCAAGTGATCATTGAAATAACACTAACATCTTTACGTTCCTCGTTTACAGAAAGAAAGTATTGTATTCGAGATAAAATAAAGGTCTTTCAATTTCGCCAGTCAGCCTGTCTGTCGCCCTGTTGTCTGTCTGTTGGCGCATTAACTAAAAAACTGCTTGACGGAGCCGATGAACCCCGCACTATTAGCGTTGGTAAAATCGTTTCGGTGGAATTTGCTTCAAACTTTGGGAATAAGTAGATAAGAGCTTCCGAACAAAAAAAATGTCATGAAAAAATGGATTTAATGCCTTCCCTGTGGAATTACAGTGACTGTAAGTTAAAAACCTTTGAGTTTTTAAATATTTTTAACTTCCAGTCCCTGTAATCACACAGGAAAGGCATTGGATGAAAAGGTAGGTGTGCCGCAAAGCTCTGTTTCGGGGCCTATCCTGTTTATTATTTACATTAATGAACTGCCAAATATGCTAACTGAGGCTTTTATTTCGTTATATGCTGATGCTGCCACCCTTCTTCTTTCTGATACATCTCCTGTTGCACTTCTAACTAAAATTAATACTACTGTCAGTCATTTATGCAGCTGGTTTAAACATCATTTGTTATACTTTAATGTCTCTAAATCAAATCATATGACATTTCGTCCCTCAAAATAATAATACCTCCACCCTAGACATAAAAATCAATAATGTTCGTATTGAAGAGAGTAACTGTACAACATTTCTTGGTGTAATGTTTGACAGTACACTTACATTTAGCAATCACTGTAGTAAACTAATTAATACCTTGAACTCTAAATGTTTTCAAATCAGAACCCTGAAAAGTGTTTTGTATAGGTCTGGTCTACCAGTATTTTATTTTCGACAAGTTCAGTCCTGATTAACTTATGGTATTACTGTATGGAGAGGCTCATCTAGTGCTCATAATGTTTTTATTGGTTAGAAACGCATTAAAAGTTGTATAGTAGGCGTACCGCCAATTCATTCACGCCGAAATCTTTAAAAAAATTAATATTCTTCTTCTACCAAGTTGTGCACAAAATCGCACAATATCCTCGGTCCGAAGTTATCTAATAATTTACCAATAAATATCATATATAAATTTAAAGAATATGTATGTTTTTAAGAACCGTGTTAAGGAATACCTCTTAAATATCTGTGCATATTCTGTTCAAGAATATTTTGATTACAGGAATAATTGCTAGATGTGTCTATAGTTTATTTCATTATTTTGATAAAATTTTAATATTATGATGTATAAGTACCTAGTTGTGGAATTTTCATGTACATTTTAATGTGTATGTGTATGTATATACACGTAAAGGTTGGAATAAATTCATTACAATAGTTACAAAACAAGTGACAAAAATTCGCTTAGATCCGTCGATTTTTAAATACATTTCTCAATCTGTCTATTTAAAAAAGTGCTGCAAATATTTTTTTAAGTTATGACGTCATCGCCTTTTTTTAAATGGCAACCCCCATTTTTTAAAATGTCATTTGAAAGAGCACCTTTTTCTGCATACAGAACGTTAAATTCTAGGGAGTATTGCATGACGAAATTATCGAGAAAAAATCTTAACTACTTATAACAATGTAATAAAACAAAAATACACAAGTTTAAGAATACAGCAAAAAATAATTAGATTAAATGTTCAAATTGCGCGCCATTTGCTTCTTAACAATGTCCAAGTCGAAACTGACAGTCTCGCAAAACGTTAATAATTGTTTCGGGTCCAATTCTTCCAATTTCGTAAGTAATTCTGTCTTTTAAGTCCTCAATATTGTTCGGTCCATTAAAATAAACTTTGGATTAAAGGTAACCCCATAAAAAATAATCCGATGAAGTTAGGTCCGGAGGTCTAGCTGGCCATTCTATTGATCCGCGTCTACCAATCCATCTGCGTAGGAAAATTTCGTTTAAATAATTACGCACTATTACCGAATAATGTGGCGGTGCGCCATCCTGTTGAAACCATATGGAGTTTTCCGATACATTAGCGTTTTCACCTTTTCGATACAGTGCGACAAGTTCTGGGATTGTGTTTTGTTGGAAGAGCTCCAAGTATTTTTCGCCATCTAATGAACTTTGAATAAAAAATGGACCCAATATTGTAGTCCCAACAATTATTGCATCGTTCCATCATGGTTTCGCAAAAATCCACTCTACGGTCGAAATCATCTTCGTTAAGCTCTTGAACTAAATTCACTTTATATGGGTGCCATTTATTCTTCTTCAAATATTTTAAAACAGTCGACTGACTAATTGACTGTTCTCTTGCGACTTGGTTTGTGAGGATTCTCCTCCATTGTCAGTAAAACATCTAACTGTTTATTTTCTGAAATTGTAGGACGACCTTTCGTGAATTTATCTCTTACATGACCACAATCTCGGAACTTATTTTCTATTTTGCTAACAGGTGATCATGTAATAGGTCGATTAGGGTATTTACCATTAAATAATTCACGAACCATAGTTTGTGTTCGGGACTTGTCTCCATAGCCAATCATTATCAAAATTTCAATTCGTTCTGTCTCACTTAAACGTTGCATTAGCAGCACGATATCACAAGTAAATACTAATGAATGGGCCTACCCCTTTCAGCGTGGTGAGGCTAATATAATTTAGTGAACTGTATTTAGATATAATAAAAAAAAGAATGTGTCGGAAACTTACACAGTAGGTTTGATGAATTCTCCGTCGTCGATGGCGACCCAGGCAATAGAAGGGACAAAGGGGGGCCAAAAGGAAAAGGAACAAATCTCCGGCACACACAATTAGCGTAAAAATTATTAAATTAATTTAAGAAAGGACAATTATAATTCACTTTATCACTGATAAATAACTATAGCGTTCTGCGGCGTAAGTGACTATTGTCTTACTTACTATCATACTACTGTCTGTATGCGGGTCGCGCTCGACCCACACGGTGTTGAAAAAACTAGCTAAAAAAATACTTCTTAGTATTACCATAAAGAATTCAAAACGTATATTTTTCTAGGTATAATACTATATCCCATAAAATATGTAACAATTATATAAAAATTTCAATAAACCAGGGAAGAGCATAATGTTCAGCTTGATAATTTTTTTTCAAAAATGTGGTTTCCAATCATTTTAAAACTAAAGCAAAATCAAAGTAAATATTTGCCGTCGATAAAGCACATACTTGATTTCAGCCGTAGAAAATGTCAATTGTTCGCTTTGATGTCTTGATTCGTATTCATATGCAAGATTTCTGTGAACAATTGGAGACCTATATTTGTGTAAATATTCCACCTGCTCTCTCAAATAGGCAGTGTCACCTCAGGTGAAATATTTCTGTTATTTCACTAGTGTTTAAAATGTTATTACTAATTTTTATTTGAGAGCATTGTCGTCTAGTAACGCGAAGACTGTAGTATTACTTCTATTATTACCTGTTTTAGCCGGTGCTATTACTATACTTTTAACTGATTGGAATCTTAATACATCTTTCTTCGACCATGCTGGAGGTGGAGACCCAATTTTATACCGTAAGTTTACAGTTTGTTATCTGACTAAATCTCGATATCTTTAGCACGAGATATTTAGTCTTTCTTAATAACACAGCCTCACCAGTTCTACTACTTTTAGCAACTTAGCTAAAGAAAAGCTTATATAAGATTTAAAGGCATGAGTGGCATTTCGGGAAAATAGTTCACAAATAAATAAATACATAAAACATATATTTAATATTAAGTTTTGCCGCTGACTGCTTCCAAATGTTGACATGTTAACATTGTCTAGTGTTACTGCCTACTTTTCAAATTCCACCATTTATGTTACATAAAAAAATATTTCAAAAACGACTCATCTAGGATTTACCAAATGCCGCTGCAGCTTTCCGTGACAACCAAGGAACAGAATGGCACATTGGAATCCTAGCTACTGTCATACATTGATTAGCTTGAGGTCACTTAGGATTCTTTACTGCAAAAAAATCTCGAACATGCTTCGACCTATTGCATAATGAGGAAAGACAGCCAGCCAGATCACTATTACATTGACCAATGTCCTCCTGTTCCTATACATCGTCTATCAGCGGTCCCATTATCAGAAATCGGAAGGAAAAATTACTCTATACTCTATTTGGAAATGAAGAGAAGTAACAAAAGCTCATTGTAATACAGCTTACCAATATAACACTAACAATATAAGTTGAATAACTCCGTCTTTAAAGAATTTGCCTTTATTGCATTTATTACTCTTCTTTGCTTTCAAATAAATTATAGTAATGCTATCCAGCGCTGTTAGAACCATTTTCCAAACAGCATGTATGCCAATACGCAAGAGTAATATTATGATTATAGCACATTATGTTACTAGCAGGAAAGGCGAACATTACATGTTGAGCCCAGAAGCTGAGGCTGAGCAACTGGACGAAACATGTAATGTGCCTTCTACTCCGAGTGACATATACTATTTTTTCTTCAAGCGTCAAAATAAAAAATTGCGACTTTAATTTCGAAAAATGACAATAAATATGTTCAATCTTGGCAAAAAAATAAAATATAGGTAATATTAACCATTTTAAATGCATACATACCTTTGATGCTAAATATTTATCATTCGGTGCTTTATTAAGGAATTCATCAAACTCTTCTTTAGATAAAAATTTTCGCCTTGTCGCTTTAAAAAGGCAATTAATGTAATATAGTTGTCACTTTTTACATTGTGTTCGATGTTTAATTTAGATTTTACCATTGAATATTGCGCCCATAGCGTTGAACTTTTCAGTTTTTTGGATAAATGTGTAAAATATGCTCTCATCACATTTTCCGAATACATGTACGTTGTTGTCCTTGGCCCATTTTATAAATTTATCGTACGCATTTTTTTTTTTTGCGGAAATTAATGTTGCCACTGATGAATTTGCAATTTCAAGTAATTCAGGTGGTGTGCACTGCATTTCTTCAGACATATTTGCTTTTCACTTTGCAAAACGACCCGACTTGAAATTTAAAACTGACAGTTATGACAAGTCATAACTACTTGGATTTTTAATTTGTGTTGTTACTGTACTTATAACAGTTAAAAAGCGAGATAAGAAGAAAGGAGTATTAAAAGAAGGCCTTTAACTGGGAGACGAACGATAAATGAGCAATTAGTAAATTATCTGCGTGGAAAAGCAGATACCTTTATATTAAACCACTACTGTCACTGTCCTACTTACTTTTGCACCGCAGTGTACACTGTTTCATTTTTGTCCTAGGAAAAAAATTAAAAATATTTGTATTAGTACAAAAATAGTCTCTTTCTCCAGGACGTGTTGCAATATATAATGTAAGTATTGTTATATGCTTGAAGAAAAATATGTTTATTGATATGTATTTATTTTTTAATCCTTGTTTTTAAGTTAAGAAAAGTTGATTGAGTACTATAAATTGTAATGTATATCATTTTGAGTTCCCGGATTACTACTGCGTTGTTACTTTTTGATGGGTTTGCCGTAAGTATATTTTTAGCTTACATCTTCTTAAAGCGAGTACGTTTAACTGGTGTATATCTGTAGTTTTATATCATTTGTCCGTACATTATTCTTCATATGTAATAATTTTTCTGCTTAGTAGGCACTTCCATTTTCTTTGGATGATTATTTACGAACTACCTTTTTAAGTTATTGAAGTCTGTAAGAACTATGTTGTATGTAATTTTTACCTGAAGCATCTCCTGTGTGATTAAATTGGAAGGATCTAACTAACACCACGAAATCGAAATATGAAAGTAGATAAATAATAATAAATATAGATAGGGGTCTGTTTATAAATTACTATGTATACTATACAGTAGACGTAAAAGTTCTTCGATCATAGGATTTACCAGGCGAATGGTACTCACAACTCGTACTCAAGCTAGTACTATTTGGGAACTGAAAGAGTGACCATGTCGTTAAATTAATTCTTAAACATGTTTGAAACGGCCGAAAAAGTTCAGATGGTTAAGTGGTACTATCAAGGAAAGTCAAGGCGTCAAATTAAAAACGCATTTAATGGTGCATTTCCCGGCCGATCTTCACCTGCATTATCCACAATTCATAATATTATTCACAATTTTGAAATACTTGGTTGTGTTGATTATAAACATAAAAAATCGATTCCTCCCAATGAAGCCCGAGATGAAAGAGATATTATGATTTGTGCACTGACAACCAACAACCCGGTACTTACTACTTCCCAAATTGCTGCTGAAGTAGCTTCTACACCATCAACGGTTAGGTCAATTTAAAAAAAAATGGGTACAAATCATACAAGGTTCGGAAAACTCATGAAATTTTTGAGACGGACAATATCAAAAGAATGGAATTTTGTGAATAATTAATGGAAAAGGCGAACGCGGATGAATATTTTCTTAGAAACATTGTTTTTATCGATGAATCAACTTTTCCATTAATTGGTAAACATAATTCTACTCCGGCACGATATTGGTCGCGAGAAAATTTACATAAGTTTTACGAACTTCGCACTCAGTATCCTCAAAAACTAAATGTTTGGGTTGGTATACTGGGTGAACATATTATTGGACCATTTTATATCGATGGCATCTTAAATGGCCAAAAATATTTGGATTTGCTTCAACAGCAAATTATCCCTAGGATTCAGGAACTAGTAGGTGCTAGGTTTAATGAAATTTGGTTCCAACAAGATGGTTGCACTCCCCATAATAGAGTTATCGTTCGGCAGTATTTGGAGGAAACATTTCTGAATAGACTTATTTCTGGGCATGGTAATATCTTATGGCCAGCTAGGTCACCAGATCTTGCGCCTTGTGACTTTTTCTTGTGGGGCTACTTAAAATCAAAAATTTATGGTTTTCAGGAAAATAGGCCCAACAATTTGCAGGAACTTCAATTAAATATTGAAAACGCCCGCTTAACTGTTACCCCTGTTATGTTGGGTAATATTCGCCAAGGATTTTATAATCGTTTGGGATATTGCTCAGCTCAGCAGGGAAGTCTATTTGATCATTTATTACATTAAACTTGTTAGGTGTAAGTAATAAATGTTTTCCTTAACTCCAGACATTTTTAAAAACTTTTAGAATATTGTTATTTTGTTTTACCCATTTTTAAGAATTATTTTTGTGTTGAGAATTACTTTTTTATTTTCCAAATTATAAAATTTTTCCATAATAGTACCAACATTTATAATGTTTTTAAAACCAATTATTTTCGCAATTTATTAGATTTCGCGAAGGGACGTGCATCCCACTTTACCTTTCCTGCATTACTAAACTCCTACGCCGCCTGTCTCCTAGATGGGCAGCGGCAGTGACAACCCTCTCGGTCGATGTTTTGATGTCCTTGTCGTGCTCAATAGAGAACAAGCCTTCAAGGTATTACTGCATCAGTGTTGCCAGATTATTTCATTTATCATGCAAACAATTTATATTTTTTAAAACCCAAGTCTTAGTTACGTTTTGGTAAGATAAAAAAGCAAATGAGCTAAACATAGTGATTTCATTGTTTAATATAAATTATAAAAATATGAATTTTATTTTATTTTAATCAATTAGATTCTATCATTCTACAAAACTTGCCGTCATTATGTATGAATAATGTAGATCTGCCAACACTGGATACCTCATTGGATATTTACGATAGTGAGATTAGGTAAGTGTAAATTGCGCTCAACTTTCCTATGATCGAAGAACTTCTGCGTCCACTGTCTCGACGTTTGCTTGCAGTTAATATTTTACAAACGTATATTTTTCGAAACTACTTGAAATTGACTCGTGAAGTGTTCTTGAACGAGGCTGTATCCTTTTTAAAAACTAAACATATTATAGAAAAAAATGAATAAACACAATTAAATTAAAATACTTCTTTACGTAAAATAATTACTAAACTAAATATTAAAATAAATTAGAGTAATCGACAATGTGTGTAAATGACTGACATGTTCTATTTTTAGATGCAAAAGTGGCTTGTAGAGCCTGCGGGAAAACATTCAAAAACATCAACAGCCTGCGAGCTCACGCATCCTTGGACTGTATGAAGACCAGTATATTTATTTGCAAATCCTGTCAGTTTACGACGAAGCGAAGATTCAATATGAAGATGCATTACGCCAGTAAGCATAAGATACACGTGGAAAGTGGAACTCTACTGAAAACGTATCTGTTCAATGACGACGAGGACCACAATTAGCCTTGCGCGTATTCGTACATACTTAAGATATTTTAAATAGAGGGCGTAATTACTTTCATGTCTAAAAAATAGTGGTGGGAAATGACTAAATAGTATAAAAATGATACTGTGTGAAAACTGCTGGCATATTGGAGTAGGTTGTAATGTCATCCCATCTTGTGATATTCTCAAGCAATATTTTAGTTTATGTCGATACTTTGCTAGGTACGTGCACACGACCTACCCGTTCGTTGTTTTTGTATGTTGACTTTGTCCTTTTAGAATACTGTGGCACTTAAAATTTATTTTATTATCTAATTGTTCAACTTGTCAAGTACTTGGTTATGTACAACCACTTGTTCTTGTTCGTTCTTTTTGTGTTGCTTCTTGCATCTTGGACTAAGTTTTTCTTTTTTTCTTCTTCTTTATTGACGTCAGCTGAGTGGCAATTTACCAAATGTGTTGAACGGAATGCGTATGTCTTTAGTTCGACGTGTCGAAATGTGTATTGATGAATATGGAGGTCATTCAAACAATTTTTGTGACAAATTCAAGAGAATTGTTTTATTATTGGCTCGTCCCTGTTGGGCAATAAAGGTATTATTGTTATTATTATTCTTATTCGTTGTTTTCTCCGATCTGTGTATTATTATTGTTACGAATTTCCACCTCTTAGGAAACACCCTGTACGAATCCGTGAGTTCTAAACAATTTTAACAACCACTAACACTTTATTTAATAATTTAGTGACTATACAATACTTCAAATAACATTTACACTGTGTTTACTTGACATTTAACCTCACTTTTTCGCTATTAATTTCACTTTTTTAAACTTCCCTTTAATAAACTTCTTCGTCACTCTAGAATACTCTATCTCTTTCTACAAGTTTCCAGTCACTCACTATTAGGCATAGGCGTATCAATCTTCAGTTCAAGGGGGTGTAAGGGGGTGTAATTCATAACATTATTTCCATTGATTTCCATAGCGACCAAAGAATTTTAGTTTTCAATACCTGATTGGACAAAATTATGCGCGCAATTCGTTAAAAAAATCAAATTCTCACAGAACACTTGTTTATATGACAAAGGTATATAAATACATTTAAAGAGTATCGCCGGATAAGTGTAGGTTAGCTGCCCCGCCTTGGATTTTGTTCATATTTGGGAGGTACCTACCAATACGAGAATAATTTACTCCAAATAAAGAATTTGGAAAAATAAATAAATTTTGATTTCTTCAAATGTAATTGAGTCGAATTAGGGAGCTAAAATATATGTGGTCCAGGGCGTGATTTCAATTATAAAAAAAAATTATACCTACTTAATAAATTAAATATGGGGTAAGACAAATTATTTTTATGTTCTACAATTTTTTCTTTGTGAACTATTTGATGGAACATATCACTATTTCTTTTCTGTGATATGCTCATATCCTAAGTAGGAATATATATTTTTCCGGGTAAGATTGGAGGATTACTTCAAAGTGTAAAAAATAAAAAAAATAAATGTTGGTCCCCTAATATTTATGTAATTCCTTTGGAATTAAAAATTCAGAATCAAAGAATCTAAAGTAATTTTCATCTTGTGACTCAATGAGTATCACTTGAGCGATGCGTTAAATGAATAGGGGTAAAAAATAAAAGCTCCTATACTTTGTTTCAAATTAAAAAACACACATGTAAACAAATCCTCTGTTCAAACCCCTGCTGCCAACCTGTGTTTGCTTTATGCAGAAAGAGATAACGAACTTTTACATTTTCTTAATTGGTATAAAATTTCAGTTCAAGAGCGATCCATCAAGGTGGTGCGCTTCTTGCTTTGAGACCGCGCGGTGGCGAGGACACAAGCCAGAAAAACAGTGGTTTTCAAATGTCTCCTACCTTAACATTCACATGTTCTAACTAGGTCGCGTTTTTCAAAGGGCCCGTAGGGGAAAAATCATATAAGTTTCTTGTTTGTCCAGTTGATCCGCATTACCAGTTTTTTTATGACATGAATAATTACACCTTGTATGTTGTCAGGGGGTGCTCGCAATTGAAACAATGTTTTACCTATTCATATGTTTATCTATTTTATTAAAACAATTATTTAAATGTAAATATTGTTATTCGGTGGGACAGACTGACGATTCGTTGACTTTTTATGAGTATAATTGTAAATATAAAAAAAGGGAAATTCCAAAATTAATTCTAATAAAATATGTTTTTTAGCACAGTGCAATTAATTTTGAAAGTCGACCTAAATTTGTTGTTTCCTGTTTTTGAAATTAATGGGGGATTCCTCTTAAACGAGCTGAACAATCGCGTTTTTAGGAATTTTTATTGGGAAAACTATTAGACGTATTCGAGATTTATTTATTGTGCATTGAAGAAACTACATTCAAAGTTGTATGTGATTGTAATAAAAATTGTGACTTTGGTGCACCTAAAAGTGAGACGCCTCCCAAAATTTCCCGGTTTCCGGCTGACACAATTTCTTCTCTGTAGATTATCTAAAACAAACAAATGAAATTTCTTTTTACTTCTTGTGGACATAGGTATGGCAGGAACTAGGGAGAATTTTTTTTTAAATAAGGACGCTGCAACATATGAAAAGATTTTCTCTTAAAATGTCACATATTTTATGATAAAATATTCTTTTTGCATGTATTTTATTTTTCACAGTTTATAAGAAAGACAGTTGTGTTCTCGATATATGTGCCAAATTTTAGGGCAATCGGCTTAATAGTTCTTGAGATATCTGGTCGGACGTGATATCTTAAGAACTATTAAATCGATTGCTCTGAAATTTGGCACATATATCGAGAACACAACAGTCTTTCTCATAAACTATGAAAAATAAAATACATGCAACCATTTTTTTTTTTCATAAAAAAATGTGATATTTTAAGAGAAAAAATAATTTCTTTTCATATGTCGCAGTGTCCTCATTAAAAAAAAATCTCCGTAGTTCCTGCCATACCTATGTCCACAAAACGTAAAAAGAAATTTGATCTTTTTATTTTAGATGATTTGTAGAGAAGGAATTGTGTCAGTCAGCAACCGAGAAATTTTGGGAGGCGTTTCACTTCAAGGGCTACATTTTCATTACAATCACATATAAATTTGAAGTAGTTGCTTCGATGTATAATAAATATATCTCGAAAGTTTAAAAACGATTTAACTAATAGTTTTCCTAATAAAACTTCCTAAAATCTGCGATTTTTCAGCTCGTTTAATGGGAATGCGCCCTTAATGGGGAGAAATGGTAATTTTCGATATTTTATTATAATTTATAGATTTTTTCATGTAGCTCAAATGATAACGAAATAATGAAATAAATGTTTAAAAAACCAAAATTGATGAATCTCGAGTGTAAAAATAGTAATTATGTCTTATAAAAGAGGCGTATAGTCTGTTTGAAGATGATGAAGAGTAATTAACGCTCATTATAAATGCAAATCGGTAAAAAACGTAATCAGTCATAGAAGTACAGCTCACTGATATAACATATAATAGAAAGCCACTAGCAATAAACTGGCTGTCTATATTCTTTCGGATTTGTATTTATAATGAATTTTTATTACTATAGAGTCCAGTTGCTAAAGTAAAAACCGCTGCCCAAGGAATCACTACTTCCACATCCAGATTTTTCATCCAAATCACTTTAAAGGAAACATTTTGACTATATGTGCACTCTAGTATGTGGAAATTATTGGTCATAGAATTTTAATAATATTTGGGGCAGATGTCATAGAAAAGATTGAGGAGTTGGTGTCTACCTTATACGTTAAAAATGAAGTTTCTAGTTTACCCTACTTATTTTTCACTATTCACAACCTACCACCTCCCACCCCTTCAATGGAGTCATCTCAATCAGATGTCACTACAATACATACGTGTAATAACTTTCAAGTGAATATCTCAATTTTATGTTATCAATCCCATTAATAATGAAGCGGAGGTGGTGGAGTTTGAAAAATATTAGAAAAAAATCTGAGGCCTTCACTTCTAGTATATACACCGAATCCCAAATTTCTGTACTCTTACCAGCTTGATTTACTTATTTTCCCCTAGTTACTCCTATTAACCCCAACCCTCCTACGGAATCATCCCAAAATATAATCTAGTTCCAGATGTCGTTATAATACATACGTCTACCAAATTACAAGGGAATGTCTCAATTTTATTTTATCAACCCCTTTAATAATGTAGTAAAGGTAGTGGAAGGGTTGAAAAATATTATTAAAAAATCTGAGGCTTTGGCTTCTAGGACATACACCGTGTTTCAAGTTTCAGTACTCTTACCAGCTTGCTTTACTTATTTTTCCCTATTTCCTCTACTTACCCCCACTCCTTCAACGCAATCATGTCAAAATATAATCTAGTTTCAAATATAGTTATAATACATAAATGTACTAAATTTCAAGTGAAAATTTAAATTTAATTTTATCAACTCTTTTAATAAGGGACTGGGGGTGGTGGGGGGATGGAAAATACTAATAAAAAACCTGAGACCTCCGCTTCTAGTATATACGCCAAATCCCAAATTTCTGTAATTTTACCAGCTTGCTTTACTTATTTTCCCTTATATGTCCCTATTTAACTCCCAACCCTTCAACGGAATCATCTCAATATATAATCTAGTTCCAGATGCCGTTATAATACATATGCGCACTAAATTTCATGTGAATATCTCAATTTTATTCTATCAACCCCTTGAATAATGGAGTAGGGGTGGTGGGGGGGCTGAAATATATTATTAAAAAATCTGAGGCTCTGGCTTTTAGTACATACACCGAATTTCAATTTTCTGTACTCATACCAGCTTGCTTTCTTATTTCCCCCTATTTACCCCTAAATAACCCCCAACCCTTCTACGGAATCATCTCAAAGTATAATCTAGTTCCAGATGTGGTTATAATTCATACGTATTTCAAATGAATATCTCAATTTTATTTTATCAACCCTTTTAATAATGAGGTAGGCATGGTGGGGGTTGAAAAATATTATAAATAATCTGAGACCTTGGCTTCTAGTACATACACCGAATTTCAAGTTTCTGTAGTCTTACCAGCTTGCTTTACTTACTTTCCCCTATTTACCCCTATTTAACCCCCACTCCTTCAACGCAATCATGTCGAAATATAATCTAGTTTCAGATATAGTTATAATACATAAATGTACCAAATTTCAAGTGAAAATTTAAATTTAATTTTATCAACTCTTTTAATAAGGGAGTGGGGGTGGTGGGGAGATGGAAAATACTAATAAAAAACCTGAGACCGAATCCCAAATTTCTGTACTTTTACTAGCTTGCTTTACTTATTTTCCCGTATATACCATTATTTAACCCCCAACCCTTCAACGTAATCATCTCAAAATATAATCTAGTTCCCGATGTCGTTATAATACATATGCGTACTAAATTTCATGTGAATATCTCAATTTTATTTTATCAACCCCTTGAATAATGGAGTAGGGGTGGTGTGGGGGCTGAAATATATTATTAAATAATCTGAGGTTCTGGCTACTAGTACATACACCGAATTTCAATTTTCTGTACTCATACCAGCTTGCTTTCTTATTTACCCCTATTTACCCCTAAATAACCGCCAACCCTCCAACGGAATCATCTCAAAGTATAATCTAGTTCCAGATGTCGTTATAATTCATACGTATAACAAATTTCAAATGAATATCTCAATTTTATTTTATCAACCCCTTGAATAATAGAGTAGAGATGGTGGGGGGCTGAAATATATTATTAAAAAATCTGTAACCTTGCCTTCTAGTACATACACCGAATTTCAAGTTTCTGTATTCATACCAGCTTGCTTCACTTACTTCCTCCTATTTACCCATAAATAACCCCCAACCCTTCAACGGAATCATCTCAAAGTATAGTCTATTTCCAGATGTCGTTATAATTCATTCGTGTACCAGATTTCAAATGAATATCTCAATTTTATTTTATCAACCCTTTTAATAATGAAGTAGGGGTGGTGGGGGTTGAAAAATATTATAAATAATCTGAGACCTCGGCTTCTGGTACATACACCGAATTTCAAGTTTCTGTTGTCTTACCAGCTTGCTTTACTTATTTTCCCCTATTTACCCCTATTTAACCCCCAACCCTTCACCGGAATAATCTCAAAATATAATCTAGTTCCAGATGTCATTATAATACAAACGTGTACGAAATTTCAAATGAATATCTCAACTTTATTTTATCAACCCCATTAATAATGGGGTAGGGGTGGTGGGGGGTTGAAAAATTTTATAAAAAAATCTGAGGCCTCAATTTCTAGTGCATATACCGAATTTCAAGTTTCTGTACTCTTACAAGCTTGCTTTACTTATTTTCCCCTATTTATCCCTATTTAACCCCCAACCCTTCACCGGATATCCTCAAAAAACAATCCAGTTCCAGATCTCGTTATAATATATACGTGTACAAAATTTCAAGTCAATATCTTAAACCGTTCCGGAGAAAACGTGCGGACAAAAAAAGTTACAGACAGACAGACAGACCGACAGACAGACAGACAGACAGACAGACAGACAGAAATTTTTTTTTCGCTCAAATTTAAAATCTCGACGTTTCATGACATTCTAAACTTATTTCACGAATACAAATTTTTGAAAATTTTTTTGCGATTACTATACTTCCAATCCACTACGTGGATGTGGAAGTAAAAGTACACCAGAGGCTCGCAAAAAATGTTATCTGAGATGTTTCTTCCGTGACTGTTGGTGCGAGGATTAAACATCACAAAACCACAAAAATCAGTTCTGAGGGTGCCTCGCAACCCCCCAAAAAACTATCCTTTCGGTGAAAAAAGCCTTATTTTACTGATAACTTGTTAACCGTTGAAGATGTAAAAGAAAGCTTGACTAATTGCCTAACAAAAAGTTCTTTTGTAATTATCTTGTACATACCATGGTTTTCGAGAAGATCGATATTGACAAAAATTACAAAATTTGTATTTTTAATGCGCACAAATTTTCGTTTATTTGAAATTATTTGTGCGCGGCCTATAGAATAAATGGAATTGCTCGAAAGCCAAACAAGCTAGGAAGAAAAATCAAAATGGGTTTTAAAGAGGATATTAAATACCTTCTTGTGTTGACATTTTGGATGGTTATTGATATTTATTAGAATATAAAAATAACAATAAAATATAGTTATCTCTTGATTTTTTGTGCATCTAACTGGCACATAAAAAATAAAAGTATTATTTTTTAGTTCAAGGTAGTACTTCAATGCAGAAAAAGTTAGGAATAAAAGTATTCACATTAGCAGCATGTTAAAGTTAGTGAAAAGAAAATCCAAAAAAGCCTGCATATTCAATTTTTTGATGATATTTTTTTAATACAATTTTCAACTATTTCAACTATTAAATGATTAGAAACAATAGTTATATGATATATAAACTAAAAATAAATTAACCTAAATTTTCAAGATGTTAGGGTCTTTTTTTTTAATTTTTAGGAAACAATAAGAAATTCGCCAAAATTTGGCTAACTTCAACATGCTGGTAAATTCGTAAATGTGAATATTTTTATTCCTAACTTTTCTGCATTGAAGTACTACCTTGAACTAAAAGATAATACATTTATAACTTATATTAAAGTCAGTTATTTTTTATGGGCCTGTGAATAGTTAAAAGTGCAAAAAATCAAGAGGTAACTATATCATATTGTTATTTTTATATACTAATATGTATTAATAGTCATCAAAAATGGAAACACAAAAAAGTGTTTTATATTCCATTTTGATTTTTCGTCCTCGCATGTTTGATTTTCGAGCAATTCAAATTTTTATATAGGCCGCGCGCAAAAAGTTTAAAATAGACGAAAATTCGTGGGCATTAAAAATACAAATTTTTCAATTTTTTTAAATATCGATTTTTTCGAAAACCATGGCATATATAAGAAAATTACAAGACGACTTTTTTTTAACGGTTAACGAGTTATCAGTAAATTAAAGCTTTTTTCACCGAAGGGGTGGTTTTTTGGTGGGGCTGCGCGGTACCCCCAGAACTGATTTTTGTGGTTTTGTGATGCATAATCCCTCCACTAACAGTTACTGAAGGTAAATCACAGATAATATTTTTTGTTATGGAAATCTTTATAATTATTGGTCTACTAGTGTTTATTTTTAAGCAGACTGTACTTTATAGTATTTTTTCGCATTAGGTACTTACCGGTCTTATAGACATCCTCTTTTAAACAGAGGTCTTGTGCGAATGGCTTTACAGCCACAGCCGTATATTACCAGTATAGATAGATACCTATAGAAATAGACTGCAGATCGGACAACGATAAATTTATCGCTATATAAATAAAATAATTGTTGATTTTTATCATACAAATTAAATGTAATTACATATCTTATAACATTTAATATTCATTTTCAAAAGTGTGGTGCGGATTTTTATCTCATTTTACCACTTATTTTGTTGAATTGTCAAATGTTATACAGGGTGTCCCAGCATTGAGTTCCCGGACGTGAACCTGTGAGTTCATATTGGGCCCGTATAACCCAACTTACCTTATTCCAAAAATGGATCCCTGAGGAAGTACATCTTCTTAAAGTGAGACAGAAAAATAAATTTTTTTCCAATAATTTCCGTTATATTGAAGGTAAAATTTTCAAATTTTGTTGGGATCTAGATCTCTGTAAGTACTCTATGTACACTTGTCAAGAACCAAATATCTTTTGTTTCTCAATTATTTTTCATCATGATTAATATTTGATTGGCTATATTTTTTTAATCGCCCTGTAAAATTACGGAATACTTGAATATTTTTTAGAGCATTGAAAGGGCTCCAAAAGGTACTGTTAAAATTTCTTGTAATGTTAAACGAAATACGGCAATATGAACTCAGGAATCATAAGGTTCCCTTCTGGGAACTCAATTCTGGGACACCCTGTATATACCAAAAACCTATTTCTCATGAATTAATTAATTTACTTAAAACAGTGAAAAAATAATCGACCTCCGAAAGATAAGAACATTTTCTATCTCATTAGTTTCAGTATTTTTTATTATGAATATGCAATTTATTGACAAATAATAAAATTATGTAAAATATATATTTAAAAAATAGCTTTTATGTAAAAAACATACTAAAAAGTACAAAATATTTTTCTTAAATTCAAACACTCGATATTCATTAATTTTGGTTTTTAATTCTTTTAGTTATTTCAGCGTACTGTTGTTTGGAAATAGAAAAAAAAATCTTTCTAGCAAGACACCTCTTATGACCAAATAATTCACTGGTACTTTTGGGATGAATTCTGAAAAGTTTATTATGAACTGGTCTTTGATTAGAAATTTTTCAGTTTTAATCATCTTACGAGCTGAGTGCTCAGGTACTTAGTTAATCTAATTCAGCAAGACAGTTTATTATAAAAAAAAGATATCGAAAATACATCTTTACAGAAAAATTGTTAGGCATCATTAGAGCGGCCAAAATAATTTGGCCAAAAGAGTATTTTTATAATATTTTTCCTTCAAAAATATTTCATATCTAGTTGGTTGAACAAATTTGGGTTTTACTCCTGAAAATTATATTTCTTTGAGAAGGTAAAATGAGAACTCATTTGCATTTGTTGTGCATGTTTCGCAAATAGAGTTACGTAATGCCATGTGTACAAATAATGTTATATTAATTAATATGGGGAGCTATTTTACTATATAGCCGTTTGCTAGTGAATTGATTTAATGACTTGAATTAAACTTAAATTGAACTAATATTCATATAATGCATATAATTCGTATATTTCCACAACCACATAGTGGAGTGGAAGTATAGTAATCATAAAATAAAATCTTTTTTTACTGAAACGGATTTAGAATGTTATGAAATGTGGAGATCTTAAATTTGAGCGGAAAAATATTCTGTTGGTCCATATGGTTTTTTTGTGCACACAATTACTTTGGCACGGGTTAATATTGTCTTGAAATCTGGTACACGTATGTATTATAACGAGATCTGGAACTGGATTATATATTGAGCTTATTTTGTTGCGAGGTTGTGGGGTAAACACAGGTAAATAAGTAAAACAAGCCAGTAAGAATTCAAAAACTTGGGAGGTGGTGTATGTACTAGAAACCAAGTACTCAAATTATTTTATGACGTCTGCCATGTCTGGCTGACTGTCGAGTTAAAAGAAGTGAAAAGAAGCCTTTTTTAAAGATAGTTACCAACTGTATAATATTAGCCACACAGATACAAGATGAATATTTCTGCTGGGGACTGGACCTCTAAGAGAGCGCCAGCAAAAGTGACTAGTACGCTTCAGGTAATCGAGAGAAACTCTGTATGACGCTCTGAAAAATATTAGAATGGAATATGAAGCCTTGGTTTCTAGTGTTACACTAAATTCCAAGTTTCGGTACTCTTACCAGCTTGCTTTACTTATTTTTTCTTATTTGGATCTACTTACTCCCCACTCCTTAAACGGAATCATGTCAAAGTATGACAAAGTGAAAGTCTCAATTTACGTGTACCAAATTTCAAGTGAATATCTCAATTTTATTTTATCAACCCCTTTAATAATGAAGTAGGGGTGGTGGGGGTTGAAGAATATAAAAAATATGAGGCCCTGGCCTCTAGTACATACACCGAATTTCAAGTTTCCATACTCTTACTAGCATGCTTTACTTATTTTCCCCTATTTACCCATATTTAATTCCCAACCCTTCAACGGAATAATCCCAAAATATAATCTAGTTCCTGATGTCATTGTAATATATACGTGTACCAAATTTCAAGTGAATATCTCAATTTTATTTTGTCAACCCCTTTAATAATGGAGTAGGGGTGTTGAGGGGTTGAAAAAATTATAAAAAAATATGAGGCCCTGGCCTCTAGTGCATACACCGAATTTCAAGTTTCTATACTCTTATCAGCTTGCTTTACTTATTTCCCCCTATTTACCCCTATTTATCCCACAACCTTTCACCGGATATGTTAATAGACAACGCAGTTCCCGATCTCGTTATAATATATACGTGTACAAAAAAATGTTACAGAGCGACATACAGAAAGAATTATTTTTCGCTCAAATTTAAAATCTCTACGTTTCATGACATTCTAAACCTATTTCAAGAAAAAAAAAAACGTTGATGTGGAAGTAACAGTATAACGCTATAAAATTGATCATAGAGCATAGCAACCATGTAAAGATTTTGCGTTAGTCGTTTAACGTTTTGAAAATATTATTACGTCATCTTCAGACAAATCCTAAATTGTAATATAGGGCCATTCGTTGAATTTCAACTTGGTACGACATATCTGACTGACGGAATTTTCTCCCGTCTGCTAATATGTTTAAAATATTTTTTTATCACTTTCTTATTTCGTAACGCCTTCACGACGCCACCTGTCGCGGTGATCTGTTAAGCGCATGGCATCAGCATAATTTGTAATTTTAATTTAAATCAATTCTAATGCTACTTCTAAATAACAATAAAATAGCATCCCATGGATTAAGTATTTAATATAAATGTTATACTTAGTTTATTAATCCTACATATAAAATACTCGCCTGAGTGCCTTGTATTAAAATAAAATAATTTATTAACAATATAAAATTAATAATTTGGTAAAATGTTACATTTATTTGTTTTCGTTGGTTGTTCTTATTAACGGTTTTTCGATTAAGGTTTAGAAATAAATTGTTTTATACTTCAGTCTTTCTATATTTTTCTTTCTCAAACAACAATGGTGCGTTTGGTCCAATAGCGAATGCAATTTTTTTCATTATCAACCCATTTTTATTGACCTGTATTGCATATTTGACATAAGGTGACTTAAAACCAATAATTTGTCAAATTGACATTTTGATTATTGATATCTAAATTATGTGTAAATATTAGTTGTGGCATACTCTTAATTTTTCTATTTTTCCTTTTTGCCACATGTGTTTATTACTGGAGAATAACCTCTACGCTTGTGAATTCTACGCCAAAGAAAAAGTTAGAGGGTGTTCTTAACAAGTGATGTGAAAAAGAATAGAAATATAAAAATAATGTATTTTGCTGATGTTTCAGAAACAGAATATGTTTCTTTTCTCAAAGCTATATTATATAATCTTTTGAGTTGTTCTTGCTAAATACACCGCTTGAAGAATATGTCTATATTATATTTAATATCTATATATAATATATTTATATTCCAAGAGCCAGTGACACCAAAAAGTTTTTTGCATGTAAACTGATAATCATTTTTTTAGACTAATTCAGAAAGGTTTTGAGATACTCTGTTCAAAATTATAAAGTGCCCATATCTCCGTTTCCTTGTAGTGGGGATTATTTAAAAGTCTACCTTTTGTACAAACCCCAACTGATAGTCATTTGTGAAATATCTTCAAGTGTGTCCTTTCTCTATAACGAGCTCCGATCTCTGAATTTTATTTTTCTCAAAGTAGTTCTTGTGTTCACCTAATCCTACACTGAGAGGCTAGATAACTCACCCTCGTAATGTTTGTTACATTCACAGGGAATACTGTAAATGCCGTTTTTTAAAATTTTGCCCTTGGTTTAGCAGACATATTATTTTTAGAAGTAAAGATACATGTGGCGGAAAGTCCCAAAAAGAGAGATAGGAAATAGAGACAATTATATTACTAGCAAAAAATACTAGTAACATGTATTTCTCAACAACTACTATGTCGGCTACATGACACTATGAGCATTGGATTACAGGAAATAAAATATCCGCATGTACAGTGTGGTGCCGTTCAACCTGTAAATGTGCATATTTTTTCCTGTAGTTCATTGTTGATAGTGGCGGGTAGTCGGCATAGTAATGTTATTTTAATTTAGACTATCCAGTTCAATAAAACAAAAAATAATTCAGACAAAATTATTTACAAAAAAGTTAAATTAAAATTGGAAAGCTCCCGATATAAAAAATACATCTTTAAACAGGAACAAATAATTTATATACACTGGCTCGAAACACAGGCAATTTTTTTTCTGTAAAATTGTTGGTCCGTGGATTAATAGTTTTGAGTTGAGTAGGTAGGTACATTATTTCTTTTATTACAGATATCATCATTATTCGAACAAAAATAATAAGTGCGCCGGGGACCGCTGAAATGAAAAACTCTCATACTTACTAGAAGTAACATATCTCATAAAATCAAATATGTACCTATATTATGTAAGGTAGGTTTCTATCCGTGGATAGAGACAGCAGCGGTCCCCGACGCACGCACTTATGATTTTTTTTTCGAATAATTATGATATCTGTAGTAAAACGAATAATGTACCTACCTATCTAACTGAAAACTATTAATCCACTGTCCAACAATAAATTTACGGAAAAATAAATAGCCAGTGTTTCGACCCAGTGAATATAATATATACAGGATGTTTCACTGGAAACTGAGTCGATCGATATTGGGAAGAGTATGCAACAAATAATTTTAAAAAATTTGCGAGTTACTAAAGTCGGTGAGGCCAATCCAACTAAAATAATTACAAGCATGTGGTACTTCCGGCTATACCGGAAGTCGATACCAACTTGCTTGTTTTAAATGGAACACCCTATATACTCTCGACTTTTCGAAATGACCATAAAATTCTGAGTCGAAGCATGTAGCATACACTGTACCTAAATCCGGCAGTTTCGAAGATATTTGGCATTTTATACAAAATTGCAACGGTTTGCCATAGCCGTTATAACTTTCTTCGCGTAGGAGATCCTCATTTGATTTTTGGCACGTAGAAAGAACACAAGATGAGCTACTCTTTACAATAAAAAAATTCATAAAAGTACACTAAGCTTCTATTTTTCACGTTACATTTTGTCTAATTCACGCCTCAATAACTTTTTTATTTCAAATGAAACCCCCTGTATTTTTTTACAAATTATGTAAAATTAAATTCCCTCTTTTCTTGTATAGGCATTGTAGGGATTAAAGTTACAACTTTTTAAAATATTGGCCTTTTTCTGAAATGATCAAGAATTTTTAATAATAATTGTCATCAACTTAGCCATGATTAGAAACAATCATTAATGTCAGTCATTTTCTTATGTCAAAAAATGCTAGCATGTTCAAATAATACCCACGAAGACTTTAGATTTGTTTATTATTTATGGAGAATGTGATAAGGTAATATCAAGAACATGTAACACATTCGCTACTCGATACCCACAAGAACAGAAACCATCATCACCATACACAGTAAAACTCATATTGGAGAATTTTAGAATGTTTGGCTCCGTCAAGGCAGGAATTCTAAGGAGAAGCCTTAGGCATATTAGCTGAAAAAGAAATCGTTTTAACTTATTATTTAAATTTTCCTCAAAAAATCGTAATGTAACCATTCTTATGTTTCTCACGACACAGTAACAGTAAACTGCTCATGATCTTCAATATTTTATTCCCAGAATACAGGAGGATTCGAGATTAATAATCCAGTAACAATAATTCCTTCATGTCTTATTGAAATAAATTCACAAATATTTTCTCTCGTCAGGAAATCTGTTTCTTTTACTTGTTTAAATATATGAAACGAGAATGGATTTATGTTTTGACAAGATTCTGTGAATTGAACTCTTAGATAATCCCGATTCCAAAGCAGCTTGCCTTATTAATATAATTGGAAATGTCCGAAAATACCCCAGTATGCGATTTCTGTTTTCGTTCTGCCTTGGCAGGGCCAAATATTCTAAAATTATCCAATATGCGTTTTACACTGTATGGTGATGGTTTCTGTTCTTGTGGATATTGAGTAGCAAATGTGTTACATATTCTTGATATTACTTTATCACATTTTCCATTAATAATAAACACATCTAAAAAGTTTCCGCGGGTGTAAATTGAAAATGCTGATGTTAGGTAACATAAGAGAATGACTGACATTAATGGCTGTTTCAAACCGTGATTAAGTTGATGACATTTTATTAAGAACTTTTGAACAATTCAGAAAATCGCCAATATTTCAAAAAGTTGTAACTTTAACCCCTGCAATGCCGACACAAGAAAAAAAAGGAAATTTAGATTTACATAATTTGATGTAAAAAAATACAGGGTGTTCCATTTGAAATAAAGAAGTTATTGAGGTTTGAATTTGACAAAATGTAACGTGAAAAATAAAACACTTAGTATACTATTATGGAAATTATTTTTATTGTTTAGAGTAGCTCATCTTGTGTTCTTTCTACATGCCAAATAATGTTATAACGGTTATTGCAAACCTTTGCACCTGTCAAGTTTTTTTATTAAATGTCAAATATCTGAGAAACTGCCAGGTTTAGATATAGGTCTGCTACATGGTTCGACTCGGAATCTTACAGTCACTTCGAAAAATCGAAAATATACAGGGTATTCCTTTTAAAATAAGCAAGTTGGTACTGACTTCCAGTATAACAGGGTTCGGCCTCACCTGGAAAACCTGAAAAACCTGGAAAAGTCAGGGATTTTAAAAACATGTGAAAAGGTCAGGGAAAAGTCAGGGAATTTTTAAAATTTTGGTAAATGTCAGGGAAAAAAAACTAAAAACCTGGAAAATATAATTAAAGCCATAGTTTCTTTTATTTTGACGAAATTATCAATTACAGTTTAATAGTAGACAATGTCTTTATATTTTCTCTTCTAGACGAAGAACAATGGTTCAAAAATGGTGTGATATTATACCGCTTGGATACTCTTTAATCTATTTTATTAACGCCCAAAATAAGGGGGTTAGAGTCTAAAAACGAGATTAAGTGATATACTATCATACTTTTTTTGTAGTTATTGGTCTAGTAGCTCATTTTAGTATTATTAATAGAAAATCACGACAACGCTTAATGAATGATAGATTACAGGTGTGATCAATAGTGTATGTAGTTATGGCTACATATTTTTAGCGTTATCATATTCTTACAGTGTGTTTTTTATAAACCAAAGAAATATTATTTAAGGCAAATTATGTTTTTTAAAAGCTCTTTATATACTGAATTATTGTTCTGAAATCCAGAACAGAGAAATTTGACCTGAGAAATGCACTTATTGCTAAATATATCTAACTATTTAAATATTTACACTATTTAAAAATTAATTATTATTTGTTTGCTTATAATTGTATTGAAACATATTCTTTATAGGATTTTGCAAACAACAGAAAGATAACTATCTATAATTTCTTATTTGACAATTCTCATTCTAACGCTAGCATCCACACAGTGGATATTCATAAAAAGATGTTTCATGCAAAACACAATTTTTATAAATAAGTGTGAAATAATCATATTTGACATTGACTGATAAAAACAACCTCACCTATCTATTAGCTAACTAGTATTAGAGCCTATATACTCTATGTATGTTTAAAAATGAACTATTATTTGTTTGCTTATAATTATATTCAAACATATTCTTTATAGGATTTTGCAAACAGCAGAAAGATAACTATCTATAACTAAAAGAAAAACTTTGTGTAAAAAAATTAATGAAATCTTAGCATTCTTTCGATAACCTGAATTCTGGTTATGTTAGCAAATTAAAATCCTAAAATGAATTTGTCTAATTTCTTATTTGACAGTTCTCATTCTAACACTAGCATCCACACAGTCCCCTATGGCCATGCAGATAGTTATTTTTCTGCTGTTTGCAAAATCCCATAAAGAATATGTTTCAATACAATTATAAGCAAACAAATAATAATTCATTTTTAAACATGCACAGAGTATATAGGCTTAATACTAGTTAGCTTATAGATAGGTGAGGTTGTTTTTATCAGTCAATGTCAAATATAATTATTTCACACTTATTCATAAAACTTATCTTAGTTTTGCATGAAACATCTTTATGAATGGCTTTATGTCTTTCTGATGAGCTCCAGAATAAGGACGAAAAACGTTTCAAAGGCTAAGCATTTCCAAGAAACGGAATGATAGATTTCATGAAAATGTAATCCATTAGAATGAAAATTTTAAGATAAGGTAAATAAATAAATTCATTTTAGGCCTTTGTTCTCATTTTTAACTGAATCTTCATGATCGTAGGGGGTTATGTAGATACTAGTTTAATCTGCATGGCCGTAGGGGACTGTGTGGATGCTAGTGTTATAAATAATGAGAATGTCAAATAAGAAATTGGACAAATTTATTTTAGGACTTTGATTTCCTAGCATAACCAGAACTCAGGTTATCGAAAGAATGCAAAGATTTCATTAATATTTTTACACAAAGTTTTTCTTTTAGTTATAGATAGTTATTTTTCTACTGTTTGCAAAATCCTATAAAGAATATGTTTCAGTATATATAGTATTGGTCAGTCAGACCTATTATTATATAGTGTCCAAGGTTAAAACACTTTATTAATATGTTATCTTGGCATTACCTGATTTTAAGAGCTTTTAAGTTGTGCAAAACTGAACTTGTTTTTTACCCGTTAATTTTGTTATTTTCTTGTTAATTTTAAAAGTAAAGAAATTGTTATGTTTTATAAAACATATAGTTTAAGTATAGTATAGTTCTTATTCTTAAATAAACTGGTAAAATGGTAAGTAGTAATATGTCTTTTTAAAAAGCATTTAGTTAAAATAGTTGAGTATTGGCAAAAAAATTATTATTTATATTATTTTGATGTTACCTGGAAATTAGTTTAAAAAAGTCATGGAAAACCTGGAAAAGTCAGGGAATTTTATCGGCTATTAAGAGTCCGAACCCTGTATAACCGGAAGTATACATGTTCGTAATTATTTTTGTTGGGTTGACCGCGCTGACATTAGTAACTCTCAAAATTTTCAAATATTTTTGTTACATTTCCCAATATCGATCGATTCAGTTCCTGGTGAGACACCCTGTATGTTTCCTTTTAAACGTTTATTTTTTGTGTCGGGGATTTTCAATTTAAGGTGGCCATTCCCTAGAAAGCGACATCCGATAGGGAAATATTTATAATTTTTGGCCATGTATTTTTTTTGTAGGTATATTAAAAAAACTATAACCATAACAAGTGAAAAAAACTACATTTTGATATGCTTTTAATCCAATTTGTTGGGATGATTCATAACATTTTCAGCAGAGGGTCGCAAGATGACTCAGTGTGCTTTGACATGTTTTAGTTTTCTTTTTTTTTTCTTTTTGCATTGACTAAAGTAAAAGCTAATTACAATTTGAAACACAGAAAGGGCATTCTATTTTTATTTAGTAAATGAAAATAAAGAAATGAATGATGATATTTTAAATATAACATTACATTATTTTTTGCACCTATATCGCACGGAGAATTTATCAATTTGTAATATTTTTTAAAATAGTTCTATGGAATGCATTTTCGTAAATAACTCGTTTATTTTAAATTTTTCGCAAAAACTCTATTTCAGATTTTTTTCCCAAAAGGGTCCGTGCCTTATACTGCTTATAGAGATTGATCGACGGAATAGTTGATTTTCGATTTTAATTAAGAAACTGTTCAGAATTTGTAGAATTTATAAAAAAAAATCAAGTTTTCCAGGATTTGTAGATTCGCTTTTGTTTTGTCAAATTTCTCACAAGCGTCATCTAATAGACCTAATCGAGCCCTACAATTTCCATTTTAGAAAATCAAAATCGAACCTTCGGTTCGGGAGTTATTAATTTCTTTGAAAAATCATACTCGGCCCTGGAAAAAATACTTGCGGTCAACGAATTCAGGCCGCCAGCAATAGGCTTCATTTGTGTCCGTGTACCTTTGATCCCACCAAGTCTCATCAAAATCGATCAATATTCTGGACAGTTATCGTGCTTCCTATCCCGATTTCTAGAAAACCAGTTTTCTGCAAAAAAATCCAATTTTCATTTGTTTTTCGACATAGTCTCTGGTATACTTATTTGTAGAGCTTTACCAGCGGCACCATTTCTTTTTTGAAATATCTCGATCCGACTACCCGCTAGCGAGTTATTCAATTTCTCCCGATAAACTCGAAATGTCTATATCGGGTACCTCCGGTTTCCGAACGGAGCCGAGTTTCCGGCGTTAAGGTTTTCTAAAGACCTCCTATTAACCACCCAAGTTTCATCGAAATCCGAAAACGGATTAGGGAGGCTGGGCGTGACAGACAGACAGACCTACAGACAGACCGACTGACCGACGGACGGAATTTTCTGAATTCGCTCTCGATTCGATAGATATGACTTTGATTTCGATCCGACGTTTTTTTGAGTTTCGATGGTCCACAGGAAAAATGCAAAACCTATACTACATTTTATTTTCAAAATGTAGTAACAAGACTATTACTATGAATTTTCGTTCAATAATTTCAGCGGGTTGCAAAATAGATTTAAATTTAAAAATTATATTAATCTTCCTATTTCATAGTTTAAATCGAGCTATTTTGCAAACCACTGAAATCATTGAGCGAAAATTCATAGTAATAGTCTTGTTATTGTTCTACTTAGGCACTCTTATAGTTTTTTTTAAATATACGTACTAAGGAAAAAAGGTATGGGCAAAATTAATAAATATTTCCCCATCGGATTTCTCTTTCTAGGGAATGGCCACCTTAATTTTTATTTTCTTAAGTACGTTTCAGATAAACATTGATTTAATATATGAGAAACCCCGGCTCCTTCGCCATTTCTTAGAATACGTCCGTTACATTAAGTGTTTAACAATGAAACCTGAAAATGTTGGAAACGACGGCATACTCGATTTCCACCAAACGGCTAAGAACCATCTCGTAAATACCAGCTTTTAAAGCGATCTTCCACACGCACACTGACAAAGGAGTCAAACTTATAACACTCCTCCTTTTTGCGTCAGGCGTAAAAATAACAGTTCTGTTAGACTTTAAAACATTCACAAACACGTTTAAAAGTGAATTATTTATTATTTGTTTGCTTATAGTAATGAAACATATTCTTTATAGGATTTTGCAAACAGCGGAAAGAAAAACTATCTATGAGAACTAAAGGAAAAACTATATGTAAAAATATTAATGAAATCTTTGCATTCTTTCGATAACCTTCTGGTTATGCTAACAAGTAAAAGTTCTTATTTGCCATTCTCATTTTAACACTAGCATCCAACATAGCCCTTACGGCTAGGCAGGTTAAACTAGTATCTACATGATCCCCTACGATATGTAAATTCAGGTAAAAATGAGAACAAAGGCCTGAAATTAATTTATTTACCTACCATAGGCCTGAAATTAATTTATTTACCTCTTTAAAATTTTTTTCATGAATGAGATTTTATGAAAATGTAATTCATTAGAATGGAAAATTTTTTAAAGACAAGGTAGGTAAATAAATTAATTTCAGGCCTTTGTTCCCAATTTTAACTGAATTTACATATCGTGGGGGATCATGTAGATACTAGTTTAACCTGCCTAGTCAGGGACTATGTTGGATGCTAGTGTTAATTGAGAATGGCAAATAAGAATTTTTGCTTGTTAGCATAACCAGAAGTCAGGTTATCGAAAGAATGCAAAGATTTCATTAATATTTTTACGTAAAGTTTTTCCTTTAGTTCTCATAGATAGTTTTTCTTTCCTCTGTTTGCAAAATCCTATAAAGAATATGTTTCTTCACAAACACGTGTTTCGATGTTTGCATCTCGTCAGTGTGACTACTTTCAAAACCTAGAATGAACTGAAATATCAGGTGAATAACTAATTTCTCCTGGTTTTCCCGAACAGCTGTATATATCGAAACACATATCAGTGAATGGTTTAAATATTGATATAACTGTTTTTTATTTTAATTATTTTTGGTTCTATTGAACAGGATAGTATACATTAAAATGACGATATTGTAATATGCATGATGTACGTAATGTGCTAATTTCCCTGCTTGTAATTCAATGTTGATCGTGGCGTGTAGCCGACAAAGTAGTTGTTGACAAAGATATATACTTTCTATACTTATCTGTGATAACTTTTTTTAGTAAGAATTAAAACAATTACTAGTATTTTTGCTAGTAATATAATTGTTCCTTTTGTTTCTATTCTAGACAGTTTTTACATTACAAGGAATTTGCATTTGCACTTAGCTGTAAAAATTGAAAAATTAATATCTAATGATAAGGTCAACAACAACCAAACAAAACTAGTAGGACGAAGTGAAGAAAACGACGCGTACCTTCGAAATTCTAACCTTTCTTAAATAATCGACAAAATTAAAATAGGATTAATATCAAGGTAAGTATTGGGTATTCACAGCATTCTCTAAAGTAGGTACATAAACACAATTATCTTATACAGAACGGAATTATTACTTTCAAATCTCATTTCAGGTAACGAATGTCCCAAATGTCGAAAAACCTTTAAGAACCATCATACAATGCGAGTTCACACCTATGGATGTGGAAGTAACGAGTATTTTTATTGTGGCGTGTGTGGTACCAAGTTTAACAGAAGATATAATTTAAAGAGACACATGAAAGGACACGATGCCTAGCACTCACCGGAGAGCTAAGAGACATTATCAAATTGGCTAATTCTTGACTTTAAACGGCGATCAACGTAAGCCCTTATAGTCCGAAAGACGACCGCAAAAAAGGGAAGTGCATGTTTTGAAGTACAAAACTTTTAGAAAAGGTAGTACTTATATTAAAATAGTTTGTATTGTCTAAATGTTGTTTGTGGCATTATCTTAATTTTTTTCCTTCTTCAATTCTTTGGGACTTCCTGCCACATGCATGTTTCTTTTTAAGCGGTGCTAGGGGAATCTACAAAATATAATATCACAATTAACGAATAACCTCTACGCCTGTGACTTTTACGTCAAAGGATCAGTTAGAGGTTGGTTTTTCTAAATAAACAACACAAATAAGTAAAAAAACTTGAAATTAAATATTTCGCCGACGTTTCGGAAATCTAATCTGTTTCCTTTTTCGAGGCTTTTTTGAAAAATCTTTTTTGCTGTGTATGTTCAATACACAACTCTAAGAATGTTTGTTATATTCAATATCCATAGATACTTACTATTTACATAGAAGTGTTGATATAGTTAACAGTTTTTTTAGTTTTTATACAATGTTAAGGTTGTGAAGTTCTTCTTTTAACATTGGCAACCAAGTTGTACAGGCATCTACGGAACAATTCGACACGCATCCATCCTCATTCAATAATATTATCGCGGATTCTTTAATTTTTCTTTCTTTGCTATCTGCTTCTTTTGTTAAAATTTTTGCCGAGTCCCAGTTTATTCTATGTCTGTTCTCCCACGCGTGTTCGCAGATCTTGGACCTCTGAATTTCATTTTTTCTGATATAATTTTGATGTTCGCCCAATCTTACACTAAAAGGTCTGGATGACTCATCCACGTATTATTTGTTGCACTCACACGGAATACTATAAATGCAGTTTTTTGAATTTTGCTCGTGGTTCTTCGGTTTCGTCCTTGTCAGAATAGATCTCAAAATATTGCGTGTTTGAAATACCGTCCTAATATCAAATCTATCACCGATGCGGCGCAACTTTTCGGATAATCCGCATACATAAGGAATTACGTTACACAGCGTTAATTCTTTATGTATGCGGATTATCCGAAAAGTTGCGCCGCATCGGTGATAGAGTTGATATTAGGACGGTATTTCAAACAAGGAATACTTTAAGATCTATTCTGACAAAGACTAAACCGAAGAACCACAAGCAAAATTCAAAAAACTGCATTTATAGTATTCTTTACCAGTAATATTCTGGTTAATTGTGATATATTTTGTAGATTCCCCTAGCACCGCTTAAAAAGAAAACATACATGTGGCAGGAAGTCCCAAAGAATTGAAGAAGGAAAAAATAGTTTGTAGTCGCCACCGGGCCTTGCGAAAACCTGATCCGGACTTTCGGAATTAATTTTGATGTAGTTACTGGCCATAGGGCCAGTAACTACATCAAAAAGTTGAGTTTAGTTGAAATTTATATCAAATCGTAAGACGCAAAGTGCTTTGCTTAAATATAAATTATATTCCTTGCTAAATCTTGGCCGATCCTATTGGCTACCCATTTTTTTTCATGTAGTTATCACTTTCATAGAGTTATAAGCATAAAACTAGCATAAAATTAAAGTTGAAATCCCGCAACTAATAGAAAGTTTGTCATTACCTACATTGATTGAATACCAGGCAACTGGAAGTGAGGTTTTTCCCACTGTCGAATAAGATATTTGAAAGGTAATCGTAATGAGTAAGTACATATTACGATGCATACTGTCTTTTCTAAAAGTTTCGTCCTTCTAAAATAAACTCCACCCTTTTACGGTCGTCATTCCCCTTATTAGTATATGTCAACATTAAGAGATAATCTTACTTTTGTAACAACAGTGACTGTGATAGAGTTCTTGTAATTTCGTTTTAAGTAGCATTAAATTATTAAGCATTTTCTATTTGGTTCAATTTTAAATTTTTGTTAATTATAATCTATACTTCTAGAGGCTAGTCTTTTCACAGATAGAGTTTTCAAAAAATTATCTATAATAGTTTCATGACAAAGATACGCAAGTTTCGGATAATACGGTTCTATCTTAATTGATTTTATGTTATAATGGGTTAGTTAACTAGTAACATATAGGGTTTCTCGCTTAATTGTGAAACAAGTAATTTTTTAGGATTTCGTAAAAGCCGTTATGGTTTTGGTATGACCATCCGTCTGTATATATGTTATAGCCCTCCCAATCTCTTATTTTTATATTGATTGAGACGAAATTTTGATACACACACGTAAATAGATGACCTAAAATTTTTTAGACCCCCCCCCCCTTCCATACATACACAAGAATTCCTTAAACTTTGATCATGTTGAATGCGTTCTTAAGGGCCCCTGATTAAAAAAAAACTCCCAATTATCTAAAAATAGTAATAAATTTCAGATTTTTGCACATGTATTCGTCGGGACCCTCTGGCTTCTTTCTTGAATGTTTCGAGGACTCCCCGAATACGAAAATTTCATTTTCAATAACTGTCAAGATCTTGTTATAAATATTTCAAAGACCTTCTTATGAAACAAGGTCAATGAGAGATGTGTCCCTCAGGGCTCTTTTTCTTAAATCCTTCTCTGTTCGTCAGCTTTCCTTTCAGCGGAACACTCTGGAGTGTTCTTTATATAGAGCTAACATCCAATATCTCTACTCATTTGTTTCTGAAATGTAGAACAGGAACAATCTATCCCTTGGAGATATTATTTTGATTAAGATAGAAGAAAATGGCCTTCTTCAACGCGTTTATCTGCGTCTAAAATTTTTAGTATATACATTTTTCTTAACTGTTTTTGCTTGTACTGTTTTCAACAACCCTTAGAATTAGATAATAATAAAAAAAAGTAAACCGATTTTGAAAAATGTTGAAAACAACACAGTTTTAGGGTTGTTGAAAAAAATCATATGGAATATTGATTTTCGACGCAAGAAAACGCGTTGCAGGAGGCAATTTGTTGCAATCTAAACAAAAGTAACATCGCTAAGGTATAGATTCTTCTCTCTTAAAGGTGATCCATGTTTGTTTTACTGTAAGCTTCTAGAATACCCGTCTAAAATTTATGTGGTTTTGGATTTTGATGAAACTTGGTATCAAGACATTTTAAAGTATACTATAGTTTTCTTTAGTATGTACATTCACTTTTTTTTAATTGCTACTATGATGTTAGTGGTTTTTAGTGATGAAAAATGCACAACAGGAGGTCATATTTCAATGTAGAACAAAATTAATGACACATACAGATTTAATTATTAATGTTCTACATTTGAAAAATTTTTTTACAAATTGAACAAAAAAAATGTTGCAGTTTGTTCAACATTTAAACGAGACACTGTAGAAACCTAACGATTTTATAAATGAAACTACATCCAAACTAGTAATTTCTATTTGACATGTGGGAAGTTCTATTCCCTGGTTCTCCTCACTTTATTTTTTATATTTGGGAAATTTGAATCGGTTAATAAGTATATAATTCTTCTTAATCTGAATTATTAAGATTAAAAAAGTTATCCCAAACGTATCCATGTCTCGTAAATAATTAAAAATAATATTTTTTAAATCTTTTACATTTTTTTATTGACTCCATTTACATGCAAGTATTAAAACAAGCTATTGTCTATTTTACTTATCTATTTTGTAATGCACAATGTTGTTATTTTAAATATACTCTATTTAAACAGATTTTTTTATTTGATTCCTCTGTGTTCATGAAACTTTAATAAATGTACGAAGAAAAATTCTTGAAGAAAAAATTCGTTCGACTGAGTGATTGTTAACTTTTTTTCGTATCCTTGTTTCGAAAATTGTACAAGGATTCCAACTAGTTGCAAGTGCGATAAAGGTAGCTTAAAACGTGTTGTTGAAAAGCGGGCTTTTGTATCTAGTGCTCAATTCAGCGGCGTAATTTCACGATTTTTATTGGATAAGCAGAGATTTTTCACAGGTAACCTAATAGCAAAGCAAACCCTGTAATTCTTAAACGGTAACTCTATAAACTCAAATGACCGAGGGAAAGCGAGTTTATCACTTCACAAGTAATATTAAACTCAAAAGAGGGAATGCGAGTGATGTGAAGAAATAATTTGGTAACTAAGGTTTGTGCAAAAATCGGAAGACTTGTCGATCGTTTACCGAACGGTTGTGCGAACGTTCCCCAGATGATTGTCATTCGAATGTTGGTGAGCGCTCGCTACCTATAATTTGAATTTTTTGCGATAACTTAATTTATAAACTAATTTTAAATAATACGATTTTCGATTCCAAAATATCTATAATCGTAAAGTTTGAGTCAGAACAAGAAAAATGTCATGTATGTTATGCCGAAAAGTTTAAGTTCAAAAAGTTGTTAGCATATAAACATGAAAAAATCCGTTTTTAGCGTTTTTACCTTTCATAACTTTGGAACGGAAAGAAATTCTTGGATTCTTAGAAATTATCTGAAAGTGTAAGGATTTAACTTCGAAAACATTATATAATTATAAAAAATACATCAATATTAAAGTTACACCGATTTCAAAATTGGGGGTTTTCGCGCTATACTTTTGCGATTACAGACCATGACAGCAGGCAACCTAAGTAAAGTAAACTTCATATTTCTAAGTCACTTAAAAATTTCAAAGCATTGCCGCCTATTACCACTAGGATAGATATTAAAATAAGAAATTAAGGGAAACTCGCCAGTATCAGTTAGAATTTCAAATAATTACACCACTCACTCCTAAAATATTTTACGATCTAACGGTCACTGCTGTTTACTTAATTTTTTACACACATACATAATGCTGTAAAAGCACATATAAATCCCATATGTGACACTGAAAAGGACAGAGATATTTTGTGCCACACTAGCAGAGATATATCCAGGTTAAAGAGCCGAGATCCATACGCATAAACAGTTTAGCTACAATAAAAGATTGAACTTTCGTAAGACGTACAAATTTCACTATTATTTTAATATAAGCGTTACAAATGATACAAATAGGTAATGTAAGGGATTATGAGATGTAGGTAAATGTATTGTATGAGACGGACCACAGTCTTCCGCGATATTTCCAACGAGTTGTTATATTTAGAATATATAGGTTATGTACTTCATACAATAATACAGTGTGTGGTTCAGTGTTTACATTTTATTTTGATTGTGAGTGCCTAGAATGTATAATACTTTAACAGATAAGTCAAATTGCTCTTTGTTTAAGCGTATTTTATGTAGTTGTGTAAAAATATTCCGGCGGATGGTGAAATATTCGAGTGTTTTCCGTTTTTTAGTGGCTGTGGTAAAATAATATTGTGATAATGTTCAGGCCTTGGGAAGATCGTCAACCTAGCACCAGCAGAGAATTTAACGAAGATATGGGAAATGGTAATGGCTCGCAAATTACAGAGAAAAGCTCTAGACAATATTTATGCGAACATACTAAAAAAGTAGTTTTAAACGTTTACAAAAATATAAAAGAAAGTGAAGGTGAACAAGGAGCCGTGGAAAAAACGGCCTACTTAACAGAAATTTCAGAACGGTCTATCTATAGAATAATTAAGGACGTGGTACCTAATCGAAAAGTTACGTCGGATAAAGGAGCAGCACGAGCATTGGATTCGTCTATGGTGAAATTATTAAGAGATTTAATTTATAGCAAGTATATGGAAAATGAGGTACCAACGGTGGAATCAATACATATGGAACTGAAAACAAATGGTGCAGTGTCAGTTAGTCAAGCAACACTTCGGCGCTGGATAATAAAGATAGGATTTAGATTCAAGATTATTAATAAAAGGGCAGGTAGGACAAAAGAATATTTGGTATAATTTTAATTTAGACTAATAAAATTCGTCAATGCTCCACCAATATATAAAATATTATTCCTATCTTAACACAAGCAAAACAGAATAATTTTTTTAAATTTATCATTATCACTGTAACAAATAACTATTTATTTATCAACCATACATTAAATTAATTAGATTGTAACTCACGACACAATAATTTTAAGTACGGTCCTGAGCCGCAATAAATTACGTCGGCTTTGACACTTTTATGGCCGAGTTTTGTGGCTTTTGTTTGGGTGTCTCGCCACGTCTCGCGCCGTGTTCACTCCTTTGTCTGGAATTTTTTATTTGATTTAGAAATATGAAGTTCACTTTATAGTAATCATAGCATGTTATAACTTTGGAACCATTGATGCAATTTTTATAAATCTTTCGGCATTTTGAAGTTGAAGTTTCCGATTATTTTTGCAGAATCTAAAAATGTCTTTCCATTGAAAAGTTTTAAAGGTCATTTAGATTAAAAATCGCATTTTTTTCAGTTTTTAAACGTAAACAATTTTTAAACAAATCTTTCCGACATAACATATACTTATAAGACTTTTTTCTTGTATTATAACCCACTCCATACTCTACGATAGAAGTGCTTGGGAATCAAAAATCTCATTATATATGATTTGTTTATAAAGTTGTTATTAAGAAATGGGTTCCATGGGACGATTTCGGTAAAAGCTTAAATTAGACCAAGTTTTAGAAACTGGTATAAAAATTAGTGAAAGGCCCTAAGCAAACCGTTCGCCTAGAAAAAAACCCTAAACCCAGTATTGAGAACCTATGACTCGAAATTCGCCTTTGCCTTAAACAATTAAAAGCTCTGTCAAAATATTGCCTACCCTTGCCCACCCCGAATTACGCCTATGATTCAATAATAGTATAAAATGAAAAGGAATAGTGTAACACGGAATTTAATGATTTTCTTTTATATCAAGAATGAAATAATCGTGAAGATGTAATGCGTAGGATAATACAATTATTTATACCAGTAAGTAGACACAACCAGGAAGCTGTAACATTGTAACTAAGAATGTTGTGACGTTTTATTCGTGCGTCACACTTTGACACTCGAGCTTTCGGCACGGTACAGTAGCTCGGGCGCCACCTTTACAATTATTTCAAGTGGGGTAAAGGACCCACAGTAGCCTCTTGACACAGCCTGTTTCAGTAGGGCTGGGATAGCCTCAGAGGAGACACGGTATGTCCAGGGGTCTATAGGGATAGTGTACTTCACACACAACCAAAGCAAAAGGCAAAGTTCAAATTAGCTATATACAAATATTTATTATGCCTATTATGTGCAATGCTAGCTACCTAATATTAGTTACAGGTTAAACTAATACAGAAACAAAACAAAAGCGGGGTGACGGTAACGGTTAGTTAAGCGGAGCAAGAGGGCGGTTATCAACGGTTAAAAATACGATAGGCAACAACGGTAATGCGGCGGGGTATGAGTCGGTGCAGCAAGCAAAACTACGGTCGGTACAGTACAATCCTTGTTGGGCGGTGACGGCAGTGCGGCTATCAACAGTTAAAAATACGATAGGCAACAACGGTAATGCGGCGAGGTATGAGTCGGTGCAGCAAGCAAAACTGCGATCGGTACGGTACAATACTTGTTGGGCGGTGACGGCGGTGTTCCTCGGTACTGCGGCAGTGCGGTGATCCTCCTAAATCCCTTAAACAGATCCAAGTGAATGGACCTGACGGAATTCAATAATTCACTGGCTTGGCTGAGAGATCGGATAAAGGGAGTCAAATCTGGTCGGTAGTGGGGCATTAGCTCCATCTAGCGGTTTCGCAATGAGTATTCCGCTGGCTTGGCCAAGTGACCGATTACAAGGAACCAAGCCATGTGGCGGTGGGTCACTTGCTTCGCTTAACGGATATTTCTACCGAGAATTAATGCTTATTCCCAAAGTAATAAAATAAAATACCAAGTTGTGCCTTTCAAATAAAGTATAAAATATAATATTAATATCCTATATTTTAACTACTAAAATAAATCATGAATTAGGAGTGCAATTTCCCTAGCAAATTTTGCTTCATTACAATGTTAATCGAGTAACAATAACAAATCTAAGAAAATATTTAAATTAAATTCAACATCAACAATAAACTATACATATTTGCTAATACTGAACACTGAACCTTTAATAAACTTGAATAATGCTCTCTGACTCGCACCAATGTAAAATGCTCCAATTAAAACAATTAAAATGATCTGGCTTTTGAAATGTACGTTTAAAAGAGTCAAACAGATGTCCTGGGATTTAAAACGCTATCAATTTGTTAGGAACTTTGAGGGCGACTGTCTATAATTTAAAACCCTCATTTAATGTTTGGCAATGTTTTACCAACTTTTTTATATAATTTCAACATAAATATATTAACAAATCAAGTTGCAACAATACTGAATTTGCAATGCAAATTTTTGCAAATTGAACAAATAAAATAGCTACTTTTAAACCGCTGGCTGTCAACCATATGTTCCATACTAATTTGAAGTAAGAGTAGAAATCATCATTTTAAATTGGTCTCGACTTACATTACTAAATACATTTAAAATCTGTAGAGGTTTAACTACAGGATGTTCTGAAATGTAGACAAACGTAGCCCGAATGTTACAATACTTGTTGTTTTCGTTAAATACTTCATACCTGTAAGAATATAGACATTGTGTGAAACATTTTGTAGCAGTAAGCTTGGTATGTATTTGTATTCGTGACTATGTATGTACTAATATTATGATTTTACAAATATTTTTTATTTTAGCGCTGTTTCGTTGTGGGACATGCACGAAAAGTTACAAGCATCAGCAATCTTTGTACAATCATACTAAATTTGAGTGTTGTAAAGAACCTGTTTTTAGCTGTTTTTTTTGCTCATACAGATGCAAGAGAAAGTCCAGTTTGAAACAACATCTAAGGCGACATGAGATGCACCAAGATTTAATATGGGAAATACCAAAGCGGAATTAATACCAAGTTGAGTTTTGCAAAATTTGAATTTTGATTTACCTTATTTTTGTCAGTTTTAAAAAATGGTGTTTTTTGGTTACGTTTTTTTATTATTGAAATTATCTTAATACTTTCGATTGGATTTAACCAGCAATATCACTGAGAAGTGCGATAAAATCTAAAATAGTCAGTGGCTGGACTTGACTCCTTCATCTTAGCTACATTTGAAACGTGATGTCTGTATTAAGATGGTTTCAATTATTCTAAAATTAATTTGAAAAAGATGCTGTTATGCGAGGATATTTTTTTCTTTTTAATGTGTCCTAATACTGAAACTTGTTTTGTTTAAGATAAAATTATACATTGATGAGTTTGTTACCTCTTCGATAGTCGAAATTTTTTTCTTTAATAGATGATATAATTTCAAGATGTTTTTTTATTTTACGAGATTCTCAATGAACTAAACAACTATGTTTAAATTAACATTTTATTGTGTTTTTATTTTCAAACAATTTACGACAATTATGGTTTGTGGTGAAAATGTTTACTCAATATAGATACAGATACGTAAGTTGATAATTGAAAAAGCAAGACAACAGGAAATAATATTCGTACAAATTTACAATTTTTTAATTTTTACTGCTAGATAAAATTAACTAATTCCTACATTTGGGCGAGTGCGGATGTCTTGACGATAAAAATAATATCTCCCTGCGCCTTACATCGTTGGCTTATCGATGTAGAGAGATAGATTAGCTCACGAAGTGTTGTATATTACAATTGAAGAAGATTTTGCCTAAATCATTAATACAAGAAATTAATATCAGTGGACCAAGAACACTCTCTTGCGGAACTCCATTGTTGCTATAACGGCTCTCAGAATATTGTTCATCATATTTTGCTTACTTGCTTCTAAATGAGGAAGAACTTTCCAACCACAGTGAAGTTGTGTATCCTCATTATTTTAAATCAGACAATACAAAAATTATTCCTTTCTGATTCTTTAGGTTTAGTAGTAGAGTAGACATTTGCGTAAAGTGCAATATTTCCGGTAAACTAACAACTCTAAAGCAATATTTCTTGGTATGCATGCAAAGATTCTGCGAGGTGAAGAACTATAAGTGTACAATACTGGAAAAGTAGGGGTAGTTTTCTAAATATCTGAAATTACTATACTTTCTCTATTTAAATAGTTTTCTAGTTTAAGCTAAATAACTCTGTGATGTATTTGTATTTCAGCTGGCCCCTTAAGGATGTGTAAAAGATGCGGTAAAACCTACAAGCACAATTCTTCATTGTATAATCACATCAGATACGAATGTGGAAAGGAACCAACTTTTGAGTGCCCACATTGCCATTACAAATGCAAAAGAAAGACACAACTGAAACAGCACATTAATCGACACAACAAATATCAAAACATGTATACGGGAACTTATTAACGCTTTTTTTACTGAGGATGTTGATTTTTTATTTTTAAATTACACGCATCGACAAATTTAAAGGAAGTGAGAATAATTGGTAATTTTTTCTACATAGTTTTTTTTTCTCTAACAAATTTGTACGCAATCTCTTAAAAGGAAATGTTAACTACTAGCTAGCTAATTACAGTTTGTTTTGCAAAACTTCTTACCATTTGAAACCCAGTTTTTTTATTATAATAATAATAATAATCTTTATTTGCCCAACAGAATAACCCCAATTACATAATTACATAACAATGTATACAAATAAACTTTGAAAATAAGTATGAAACTTGTTACATATGTTATCGTCGTAACAAGAACGGTTGGTTTTTAAAAAAGGTTTTTTTATTTTTCGAAGATTTTTACAACACTTGGGTTACACTTTCTTAATGTTACTTTTATAATTATGAATGTAGTTTAACGTAGCTTGAAATGTTTCTTATTGAATTATAATATAATGGAATGGAATTGATTCTTATGTCTAGCTTATGATATCTGATATATGTCTCTTCTTTTTGATGGCTCTATACAAATCTAGTCTTACTTATAACTTTTCTAATGCTAGGGTTGCATAAATTGAAGGTTAGCAATTGTTAAGCTCTTTGTGTAATTTATGCTGATATGGCTTTGTCAGCGTTCTACTTTGAATGAATGGAAAAGTATTTACTGCATAATGAAATTCTTATCTCAATTGATGCAACGCAATTAAGTCAAGGTTAATAGGTATCAATATTTATTAAAATGAGATATAACAATTCCTCCCTACGAAGATTAAAAATTAGGGGTTAAGTTTATCTTGAAACTAATTTTTGTGAATTAGGATTTAATTCAATTTCTTCTTCGATAGTTGGGTCGCTGAAATTTCTTCGGATTGGTTGTCTTCTTAAAGGGGTTACTTGTCTTCTGAACCTTGTTAATAAATTTCTCGAGCTATCGTCAGGGTGATCTGGACTTGGGCTGTTTCCTAAGGCTATTCCTATTTTTGGATACCTTCTTTTACATTTACACAATATAATTAAAATAATAAGTAATATTACCAATACTATTATAAAGTACGTAAACCATGAAATATGTTTCTGAACGAATGGTTCATTTATTAATTTGTCAAGATCTTTGCTATATTGATTTAATTTATGTTCGGCAATATTTAATTCATCAAGATTTAGTTTTGAAATTTTTAATGGTTTTAAGTTTGGTATTTCTCTAGGTAAATGAGAACAACAATTAAATTTAATTTCAGGAATTTGAATTGTTTCTTGAATTGACGTCTTTTTTTCATAAATTGCATATACTCTGGTTGATCCTATATATGCTGTACAATGTGGGTATAAATTTAAAATTGCATTTTGTTCAACTATTTTTGTTTCAGATTGTCCTAGACAATTTATTACAAAAGGTACTGAATTTGTGATTGCTACAAGCCAAGTATTTTGTGAAATTAATTGTACTTTGTAGTCTTCTGAATAAAGTAATGTTGTTACACAATTTTCTGGTAATTTCAATGGATGTAATAGAAGTTGTGCTTCGCAATTTGCATTTAAATCTACGGGGTTTGGTAATAAATATTTACATAATTTGAATTCAATTTGTTTACAATTTTCAAAATTATCCAGATGTATGTACAATGTCTTATCATCTGAAAGTGCTATGTATTTTGAAGTTGGTAAAATTAAATGAAACATTTGCGTACGATTATCTTTAATCGGAATAGAGTATAAATGAAATAGTTTAAAATTGTACGGTTCGACAATTGGGATGTCTAATACAAATACGAGTTCTCTTTGTGTTTGAAATGCTTTGAGACTTATAATGTCAAAATAAGATGCTACATTTGATAAATCTGGTAAAAGGGGTAAATGACTTCTTTGTAATTTTTGTGAAATTTTTCGTAATTCATTTACTAATTCACTTGGTTGAATGATTGAGGGGTGTAAAGTATTTAATCTTGCAAAAGTTATGCTTTCAATTATGTCATCTAATTCATTTTCAATAATTATGTTCGATTCGGTGATTTGTTCGCAAATTTCAATAAATTTAAATCTCGCTTCATAATAATTTTCGTTATCTGAGATATCTAACAAAGTATTTTGAATTTTTATAATATCTTCGTTAAATGTTTGTTCGTCTATTTGTAGTTTTCGTATTGTGTAATTGAAATTTTTGATTGTTGATGTAGTTACTGAGATTTGATTTTTTAAAAGATTCTCAATTTGATGTTCATCGTCTTTTAATTTGTTAATACAATCAGCGTAATATTCACCGTCTGATGCGTCTAAGTTTCCTGTTATTGCTTTCCAAATTGATCCTATACCGTTTAATAATCCTCTTTTATAACGATAATTTGGGGTATCATATTTAATTTCTGTTAATTTAGTTTCAATGGATTTTAATTGTTTGTTAATTAAACTTATGTGTGGTTGTACTTCTGTGTAAAAGAATTTTAATCTCGGAGAGTTTTCATAAAATAATCTTGAGTTTATGTTATTTATTAAATCAACGTTTTGATTGTAAACTTGTTTTAATAAAGATATGTTTTTGTAAGTCATTATTGTCCATTTGTCATTTGCAATTTTCATTTCAGTTTCAGGATGATAATAAATTCCAATGGTATTGTTTAATAATTTTAAGTCATAGTCCATTGTGTGTGTACTTACTCTTATTATCGCGAATGATAACCTGAAAATAAAGAAAGTATTTTATTCTAGTTTCGAACTTATCATGTCTGAGTTTATAGTGAATTCTCTGTCTGTTACAGGGTCTTTTACAATTAATGCATTCTTTTCTAAAACTTTAATTATTTCAAAAGGTCCGTTTGATTTATTTGCTAATTTTGATTTTCTTTGTGATTCTTTGATAAAAACTTGGTCTTTAATGTTAAATTGTTTTTCTTTTGGTTGAAAATTCCAGTCATATCTTGCTTTTGCTTTTGCTTTTTTCTCGAATGTTCTTTCTCGTGCTAATTGATAAAAATAAGAAATTTTGTTATTTAAATCGCGTACGTATTTTGAAATTAGTTCTTCTTGATTGTACGTTTTTTCAGGGGGTCTCGAGTTTGTATGCCCGAATATTAGCTCATATGGGGTGAATCCATGTGTTTGATTTTTTGAATTGTTGTAACATATTATCGCGTACGGTAAACATGTTAGTGGGTGATCTCTGGGATTGTCTGTTACTGTCGCTCGTATCATTTCTAAAAGGGTTGCGTGGAATCTTTCGAGTGATCCGTTTGATTGGGGGTGATTTACTGAAGAATAGGTTAATTTTATGTCATACAATGTGCAAAGGTCTTTTAAAAGGTGATTATCAAATTCGCCTCCTCTGTCGCAATGTATACGTAATGGGGTTCCGTAATGTTGAAAATATAAAAGTAAAGTGTTTACTACATTTTTCGCTGATTTGTCTTGTAAAGGGTAAGCTTGAGTGAATTTTGTTAATTCGTCTCGTATTGTTAAAATGAGATTGTTTTCTGGGATTTTTAAAATGTCTAAATTTATTCTTTCAAATGGGGTATTCGGTGTTTCGGTTATTACGAGGGGATTGCTTAAATTTTTTCGACATATTTTAGCTTTGTTGCAAGTTTCGCAATTTTTGATGAAATGTTCGACTTGTTTGTTGAGATTTGTCCAGTTGTATTTTTGTTTTATACGATTGATTGTTTCGTTTATGCCTCTGTGTAGATTTGCTTTGCCTGAGTGATATTGATCAATTATAATTGGTCTTTGATCTTCTGTTGGGGTTGTTATTTCTTTGTTGCATGTGATGAATTCAATTTCATCGTCTGAAAATATGTATGATAAGATTTCAAGTAAAGGTATTTCTTTCATCTCTTCTAAATAGTAAGTTGAATTTTCTAATAGATCATTTTTGTTTTCGTAAATTACGTGAAATAAAAGTTGTTCTGTGTTTTCGTAAGATGTTGGTATTATGTAATATTTCCTGTTCTTTACTGTTTTGCTGTTTTGGACGTTTATTTTGTCATCTCGATATTGGCGATTTTCTTCGAAAAAGTCTTCAATTATTTTGAATTGGTTTTCAGTTATTTTTCCTTGCATGATTGGTGTTAATATGTTTTTGTGAGATTTGTCAAGAAAATTTTCGTTTGAATTTTTGCATTTTGAAAAGTCGATTAGCGATTTTTGTTCTTTTAGTTTCTTGTATCTTGAATATTCTTCGATTATTGTTTCGGGGGCTATTTCTGTGGTTTCGCTTCCATCGTTACTATCTTCTTGTAATGTATCTTCTTGTAATCCGTTGTGAAATATTCTGAGTGCTTGTAATTTTATTCGGGATAGTGCGTCTGCGTTGGTGTTTTGTTTTCCAGGTTTGTATGTTATCTCATAATCATACTCTTCTAGTTTTAGTCTCCATCTCGCAAGTTTTGATCCTGGGTCTTTTATTGAAAATAACCATGTCAAAGGTCGATGGTCTGTTACAAGTTTGAATTTTCTTCCATAAAGGTATGGTCTGAAGGTCTTGGTAGCTACGATGATGCTGAGGCATTCTTTCTGTATCGTGCTGTATTTTGACTCTGTTTGGCTGAGTGTTCTGCTGGTGTATGCAATTGGTAGATCTTTGTTGTCAATTTTCTGTGATAGGACTGCGCCAATAGCAAAATTTGATGCGTCTGTGGTTAAAATGAATTCCTTGTCAAAATCTGGGTATTGAAGGATGGGATAATTTGTTAAAGCATGTTTTAATTTGTTGAAAGCTTCGTGACATTGTTCGTTGAAGTTGAATTCTGCATCTTTGCGTAGTAAAGAGGTTAAAGGTTTGACAATTTTCGCAAAGTTGGGTATGAATCTTCTATAGTAACCTGCTAATCCTAAAAATGATTTAATGTCCTTTGGGTTTCTTGGGGTTGGAAAGTTTTGTACTGCTGAAATTTTTTCTGGGTTCGGTTTTACTCCATCTTTCGTTATTATGTGCCCTAAGTATGCTACTTCTTTTCTTAAAAATTCACATTTGTCTGGTTGAATTTTTAAATTTGCTTCTGATAGTCTGGTAAAAATTTCTTTTAGTCTGTTGATGTGTTCTTCAAGAGTTGTCGAGTAAATGATGATGTCATCCATGTATACTAAGCATCTTTCGTTTTGAATTCCTACTAGTATATTGTCCATGACACGTTGGAATGTTGAAGGGGCGTTCTTCAATCCAAATGGCATCCTTTTGTACTCATAGTGTCCGTTCTCCACTGAAAATGCTGTCTTTTCTACATCTTTTGGATTTAACTCAATCTGGTGAAAGCCAGATGCTAGATCGAGAGTTGTAAAGTATTGACATTTTCCTAGCTGATCAAGTAAGTCTGTTATGTTTGGTAGTGGGTATTTGTCATCTACGGTAACTTCATTCAGTTTCCTATAGTCTATTACCACACGCCATTTTTGTTTTCCGCTTGCGTCTAACTTTTTGGGGACTACCCATACTGGTGATGACCATGGTGATATTGAGGGTTGAATGATTCCTTGGTCCAGCATTTTTGTAATTTGCGTTTTCACTTCTTGTTTGTGTATGTGAGGGTACCTGTAAGATTTTGTGAAAGTTGGTTTTGCATCGTTGGTGTTGATCGAATGTTTGATTTCATTTGTGAAAGTTAATTGGTCTCCTTCTAAGTAGAAAATTTCTGAAAAGTCTAAACATGTGCTTATGATTTTTTCTTTTTCTTCTTCGTTTAGATGTTCCAGTCGAAGTTGTTTTTCAATTTCTGCCTGTCTGTCTGTGTTGTTGATTTGGGTGTAGTTCAATTTTCTGTTACACTGCTCGTTTGATTGCATTGTAGGAATTTCTTCAAATTGTAGATTGTTCAAATTTATTTCCTTTTCTTTTTCTGACTTGTTTAAAATTGTTGTGAAAAATTCTCCATTTTCGTTGGTTTTGACTAGTGCATTTGGGATGATTACTTCTTCTTTTTCTTCTGATAATAAAATCAGTTCCTTGTTTGGTTTGTTGCATTTGAGTTTGTAGACTTGTTCTGTTCTTGGTTCAATCTTGATTTTGTTTTCAATTTTTCTTTCTTGTTGAAGTTTTTCTTGAGTGATTTGTTGATTTTTGTCTTCGTAAAATTCTTGTTGAGTGTTTTCTTCGTGTAAGCCTTGTTGAATTTTTTCTTCTCCGCTTTTGTGAAGGTCAAGTGTTTTGTACTTGGTGATTAATTTGCGATTTTTTAAATCAATTACGCTTTCATAATGATCAAGAAAGTCTGCACCTAATAATCCGTCAAAATCGATGTTAATGTCCGCTACATAACATTTTAATGGGTCATTACTGTTTTCAGTAAAAAAGGTGTAGTGTACACAAGTTGAAATTGGAATTAATTCATTCGTTATACCTTGTACATTTATTTTTTCTGTGGGTTGAATTAAATTTGGGGGAACAATTTGTGGTTTTATAATTGATATACCCGCGCCTGTATCAATTAAAAATTTGCAAGTTTTGCTTCGTGAAGTAATATAATAGAGGTTTTCGGATCGTGTCGCATTTATATTTATAAATCTTGTACACGGTGTGAAATTTGGTCTATTTGTTGTTGTAAATTCGATGTTTGTTGGTATTGTTGTTGGTGTTGTTGGTGTTGACTGGTCTGAGGAAAATGAGCAAAAGTTCCAGTCATTTCTTCGCTCATTTGTTCGTTTAAATGATGTGCTTGTCTTTGAAAATTTTGTGTTTGATTTTGATTTGAATGGGTGTTTGCACTGTTTGTGTTAGGTCTTTGGTAATTTGGGTTTCTTTGAATTACTGAAGGTCTCTGATTTTGTTGAAAGTTTGAATTTTGAAAAGATGTGCTTGGTTGTTGATTTGAAAATCTTTGAAATGAACTGTTTTGTTGAGGAAATCTTTGAAAATTTTGTTGGTTTGAAAAAGTTTGATTTGTGTTGAATTGTGGTTGATTGTTGTTGAAATTTCTTTTTCTGCATTCGTTTATTAAATGACCTGGTTTTTTACAGTAATTACACATTTTTTGATTTCTGTTTTGTGGTTGGTTTGTTTGAAAGTGTGGTGGTTTGTTTGTAAAATTTGGTCGTAAGTTTTGTCTTTGGTTTTCTAAGTAACCTAATTGATTTTCTCGGCGTATTCTTTGTGCTGCATCTAAAATTGTTTCAGGGTTTGAAGCCCTTATTATTGCACCTAATTTTGAATCTAAACCTGTCAATAATGTGTCGAGACACATGTTGTCGATTAACGCGGCTTGAGATTTCTTTTCATTTTCAGTTAAATTTGATTGTCTGTTTATTGCTGAGTGCAATTTCGCATTGTGGGTTTGAATTTTGTGGACAAAATTGAGAGCAGAATCTTTGCCTTGTTTCATGTACTGTAAATCATGTATTAAACTGGGAAGATTTCTTGTTTCACCAAAATTTGATATTAGTAAATTTTTTATTTCTGACCAATCGTTTGTGAATTTCGAATTTATTAATTGTGAAGCTTCGCCTCTGAGTTTGTTTTTTATGTGAATTATTACTAACACTTTTTGTTCAACATTTGAAATATGTAAGGCGGCTTGACATGAACTTAAAAATGATTCAAGGAGAATTTGGTCTCCGTCGTACTCTGGTATTAGTGAAAATAATTCTGTTAATTTGAATGAGGGTAAATCGTCGACTTCGTTTTCAATTTCATTTTCAATTTCATTTTCTCTATCCATTTTTCTTTCAATAGATTTTTAAATTGGCTTTTTGAAAATACAAAATACAATGCTACTTTTCAATGGTAAAACTTTGTACTTACAAGAGTGTTGTCTTGAGGTAAAGTTGCATGTGTACGGGTTGTTTCTCTGTTGATTGGGATGTTCCGGTTGTTGGGACGTTCTGGATGATTGTTGAGATGTGTACCAGTCTGCTGCTGGGAAGTTTTGTCAGTTGCTGGGTCGTTCCAGTTGCTGATGATGAAGCTGATGTTGTTTGATGACAACAGGATTCCAGGAGCACTTTGCCAGGGGTGTGATCAGATCTTCCTTCCACAAAGTTCTTCAAGAATGTGCGAGCCAGGGGTGTGATTAGATCTTCCTTCCACTCGTACCGTTTCTTGCCTTGGAGTTGCCTAGTTGTTTGTTTGATTTGATTTTCGTCTTTGAATTTGAGTTGTGATTGATTTTCTTCTTTGAATTGGATTTGTGAATGATTTTCTTCAGGATTTTGGTTCTTTTTCTCAAAGGATTGGAATCCACCAAAGAAGGGTCGCTTGTTCTCGCCTGCTTCGTAGAAAAAATCCGGACGACTGCGCCACTTGTTATCGTCGTAACAAGAACGGTTGGTTTTTAAAAAAGGTTTTTTTATTTTTCGAAGATTTTTACAACACTTGGGTTACACTTTCTTAATGTTACTTTTATAATTATGAATGTAGTTTAACGTAGCTTGAAATGTTTCTTATTGAATTATAATATAATGGAATGGAATTGATTCTTATGTCTAGCTTATGATATCTGATATATGTCTCTTCTTTTTGATGGCTCTATACAAATCTAGTCTTACTTATAACTTTTCTAATGCTAGGGTTGCATAAATTGAAGGTTAGCAATTGTTAAGCTCTTTGTGTAATTTATGCTGATATGGCTTTGTCAGCGTTCTACTTTGAATGAATGGAAAAGTATTTACTGCATAATGAAATTCTTATCTCAATTGATGCAACGCAATTAAGTCAAGGTTAATAGGTATCAATATTTATTAAAATGAGATATAACACATATACTAAATTAAAATAAATATAAATATAAAGTGTTGAGTATGAAAACATAGATAATAATGTAAACATAAAATATAAAAGAAAACTACATTTTAAAAACTCAATTAATAAATGGCCGTATCTAATAGTTGTTTTTTGGTATATTAACATCACAGTAGTTGCTTATTTTATTAACATATTTGTAATAACCGACTTCAAGTGTACATTTGTACTCAGTACCTCTGGCAGTATAAGTGCCATCAATTTTTAAAAGATAGCAATTTTAAAAAATTTCGCTGAATTTTATCCAAAGCATTTCTCGGTAATTGTAGCATGAATTCCAGACTATGGAACCATATTCAAGTTTGGTTTTTTTTTTTGGAAGAACAGCTTGCTCAACTTCGCCAAGACATAAATATAAATAAAGACGATTTATTATTATATAAATTTTTAGCGCATGTAACTTGCTAAAATTTTTACAGTTCTTCATTATGAAACCAATCAGTTTCACAGCTTCTGATGTTTTTGAATTAATGTGTTTTTTAAATGAAAGTTGATAATCGAAAATTATTCCTAAATCCTTAGTGTCTGCACATCGGGATAAAATAGTGTTATTAATACTATGGTCTTAAACAAAGCTAGTTCTACTAATACCTAAATGATAATACTTTGGATTTATTAATATTCAAGTGAAGTTTATTTAATACACACCAACCAGTGTTGTAATTTATTTATGTCAGCCTGCAAGCGATCATAGTCATCCTCAGAGTTTATACTATTAAATACTTTGAGATCATCAGCAGAAAGTAGTTTATTACAATTAATTTGACAACACAAGTCGTCTATAAAAAGTAAAAATAATAGAGATGCAAGATTGGACTCTTGTGGAACGCCAGAAGTAGCTAGGAAATACTTAGATTTATAGTCATATTTCTGTCCGTGTATGCTGTGTGAAAACTGTTAAATTGCTTAAATGTTTAAAAAACATAATACAAGAAATAGTGCATGGAGCAAAATTTCAAGAATATTTTTTTTCAATAACGCGTGAGTCTTCCACGAGCCATTATGATTGTAGCCATCATTCTTCCTTTACTTATGACAACATTGTCGATCATTCCTTGTGGTAAATTTTCCCATATTTCAATTAGAACAGTTCTGGCCTCTTTTGTGTTCTGAATTTGACCTAAGTCTTCTGCCTAGCATGCCCCATACAGGTCAAATTATTGTTCGTACTTGGTTTAAAAAGTCAGTTACAGAACAAGTGGTGTGAGAGCGCGTATTGTCTTGAATTAAGAGGATTTTTTTTCAACAACACATTACGATGGATCGTCGATATTGATTTACCAAACATATCGACAACATCATTGTAAGATCAATCATTTCGATCACTGCTGCAGACCTAGCGATACCATCACCCATTATGGACGGTTTCACAATCAAGGTGCTGATAGTAAACAAAAACAAAGCAGTTTTTAATAATTACTTATTAGGTCATTGGAATTGTCGAAAATACCTTGTTTTTTGCCAACCCAGCCGCAAAGTAAAATATGGAAAATATAGGAAAAGTTCTGTAGAATTTGATGAACTAAACACACGGTCCATTGCAGAAGTTATTGAAAATGGGATCAAAAGAGGCCCAAAAACAGTTTTTCGCGTTTTAAAAAATTCAGATTTTGTAGAAAAAGAAAGGTTTGTAGAGTTTTTCATAGCAACAAAATAAGCATAGTTCGATATCAATAAATTCATAAATAAATTATTTATTTAAAGAAAACCTCTAAAAATCGTATTTTTTCAATTGCTTATATCTTTAAACAAAATGATTTTTTAACGAAACTCACTGAAAGTTAAGTTCTTGGCGAGTACAATAAGAGCAAGAAATTGATCAGTTTTGCCATAATCGATTTAAAAAAAAAAAAAGATGATTTTGTAGATTCCATTTATTCAGATTTCTGAACATTTACGAAACGTTTTCAGGCTTAAAATTGTATTAAAGAGTTGTGCCTACATGTGCATTTAGTGCGCACATTGTTAAATAATTGCAAATATGCGAAAAAATGACCGAAAAATTGAAAACAAGAATTACCCCAAAAACTTCGATTACACAGGTCAACATTTTATCTAGGCTTGAGCACGGGCATCGGAGATGGTATCCTAGGGTTTTTGGGGTCGCTGATTACGATGAGCGGGTCGATTAGGCTCCCTCGCGTCAAGTTCAAGGTCATTTAAAGGCCAAACGGTAAAAAACCTCCCAAAAATCGGGAAAAATGTTTTTGAGGTCACTGAATCCGAATCCGGTGTTTGTTTTTACTTTTCATGCATCCTCGAGGTCATTCAAGGTCTTCTCAAGGTCATTTGAGGGCGTTTTGAGACAAAAATGCTAAGTACCATCCGAAAAATTAGAAAAAATTCATGCGTTCGTTTTCGAGGACCCTGAATCTGAGGTCAGTCGATCTCATTTCAAGGTCATTTCCAAGGCCATTTGAAGGTCAAACGGTCAAAAACCTTCCAAAAAATCTGAAAAAATTCATGGACATATTTTTGAGGTCGCTGAATCCGAGTCGGGTGTTTGTTTTTACGTTACATACGTCCTCGACGTCATTCAAGGTCTTCTCAAGGTCATTTGAGGGGATTTTGAGACAAAAATGTCCGCTTTCCCACACTGACCAGCCGCCGGTTCTCGGGATCCGAACCCCTGTCCCGTAAGACATTTACGTGTGATTGCCATGACGGCATGGAAGCCATAACCCAGGGAGTTTGCCGGATAGTAGGACAACTCCGTTGCACACTGTCACCACGTGGAGGTGACCTGGGTGCAACCACAAGTTTTAGTTGTGGTCAATTCGAGAATTTAAGCCACATAAAATTCTTTGGACAATTCGTATAGTCCGATAGACAGCCTGGATTCTACTTATTTACCTGGATTCTGCAGTCATTTTCCAAAGAACCTTTTATAGAATAAATCTCCTTACTGCATAACATGGTAACAATCTGAATCTGCGAAATGCACAATTGTGCCACAGGACTAGAATACCTGCCTTAAGATGACCTTGAATGACCTCGAGGATGCATGCAAAGTAAAAACAAACGCCGGATTCGGATTCAGCGACCACCAAAACATGTTCATGAAATTTTTCAGATGTTTTGGCCGTTTTACCTTCAAATGACCTTGAACTTGACGTGATGGTGCCTAACCGACCCGCTCATCGAAATCAGCGACCCCAAAAACCCTAGAATACCATCTCCGATGCCCGTGCACAAGCCTACATAAAATGTTGACCTGTGTTATCTTTTTAGTCTGATATTGCATCGGAATGCCAATCGATGGCTGCTAATTACATAAAGTTTAAAAAACATGTTCTACGACCTTTTGCAGCTGCAGATTGCAGATTGCAGATTGCAGATTTCAAGGGCTGCAATTGGCACACATATTAGCTGAAGTCTTACAGTTTAATATAAAAAATATTTTGCATTCATCGACCACGCATTATTTACTGTAAGCCAAACTATGTTGGACTTCGTAAAATCATGTTCCGTTCCAATGATATACGGTTTTGACATTTACGTGATAAAACTGTGCGAAATAAGTAAAAAATTGTAGTAAGAAATTCGTTGCTGCCTAGACCTTCAAATTTGTTAGGAGAAAAACAAATATCTAAAAAAATGCCAATTTATATCCTTGTTTTAAATTACCTGATGTGTGTATACATATACATATATAATTTAGTATTAACAGGTGAATCTCAGTTATAATCAAATGGTTGGTATATTGCATTCAAGATTTCTTTGCATTATTGTTGGTTTGTGGATAGATAACATATCCAGTACAGCTTCGAAGTAAATTGTCTCTTGCCCCACTTTTATATCGTATTTGAAATCTTTTGAGCCAAGACATGGAGTAAACTCAACGCGTTATGACGCGTGACCACTGTTAACGATTGGAGATGAAGAGACAGAAACGAAGTGAATTACTTGAAAACATTTTAGTCCTTTGATAGTAAAGATATTCTTTTGGTATCGACCAAAACAATGAAGTATTAACTTCATTGTGACAACATGTTTTAATAATAAAGAAAAAGACAACGAACATATATATGCCCAGCTAACGGGACTTTCCAAGATTGTCCTGCTATCTATCATTTAAAAACAAGTCATATCCAACTCCAATGTAAAAGGAACAATAATGGTTAATATACGTGATTTTTGTAAAATACAAATAAAAAATCATATTAAATATACAGCCTTTCATTTCATATTAATATAATAAAGATTTTGCACGAATAGAAGTAAGTAAATTGTTGATTTTGGTAGGCATTCCTTTCTGATATATTGAAAAATAACGGTGTCGTTCAGATGTTCATTCAACTTTAGCCAAAATTGCTATTCCTCATTAGGTGCCGAATTTACGTGCAAAAATAGCAAAGAAACTGTGTCTTGAGATGTTTCTTAAGAGAGATACGACCCACTGGAAATGGAACCTAAATATGGGCTTTTACTCATAATCTCGAAAATACTAACTGTGTTCTTACAATTTTTGCATGTGGGATTAGCACCTAAAAGGGACTGCGGGAATTTCGGAACATCCTGTATGTTTTTTCCGTATATTGCCCACTGAAAGAAATCCAATAGCATATGAAACTTATGACTGTGAAAGAAGTACTCCAGTCAAATTAGACGTAAAAAAATTGAAACTTCGTAAAAATTCGCACAGAACTGAAAATTGGTACAGACCTTGAATACACTATTACAAACGAAATCCCCACCGATTCCATGTCGGCTAAAAATTTGATTCAAGATCAAAAGTAACAAATATCAGTTTCTCGCGAATAAGTGTTATAGTAAAAATGGGTCATACGAGGTTTGTAGATCATGCAATTATCTGCAAAAACTCTTTCAATTATTTTTTCCTACGAATCAGCATTCATGAGATATCGCGATTTCAAACATTGAAAAATATGCACTTATACAGTAGACGCAAAAGTTCTTCGATCATAGGATCTACCAGGCGAATTTACAACTTTCAACGAATGGTATATTATAAATGCATACGCATGCGTAACTAGTAATCGACGCGCCGCAATCTCACATTACATCAAACTCGTACTCAAGCTAGTACTATCTGGGAACTGAAAGAGTGACCTTGTCCTTAAATTAATTCTTAAAAATGTTTGAAACGGCCGAAAAAGTTCAGATGGTTAAGTGGTACTATCAAGGAAAGTCAAGGCGTCAAATTAAAAACGCATTTAATGGTGCATTTCCTGACCGACCTTCACCTGCATTGTCCACAATTCATAATATTATTCACAATTTCGAAATACATGGTTGTGTTGATTATAAACAGCATAAAAAATCGATTCCTCCCAATGAAGCCCGAGACGAAAGAGATATTATGATTTGTGCACTGGCAACCAACAACCCTTCTACTTCCCAAATTGCTGCTGAAGTAGGTTCTACACCATCAACGGTTTGGTCGGTTTAAAAAAAATGGGTACAAATCATACAAGGTTCGGAAAACTCATGAAATTTTTGAGACGGACAATATCAGAAGAATGGAATTTTGTGAGCAATTAATGGAAAAGGCGAATGCAGAAGAACATTTTCTTAGAAACATTGTTTTTACCGGTGAATCAACTTTTCCATTAATTGGTAAATATAATTCTACTCGGACACGATATTGGTCGTGAGAAAATTTACATAAGTTTTACGAACTTCGCACTCAGTATCCTCAAAAACTAAATGTTTGGATCGGTATACTGGGTAAGCATATTGTTGGACCATTTTATATCGATGGCATCTTAAATGGCCACAAATATTTAGATTTGCTTCAACAGCAAATTGTCCCTAGGATTCAGGAACTAGTAGGTGCTAGGTTTAATGAAATTTGGTTCCAACAAGATGGTTGCCCTCCCCATAATAGAGTTATCGTTCGGCAGCATTTGGAGGAAACATTTCCGAATAGACTTATTTCTGGGCATGGTAATATCTTATGGCCAGCTAGGTCACCAGATCTTGAGCCTTGTGACTTTTTCTTGTGGGGCTACTTAAAATAAGAAAATTATGGTTTTCAGGAAAATAGGACCAACAATTTGCAGGAACTTCAATTAAATATTGAAAACGCCTGCTTAACTAGTACCCCTGTTATATTGGGTAATGTTCGCCAAGGATTTTATAATCGTTTGGGATATTGCTCAGCTCAGCAGGGAAGCCTATTTGAGCCTTTATTACTTTAAACTTGTTAGGTGTAGTAATAAATGTTTTCCTTAACTCCATAGATTTTTAAAAACTTTTAGAATATTGTTATTTTGTTTTACCCATTTTTAAGAATTATTTTTGTGTTGAGAATTACTTCATTAGTTTCCAAATTATAAAAATTTTCCTTAATAGTACCAACATTTATAATGTTTTTAAAACCAATTGTTCTCGCAATTTATTAGATTTCGCGAAGGGACGTGCATCCCATTTTACCTTCCCTGCATTACTAAACTCCTACGCCGTCTGTCTCCTAGCTGGGCAGCGACAGTGACAACCCTCTCGGTCGAAGTTTCGAAATCCTTGTCGTGCTTAATAGAGAACAAGCCTTTAAGGTATTACTGCATCAGTGTTGCCAGATTATTTCATTTATCATGCACACAATTTATATTTTTTTAAACCCAACTTTTAGTTACGTTTTGGTAAGATAAAAAAGCAAATGAGCTAAACATAGCGATTTCATTGTTTAATATAAATTATAAAAATATGAATTTTATTTTATTTTAATCAATTAGATTCTATCATTCTACAAAACTTGGCGTCATTATGTATGAATAAAGTAGATCTGCCAACACTGGATACCTCATTGGATATTTACGATAGTGAGAATAGGTAAGTGTAAATTGCGCTCAACTTTCCTATGATCGAAGAACTTCTGCGTTTACTGTATGTGACCTGCATACATCATCGGACGTTCAATATAAGTAAAATATGGAAATATTTATTGGTTTAGAATATGATAGAATAAAGTTTATTTAGCAAAAGAGCTATTTACAAAAACATGCATTTGTACATAATCAAGCATTATCTTGTGCTCTAGCAACTACATATGGTTTAGTAACATTTTTAGTGAACAGTTTGATTTTGAAAGTTGATTTTTTTTATATGATATTTTTGTATGGTCTATAGTGTAGTCAGACTTGTTAAAACTGTTTTTTTTTCTATTGCATAGAAAAGAAACTTATTTGTTTTCATAGTTATCATATAGTCTACTTTTCTTTTTTTTCTTCTCTCGTTATCAACTACTTTGACAAATCATTGAATTTGAATAAGGTTCTGGATTTATTTAAGAAATGTATGTGATAATTCTCTACTTATAACTCATATCACATTTTGTTTTAGCAATTCATCTTTGTAAATGTGGTAAAACCTACAAGCATAGACAATCATTAGGAAATCATTTAAAAAGAAATACGGACTTTAAATATCATCGAAAAATTTGTATAAAGTAAAGTATAATTATTTAAGTATTTTTTTGACTAAACTAGAATAATAAAATATAATACTGGTATTTGTAAATCTTATAGGGAGAGAAGAGACGACAATAAAAATGATCTTGCAACAAACATGTCTCGTGTCCTTCTTAAATATCCAGTTGTAGAATAATTATTGTCAGTATTCAGATGAATTTCTGCGTTATTGTATTGACAATATTCTCTTCATAATTATTCGTTTATTTTTTTCTAGGGATTCATCATATAATAAAAAGTCACGAAACAGTGTGTTTTAGGGGTAAAAATTGAAATATGTGGTCGTATCAGGGCAGAAACTATGGTGCTGAACTGTCTAAATAATATATTTAACTGATGCTATCAAATATCAAAAGTTAAATCAAATTTGGGTGTCTGTGTGTAATGGGGGTTTTGTTTTTTAACATTTGCGAATGTAACCGTTATATTTATGTTTACTCGAACAAAAATTGTCCGAGTTTTATAAAATTAGTAGGATTGTAATTTGAAATATGTTGGCCAAACGAAACCTTCATTTATGACAAGATTCAAGGAACATATAGCCCATTACAAAAACATGGAAGAACTGAAGAGTATGGTGTTGCCAAACGTGGTTTTTATAACAGTTATAGAGGGTGTCTCACCGGGAAATGAATCGATATTAGGAAAAGTATGTAACAAGTTTTGAAAACTTTGGGAGTTACTAAAGTCAGTGTGGCCAATATAACCAAAATAATTACAAGCATGGCCTACCTTATTTTTGAAAGGGCTATGAAATTCTGAGTCGAAACATGTAGCACACCCTATACCTAAACCCAGCAGTTTCGGAGATATCTGACATGTTATAAAAATTTTGACAGGTGCAACGGTTTACAAGAACTTTCTATAGGAGATCCTTATTTGCTTTTTGGCACGTAGAAAGAAAACAAGCTGTGCTAGTCTCTACAATAAAGATAAATTCCATAGTGTTCTATTTCTCACGTTACATTTTGTCAATTCAAACCCCAAAAACTTTTTTATTTCAAATGGTATTTTTTTACGTCAAATTATATAAAATTAAATCCCCTATTTCTAGTATTGGCATTGTAGGGGTTAAATTTACAATTTTTTGAAATATTGGCGACTTTCTTAAATGTTCAAGAATTTTTAATAAAAATTACCATAAACTTAGCCATGATTAGAAACAGTCATTAATGTCTGTCATTCACTTATGCCAGAAAATACTAGCACGTTTAAATAATACCAAGACTTCTTAGATTTAATAATTAATTATTATTTGTTTGCTTATAAATTGTATTGAAACATATTCTTTATAGGATTTTGCAAACAGCAGAAAAAGTAACTATCTATAACTAAAAGAAAAACTTTGTGTAAAAACACTAATGAAATCTTTGCATTCTTTTGATAACCTGAATTCTGGTTATGCTAGCAAATTATAGGATTTTAATTGAATTGAATTTAAATGAATTTGTCTAATTTCTTATTTGATAATTCTTATTCTAACACTAGCATCCACACAGTCCCCTACGGCCATGCAGATTGAACTAGTATCTACATAACCCCCTACAATCATGAAGATTCAATTAAACATGAGAACAAAGGCCTAAAATGAATTTATTTGTCTACCTTGTCTTAAAAATTTTTCATTCTAATGCATTACATTTTCATGAAATCTATCATTCTGTTTCTTGGAAATGCTTAGCCTTTCAAACGTTTTTCGCCCTTATTCTGGAGCTCATCAGAAAGACAAAGCCACTCATAAAGATGTTTCATGCAAAACCAAGACAATTTATATGAATGAATAAGTGTGAAATCATTATATTTGGCATTGACTGATAAAAACAACCTCACCTATCAGCTAACTAGTACTGGTTTGCTTATAATTGTATTGAAACATGGTAAATTTAGCATCATGTGTCCATATAGTTCCCAAAGAATAATTGTCACCTTCATGTCTTATTACAATAAATTCACGAAAATTTTCTCTCGTCAGGAAATCTGTTTCTCTTAATTGTTGAACTATATAAAACGAGAATGGACTTATGTTTTGAATTCTTGGATAATCCCGATTCCAAAGCAGCTTGTCTTAATGACATAATTGGAAATGCCCGAAAACACAATCCAGAATTACTATTTCAATGCTTTCGTTATCAACAATAGACTACCTCCTTAGAATTCCTGCCTTGAAAAAGCCAAATATTCTAAAATTATCCAATATGGGTTTTACAGTGTTTGATGATGGTTTCTGTTCTTGTGGGTATCGAGTAGCATGTGTTACATATACCTGATATTCCTTTATCACATTCTCCATAAATAATAAACAGATCTAAAAAGTCTTCGTAGGTGTAATTTAAAGGTGCCGGCATTTTTTGACATAAGAGAATAACTGACATTAATTATTGTTCCTAATCATGGCTAAGTTGATGGCAATTTTTATTAAAAATTCTTGAACATTTAAGAAAATCGCCAATATTTCAAAAAGTTGTAACTTTTACCCCTACTATGCCAATACTAGAAACAGTAAAAAAATACAGGGTGTTGTTCCATTTCAAATAACAAAAATTTTGAGGTTTGAATTTGATAAAATGTAATGTGAAAAGTAGAACACTTGGTATACTATTGTGGAATTTTTTTTATTCTAGAGACTAACTCATCGTGTGTTCTTTCTACGCGCCAGAGAGCAAATGAGGATCTCCTACACGATTTTTTTATAAAATGTCAAATATTTCCAAAACGGCTGGGTTTAGGTATATATAGGGCATTTGTTAATTTTCAACTTCGAATACATTTTCGGTAATATTACATACATGGTCAAGAAATGTACTAATTTTGAAGAAAGTGATCTCTGAGACGTTGTGTTTTTGGATTCTACAAGTTTCTAATAGAGGTTAATTAAAAAATAGTGGTGGTAAGAGACAACGAGGAAAATAATCTTTCGATGCTACAACTGTTCCACTACATGGTAGTTTGCTATACAAGATAAGCCATTTACAAAAGGGTTTGGATTTATTTAAGAAATGTATGTGACAACGGACAATATTCTACTCACAATTCATAAGACACTTTTTTTAGGAACTCACCTCTGTAAATGTGGTAAAACCTACAAACACAGACAGTCATTAAGAAATCATATAGTAAGGAATGGTGACTCTGAAAGTCACGGAAAAATATTTATATGCAGTAAAATATAATAATTTAAGTATTTATATGAATGTATCGGAAGAATAAAGTATAATATTGATATTTGTAAATTTTGTATGTGGGTAAAACACTACACTATAATGACACTCCAAACAAATTGTATGTTCTTCTGCCACTAAGATAAAACCCAAGGTTATGCTAGTCAGTTGGTATAAAGTGCAGTTGTTATTGATGTGTACGGTACTCAGGTATGTAATGTTTTTTACTAGAACCTAGTTAACAAATTTTCTGTCAGATTCATATCAATCAAGTGGCTAGGCCATTCTTTTACAGTTAACTGGTATTGGAGATTTCTCCAATTTGTCTTAACGAAGAAGCATGACGTGCTACTAGATCTTTTCGAACAACTCTTTCTCGAACTCTGCGAAAATTTTTCTTATGAATGATGCTTTTTATTATAGTTTCAATTGGTTGGGACATCGAAGGTGCTTACTATTGTAAAAGGTCAGATGTTATGCAGAAAACTGATGTTTAGTATTGAGGTGATAGTATCATAGTGGAAGATTTCTGTATCGTACCATATTTCAAAGCTGGCGGGTAGATTTATCCAAGAGCTGAAAATTACTGAATTAGAACGACCTGACAACTCACCAGATCTCAATCCGATAGAAAATTAGTGGAGTATGAGTAAGATCAGACGACGAAATAAATTATTATATCTTACATACAAGAAAATAAGTAAAACTAAACATGTTTCAGTTTGTTAAAATTCCTACACTATTACACATAATAAATTTGTAAAATTGGACGAAAATGATTACATGGAGGTTTTTGGGGTCGCTGATCACGAATCTGATTTGGGAAATTCAAAATGGCGGACCAGAAATTGGGCCATTTCCCAGAGAAAATGAGAATGGATGCCTTGGCCTTGAAAATCTGTACTTGGGGATTTTCGGGGTCGCCGATTACGAATTGGAGCCTAATTTGGTAAATTAAAAATGGTGGCCGGAAGTAGAGTTAGTCTCTTAGGAAAAACTCGTATTTTTTCGATTTTGGGCTGGAAATGACTACTCAGAGGTTTTCAAGGTCGTTAATCACGAATCAATTTACTAAATTCAAAATGGCCGACTGGAAGAACAGTCAATTTCTCTGGAAAGACTCGTATTCTTTTCTTTTTGGGCTAAAAGTGGGAACTCGGAGGTTCTGGTTATCACTGATAACGAACCTGATGTCCAATTAGGGAAAGTTCAAAATGACGGACCGGAAGTAGTAAATTTTTCAGAAAAAACTCGCATTTTTCATACTTTCAGAAAAAAAAGAAAAAAATACGAGGTTCCTGAGGATCTGGCTCTACTTCCGGTCCGCCATTTTTAATTTTCTCTAATTGAACGTCAGATTCGTTTTCAGCGACCACGAGAACCCCCTGAGCTCTCATTTTCAGCTCAACAACGACAATAGTACGAGTTTTTCCTGAGAAATTGACTACTACCGATCCGCCATTTTTAATTTACCAAATTATACTTCCGTTTCGTAATCAGCGACCTCGATGACCCCCGCGTACATATTTTCAAGGCCAGGATATCCATTCCCATTTTTTTATTTTCCAAATTGGACTTCGAATTCGTGATTAACGACCCCAAGAACCTCCGACTAACCAACCATTTTCGTCTAATTTTATGGCATATTGTGTAAAACATCGAGCATAAAATTACGGTCACATATTATAATTTAAATTTCATGAATGCGTTAAGGTGGTCATTTCCTAGAAAGAGCCATCTGACAGGGAAATATTTATTATTTTTGGCCATAACTTTCTTTTCTTAATACGCATATTTAAAAAACCTGTAAGACTACCTAAGTAGAACTATGACTAAAATTATACGGCATGGGTTTCCGCGGAAATATTTTAAACTATATCATGTCATACATGTGCGAGAGGACATTAAGAGTAAAGCTGAAAAATGAATATTCTTTATTAGGGAAATGAAATCTTGGAGTTCCCCAAGGCTCTGTGCTTGGGCCATTCCTTTTCTTGCTGTATGCAAATGATATGCCTAATTATATTAAAAGTGGACATGTGACAATGTTCGCAGATGACACTACTATTGCAGTATCTGCAGATGACCCCGAAGAAATTGAGCAGTTGGTCCATAACGTCATGGATGAATTAAGCACGTATTATCAAAGAAATAGATTTATTCTAAATGATACAAAAACTATATGTTTAAACTTTGGTCTTCAAAGGGTGCTATCATCAACAGTAATATATAATCATATAACCTTATCTGAATTTGGTAAACTTCTAGGTACCAATCTTGATACAAAAGTATCTTTCGATGTCCATATTGATTCTGTTTGTAAAAAATTAAACAATTTTGCAATTTTACGTCTAAAAGATGTGTTGAATGAAAATGATCTATTAAAAACATATTATGCATTGGCTTATCCACAAATTTCGTATGTTATTTTTTGGGATAATGCTTAATATTGCGAACGTATATTTGCAGCACAAAAAAGAATTATTAGACTTATTTATAACTTATTACCTCGAGATACCTGTCAGATAATTTCTAAAACTAAAAATATCTTCATTACATCATGTGTCTACATATTAAAATCTCAACGTTTCACTAAAAAAACTAGAATTATTTAAGGTTAGATCTGTAAATCATACATACAGTACAAGACATGGCCAATTATTATCAATTCCTAGACACTACAACAAAATATGAACATTCTCCTTTCTATAGCTGCATATTGTTATATAACAAATTGCCGAGTGAAATTAGAGACATTGTGAATTGTAATACATTTAAGAAAAAAGTAAAAGAGTTACTTCTCACAAACTCTTTCTATTCTATAAGTAACTTTTTAAACAAAATGTTTAATTGTAGATAAGTTTTCATATTTTATGTTTATTTCATGTTTTATATTTTATTTATCAGATTAATTATTTATGTATGATTTTAATATAGTCATGATGCATGATAGTATAGTTTACCTCCTTATTTGAAGTGTTTGTATTTGAGTGTATATATACTGTATGTTTATTGTTTTATTTTATTTTTGAATTTTGTCTATCTATTTTATACTTTGTAACTTGTTGACTTGCCATGTATACTGTGTATCTTAAATGCTTAATAAATGAATTGAATTGAATTATCATAATTTTTAAATTTAAATCCAACTGTTTTGGAAACCATTGAAATTATTGAGTGAAAACTCATAGTAATAGTCTTGTTATGGTTCTACTTAGGTAGTCTTATAATTTTTTTAAGTATTCGTACTAAGAAAAACAAGTTATGGCCAATAATTACAAATATTTCCCCATTGGATGCCCCTTTCTCGAAAATGGCCACCTTAAATAGCATACAAAGTGAAATAAAATCGGTTAAGAGTATGACCCTATTCTATTTACAATTTAAATTCTGTTTCTTTCTGCTACTTAAAGTAGCGGTTCTAATGTTGGAAAATCATATTTCGTACATTGTCATTTCCATCGCATGAACATGTGTTTTAGTTCTGTGTTTAATAAAAATGTAATATCTAACTAACTTTTTAGTGGGAGGACACGTTTGTGACCGTTGTAATAGGCGCTATACGAAGAGATCTACGTTAATGCGACATGCGAAGTACGAATGTGGAAAGCAGCGCGCATTTAAGTGCATTTACTGTCCCATGGCTACGAGGCAAAAATATGATATAAAGTTGCACGTCAACAGAAAGCATCCCGAAAAATTTAGGGAATTTGATTCTCTATACGCCAACTTGTATAACTTTTAATATTTATTGTCGACAAATAGAAGCAATATTAACAAACACAAGGAGGAGGAATAAATCGCCTACGCACTACATTATGGTGGAATCAGCATGACTATGTATATAGTATATATGTAAATTGTGCGTGAAATTTGACATCAATATAATAATAATAATGATAATAATCTTTATTTGCTCAACAGGATATCTCAAACTACAGGACAACATATTAACATAATTGTAATGAAACAAATTTTTTATAGGATTTGGCAGGTTGCAGAAAAAACTATACATGAGAACTAAAAAGAAAATCTGTCTGTAAAAATATTAAATTCAAATCATTGCATTCTTTCGATAACCCGCATTTTGGTTTTGCTAGCAATTAAAATTCTGAAATTAATTTGTCTGTTTCTTTTTTGACAATTCTCATTGTAACACTAGTAACCACATAGTATCCTCTATGGCTATGTAGAATAAACTAATATCTACATAATCCCTTACGGCCATGAAGATTCAGTTAAAAATGAGGACAAAAGCCTATCTATTCAATAAAGAAGTAAAATCTACTAAAAACAAAACTTTGTATTTCTCTAACAATGTACATCTAGTCCGAGACCGGTGACATTGAAAGTATCGTCATCGCGGATTTTTACAATTCCGGTGAAAATTGACTGTTGAAAATCATACGAACTAAATGAACCCGATATGACGAGGTTTCTCTAGCCGGAAGTATTTTTAATTAAATTAATTATCATCAAAAGACAACAATGTTTTATCGTTTTCGCGGAAATTGATTTCAATTAGAGCATTTTTTAGGAAATCTCATACTCTTTCACAAAAACTTGGTATGACGACCTCTACTCTGCCGAAAATGTCTGTCATACTTCTTTGAAGGAGGTGATAGGTAACAAAGTTTTACCGTGATGGCGTAGAAACATTTTTTTAAAATTATGTTCGATTTTGTGCGCTCTTTCAGAATATCATGGGATGACCGTCCAAGAACGGCCGGAAATACCTGTCATACCAGTTGTACTTATAATGCAGGTCAGAAGTCGAGAGGACACGCAAGTATCTGCTACTGGGCCAATTTAGTTCCCTCCCCTCCGTTTTCCAGGGTGCTGAAACCGGGGTTCAAAAATGTTTTCACGGCTTTCCTCCGAAATCGCCCCAAAAGCACCCATAAAGTCTTTTTCCCAGGCATCAATTCAATCCTGTATTTAGGTGAATCTGCCCTCCCTATTACTTAAGGTGGTAACTCTAGAGAGGGATAACCCCAATCACCCCTACCTCTCCATTCAACCCCTATAGGGCGTTGAAATTTTTTTCTTTTTGTAAAAAATATTACAATTTTTAAAATGGGGGTTTGTTAAACGGAAAATGAAGGTGACCAGGGTTATAACCAGGGGTGATTACAACCCCTACAGGGAGTGGATTTCCATTCCAGAGGGTTGTTACAGCCTTGGTCGCTTTTCGTCTTGCCTCCAACAAATGTTGAATAATATTGCAAAAAAAAAATCCACCCCATGGTGTGATTGAAACCACCCCTGGTTTTAAACCTGGTCACCTTCATCTTCCTTCCAACAAACCCCCCTTTTAAAATTGGTAAATATTTTTTGCAAAAAAAAATCAACGCCCTAGTAGGGATTGAATCGGGGGGTAGGGGTGATTAGAGTCATCCCCTCTGGAATTACCACTTTAAGTTATGGGGAGTGCAAATTCAGGGGAGGCGGTAGGGGGGCGAGGTGAGGGAACTAAATTGGCCCAGTAGCAGATACTTGCGTGCTCTTCCGACTTCTGACCTCCACTATAAGTACAACCGGTATGACAGGTATTTCCAACAGTTTTTTGGCTGTCATACCATGATATTCTGAAAGAGCGCAGAAAATCGAACAATATTTAAAAAAAATGGTTCTACGCCATAACGGTAAAACTTTGTTACCTATCACCTCCTTCAAATACGTATGACAGACATTTTCAGAGTAGAGGTCGTCATACCAGGTTTTTCTGTAAGAGCTTGAAATTTCCTAAAAAACGCTCTAATTGAAATCAATTTCCGTGAAAAGGATAAAACATTATTGTTTTTTAATGATAACTAGTTTAACTAAAAATATTTCCGGCTAGGGAAACCTCGTTATAACGGTTCATTTTGTTCACATGGTTTTCTACAGTCAATTCTCCCTAGAATTTTTAAAATCCGTGTGGTCGGTACTTTCAATTTCACCGGCTCTTGGGCTAATCTGGTTGTGCTAGAGACCAGAAAAGCTCTGAACTGAATTTATTTATATACCTTGCCTTTAAAAAAAATTTCATTCTAATGGATTGCATTTTCATGAACGACTGGTTACAAATATGAAGTTTTTAAAATTAGACATTAAATGTTTGACATTGACTGATAGAACAAACTGATCATCACCTATCTATTACCTAACTAGATGTCATGTGTTGTAACGTGCGAGACGCGCAACCTTCGTTACATTTCTAATATTTATTAGAAAAGTTATAAATTATTGGAAATATTATTCCCACAAACCCTGCTACTTATTGAGCCCGTATTCCTTAGACTATAATGACCATACATCATCTGTCAGCAGTTAATGCTCACGAATAATAGATAGCGCACCATGTATTCAACTAAATATCGCCGGGCGAAACCAGAGAGTTTAATAAATAGAGAACACAAGCCGTCGATTCGCCGGGAGTCGCGGTTTGGTTGCCTTGGAGACGGTAGTCCTTGTCACACACCTCGTACCCTCTCTCTCCACTCTGTTTTACAAAGCAACACAGCCTTACCCGGCGCGCTTTGATTTCAAACAGATAGCGTCAATTTTGAATCTTTGTTTTGAATAGCGTTCTGCTTTATTTACAATTATACGTGTTTTCTCAAATTTTTCTTCTGTTTATAACGTTTAATTTGTATATTAATTAATTATTTTTTTTGTGACAATGGTTTATACTTGTAAAGTTTGTAGAAAACTAAGTCACCCATGAGTCCCAAGAGTATGTTTGGGTAAGTAATTTAATGTTTCTATCAAAAAACTTTTTTGTTTTTGTACTTAGCAATAATATAATCTCCCTGTTTTTGCCCTTAAATTTCCATAATCTCCAGGAATGGTTAAAAAATGGTGTGACATGTTAAAATTTTTTCAAATAAAATCACCTATTGTCATCTGTCATTGTATTGCAATCGTCACCTCCCCTCATGTACTGTGCGACAAAGAGAGAATGAACTGTGTGAGAAGGATGAGAAACCTAAAGCCTCCCGTTGCTTATACATTACGCTTATGGAGCTTGTCTCCTCTGTTTGTTAAACTCTTTGGGTGAAACTCTATCTCGTTGAATCATTGAACTAATCAGACGTATTTATAATTTTGTTTAACCTATAAAGGGATACTAAAATTTGAATAACCTCGTGATAATCACGTGAATACCATCTAACATTTAAAATATTGCTTTAGGTTTCTTTCTTAAGAATTATTTTTCTCAAGAATTCTTTCTTAATAACCGAATTTATTTACGTTTAATTCTTTTTAACGTCGAAGTATCTCAACGTTACATTATCTGCTTTAAGCAAGATTGTATACGTTCAACCTTGATACTACGTTTTTGGTAATAACTTTTTGGATAAGAATACTACGTTTGTCTTTCTTACGAAATTTTTCGATACAACACATATTTAAGATTTTCCACCAAGTAAAACGAAAACCTGGACGAATAAATCTCCTTAATTTTGTCTTGGCGACAAATTATTTATGTACAAGCACGTTCTCTATGATTTGATAACCTCAAATTGGAATTAAGGCGACCACGTGCGAATCATTCCAAGTGAGCAAATAGAGGTGCTCAGACATCGAGCCATCTGCACAACTTTTAAATCTATAATCATCGGAGAACAGGAGCGTATTTAGGAAACTCTCATCAGGATATTAACTCAAAAGATTTTTTACTTTTGAATATTACTTATTTTCACATGTAGTTTTGGTTCATAAATGCCAAGTGTCTAAATTTAAAATATTAGATTCAAGTGAAATCTATTATATTTTTGTTACATTATATTTTAAATCCGTTAAATTAATTAATTTATTGTTCATTAATTCGTAGTTACTTATATTTTAAATTCGCTGTCGTAAATATTTCGTCGTTATATTGATTTCGTAGTTGCTTTTATCGTGATTCCTTACTGTCACTATGTTATCGTAGTATCGTAATGCACTTTTGTTGGTAATAAAGTAAGTCGTGGTGCATTTTTATTGTAACGAGTGTGTCTAAAGTTTATGAATTTAGAGATAATTTACGAGACATGTCTTTTATTATACAGTTATTTTGGCTCGTAAAAATCTCAAGTTTACCTCGAATTTAGATAATGATTAAAGCTACGGGAATTTTGTTGTAATATATGATCTTTTAATATTGAGGTAAAGTTACGAGACGTATCTTTTGTTATATATTTTTGTTTCTCGTGAACATCTCAAAATTTCCTTGCAGCTAGGCGAGTTGTAATATAGTATATTTTGTATATATTTCTGTTTGATATTCTGCTACACATTATCGCTGATGCTGTGATAGTTTAATTTTTTTTTGTAATATATTATTTTGTAATATGGTACTACTGTATATATGTAATATTTGTCATTTGTTTATCTTTAAGTTTTCTTTTCCTTGATTATACTAGGTAATCATGGCGCCCAAGCTTTGAACTCACTGCCCTATTTGCTCTCCGTATCTTTGTTGTCCTAGCCAGGTTGAATCGGTGACGCTAACTACGTCGCTCGTAGGGTGGCGCACACTTGAATTACTTGGGCATATTTTAACACCGACTAAAACCTCTCTAACAACGCCACAGTGTATATGGGTCACACGACAATACAATTTTACAATTTTTATAGAAAAATTCAAGATTGCGTTTCAAAGTTGGCGGACAGTCTATTGTCATTTAATATCTATCTACTAAAAATTGGTGTTTGGGAGACAGATTACAAATATGTGATCATAACTCAAAAATTCAAAATGGCGGCGTCAATGTGACGGATAGATTTCATTTATCGTCTGATTGGACTCGCAATCCGTATTTGAAAGTTATTGGGGTTGCACATTACAATTATCTGGTCCTAATTTGACAATTCAAAATGGCGGTTAAGTTTTGTAATTTATGGCCCGATTCGTATGAAAATCCGTATCTGGGGATTTTCGATGTCGCAGATTGTTAATATTTAGCAGAAAGCCAAGAATTTAAAATGGCGGCTTCAAGATGACGGATAGGTTTTGTCATTTATAGGAAAGGAAGTTTACCGAACAAACAGACTAAAATAATTGGAACAAAACTGGAAGGAAACAAATAAATAGATAATTTTAAAAATTTTAAGAACACGCTTTTAAACACAAACTAAAACTATTAAAAAATGTAGTACAAAGAAAAAAATTGTTTATAATAATAGTAATTTTGTTAATAAACGTAAAAGCGAGGGGCGTTCAAAATATTGGAATAACACGGAACTTTACTCATCAGGCGCCACACGCTTTTGCGTTTTTTAACATTATTATTATTATTAATAATATTTTCTTGTTTTTAATGCTTTTTTTTAACAGTTTCAGGTTGTTTGAATGCCTGTTTTTTTAATTTTTTTCAATTATTTATTTTGCTACACTATAGTTTCCCTCACAAGACCTGTTGGAAGACCGAGGAGTTGCATTCCTTGTGTTGCTCAATTGAGCGATGGAATATATTGTATTATGTTAAAAAAAAAAAAATGAAAATTACAATTATGTAGTAAGAAATTAATTGTTGCTTTTTTCAGATTTTTCGCAAGATTTCCGGTGCACAAAATGTAACAAGCAATATCAATACAGGAGCACCCTTAGACGCCATTTAAAATATGAGTGCGAAAAACAGGGTTCGGAGGTTTGTCCATTTTGCAAAAAGATATTTAAACATCGCCATAATTTGCAAAATCATGTGTTACTTGTGCATAATAAGGACAAAGTCCACAAGTTGGTACCTTTTCCGTAGACAATACTATCTTTATATTAGGAATAATGTTGTTTAACTGAAATGTACATACTTTTATTTTGAAAGAAATATTTCAAAATGTCTTAAAATATTTGCTTACCAACTTTTTAGATCTTTTTTATTATTCACTTATTTAACTTCGGCCCATTTCCGCTACAAAAGCCAATCACCCACGCTGACACCAGGAAACGAACAATCCCCAACTTGGAAATTTAGCCAAAAAGTGTCTTCCCTATGGAAGAGTAGAGATACTTTACTTACCTTATATTTAATAAACAAGGGACCGACTGCTTTACATCCTCTCCAAATGATGATATCCACTATGCAACCCCTGCCTAAAGTCGTATATCTTCTACTATGCACTGATATACAAGTCGTTAGAGGCGAGAACGCTGTATTTCCCTGGAGATGCCATCCATCCAAATACTAACCGCGTTTCGAGTTGATTCACCTTTAAAATAGATTTAAAAAATGGAATAGAATAGAATAGAATAGAATACATTTATTAATCCAAGTGATCATAAAATGACATAGGACAAGTCAATAAACAAATTAGTAGTTAATAATCATTATAGTACACATACATGTGCGCGTGTCCTCCGATTCAGTTCGCTATAGGTGAAATGGACAAAAAAATGGACAATTTGGGGGTTCCCCCTGCTTATCTAAAAAGTTATTTTGGGTGAACTTTTGTTTTTTTTTAAATCATGTAGGCCATGGCAGTTAAGCAAAATCGAATTTCTTGTTTGGTATAAAGTATCTTTTCTGTAAAAGATACAGGAAAATGTGATTAAGAAAAGTTGTTCAGATTAAAAGTCAGTCCTGTGCAAAATTTCAAAAATATACGCCTACTTTGATGATTTTCATTTTCTAATATAATTGCATTTTACGAAAAAAAATTGTGTGTCGGTTTACTAAAGTGTTTGATCTACCAAGTGTCTAGAGAAAAATTATTTAGTTATTAATTTTTATTGTGAAGCAAAAATACATTGTGGATTATTAAACCAATGAATACAAACGACAATTAAAAAATTATAGTTAAAAAACTACCATAGGTATTAGAAATAAACATAAATATGTCGCGCCATTATTCAAAATTTTTGCCACCAGCCTTAATACATTGCTCTAGTCTAGCTTTTAGTCCTCTATAACTGTTCTGGATTTCTTGAAGAGGTACACCATCAACTGCTTCTTTAATTTTGGCTTTTAATAATTCTAAATTATTGTCAAAATTAAAAGCATAAACTTTTTCTTTTAAATAGCCCCATAACTAACAATCCGTTATCGTTAGATCTGGACTTCTAGGTGGCCAACAATTCGGCCCGTATCTTCCAATCCATTTTTCTGGAAAATGACGGTCTAACCATTCTCTGACAATGATTGCAGAATGTGCAGGGCATCCGTCTTTCTGTAGGAACAATTATATCATTTGCGATGTGGGTATATGTTCGAGTTGATCCTACAAAAAAGTATTTAGCATTTCCAGGTAAGAATGTTGATTTACATTTCCTTCAAAGAAATATGGACCAGTTATTCCAAAGCATGAAATCGCTCACCAAACATTCACTTTCTTGGAATATTGTCGTCTACATCGTATAGGAAAATTAGGATTTTCCGAGGACCAATACCTACAATTCTGTGAACTTACTGTATCATTAGTGGAAAACGTTGCCTCGTCAGAAAAAAATAATATTTTCGTGAAAGTGTTTATCACTTAAAATATTCTCGCTTATCCATAAACAAAAATCCAATCTTTTAGCATGTCATTTTGTTCAATAGTGTGTACAAATTTTGGTTTATATGGATGAATTTTTGAACTTTTTCTGTAACTTCACTTTTTTATTTGTTATTAACCAACAATCGCCATAAGTTGTCTTATTTGAGGATACAGTATTAACACCAAGTTTTCTTAACCTATTACATATTGAATTGCTAATGTGTTTTATAAAATGAGTACTGTGCCAATTTTTATTTTATTTAGGTGCGTTCTGAAAATGTTTTTCGACGGTTTTCATTGTTTTTTCTTAATTAGCTTGTCTCTGAGAAACGTGTGATATCCATTATTTTGTGAAATAATTTTAAGGGTTGTAACTTCTTTTTCAAAGTTGGCTTTATTTATGTCCACAGATTGTCATCAATGAAGTTAAATATAGTCAACTTTGAAAAAGACGTCACAACTCTTAAAATAATTGCAAAAAATAATGGTTATTACACGTCTATCATAGACAAACTAATCAAGAATAAACAAAGAAAACTGCTGACAAAACATGTTTATAATTTTATTTTCTATCGTCGATAATAATTTAAATTTTAAAATTTAAATTATTTAACGTAACATTTTAAATTTTAGTTGGAATTCGATGGCCTTGTAACCAGTGTGAAAAAACGTACAAGTATAAAACTCATTTACAAAGACATCAGAGATATGAATGCGGCAAAGAACCCTCCTTGAAATGCCCCTATTGCAGTTACAAAACATTTAGAAAAGATTCTCTCCAGTATCATCTGGCTTCCAGGAAGCATATACATCAACGAAAAATATGAAGAAATATTCTTCATAGTCGTAAGCGTTATGTGAATGCATTTTATTGAATAGATAGGTTTTTGTTCTTAGTTTAACATTACTCTTCATAATAAAACATATTCTTTGTAGGATTTGGCAATACAGCAGAAAAAGCAATCTTTTAATCATTGCATTCTATCGGTAACCTGCTTTCTGGTTATGCTAGCAATTAAGAAATTCTAAAATGAATTTATCTATTTCTTATTTGACAGTTCTCATGGTAACACTAGCATTCACATAACCCCTTACGACCATGAAGAGTGAGTTAAAAATGAGAACAAACAGCCTATCTATTCAATAAAAAATGAAAATCTACTGAAAATAAAGCTTTCTGTTTTTCTGACAACCTATATCTGGTTATGCTAGAGAACAAAAAGACCTGAATTGAATTTATTTATAGTCCGGGTGTTTAAAAAGGACTCCGCATAAAGTAAATGGTTTCTGCAGATTTTGTTAAAATTTTAGTATGTTGTAGTTATGACCTTTCTGAAGAAAAGTCGCCTTGGGTACAATTCAATGTTATGCTTAGTTTCAATGCTATAGAACTGTAAAGCTGTAGTTAATGCACTAAATATAGGAAACAGTCAAAGTTATTTAATTATACCTTCTAACTTTAATTCATGAAATCCTACTTTTAGATCCAAATAGGAGTGAATATAGACTTCTAAAAATGTCTATCGTTTAGATTAGACATCAAGTATAACAATGTTACCTGCAAATTATTAGAGGAAAATACACTTACATTTTGGATATGCAACTTTTTCTTTATTAAAATAAAATCAATTTTAAGTCCTTTAGAAAATATTTCGCCAATGCTTTTTAGAATTAATTTATTTTATATTAGTTTTTTTCGGGACTAGACATGCTGTACCACTCAACAGTGGGCTAGTTCACTTCTATGGTCTCGGTAACACATGAAAAACGCCACTAAACATCCATACCCTAGCCAGGATTCGAACCCAGGAGTAAGTAGTCGCAAGCCAAACACCTTTAGCACCGCTCCACTGAGCTTTAATGTTATCCAGCATGGAAACTAAGCATAGGATTGAGTTGCGCCCATGGAGAGTTTTGTTCAGAAAAGTCAAAACTACAACATACTAAAATTGGAAAAAAATCCGCAGAAACCCACTGACCATTTACTTTGTGAGTAGTCCTTTACGTCCAAATGGATTACACTTACATAAAGGATTACTCTTCATAGTCGTAAGGCCTATGTGGATACTAATCAATTGAGAATTGTCTAATAAGAAATACGAAAATTCATTTTAGATTTTTTAAATTTCGAGCATAACCAGACTGTAGGTTATCGTGTTTCGTAGATTATGTTCTCCATTGTTTGTGAAATCCTGTAAGGAATATGTTTTATTACAATATTTGTTGTCGCCTGTAATTTTTATAATTAATTTTTTTAACTACTATATGCATCAGTTAAGTTTGACGTTTGAATAAAATTTATTTCCATAACAAAAAGTGAATTCTAAATTTTCCTAACACTACTGACCAATTTAGTATACCGGGTGGCCAAGAGTCAATGTACGCCCCCAATATTTTGGTTGTTTTTGTATTTAATAATTTGGTTTTTGGTACACATTTGATACACATTAGACAATAATAAGCTACTTTTACTCTAACAGGAATGCAAATAGCACTTCCGGTTGAAGCGGAAGTGATATCAACTTTTTTTTCTTAAATGGAATGACTATATTTTTTTGATTGTTTCTCATTAAGCATAAGTTTCTAAGTGCAACGGTCCTTTCAGATGTAAAAAAATCCAAAAAATAAGCGAGATACGGACATTTTTTAAATTTTTTCAAAATTGCCGCGTCAGATGAATGCGATGTAAGAAAATTACTAAGTAGGCTATGGAAATTATTAGTAAGTAGTTGTAGACTTGTCTGTAAAGAAGAAAATAGTTGTTTGAATTACTTCTAGGTACCAGTATTTTTAGTTTTTTTTCAAAAAAAGCGGAATTTCATTTTTATTTTCGTAGCCCTAAGGAATTGTTTTAATGGAACTGTGCTATTTCTTTTATTAATCAGAAATAATGATTCATAAACTATAATTTTTTCGCAATTAATCATTTCTTAACGATATTCTTCGTAATAATAGAAGTATTTTTAAAAATTAAGCGCCAACAAATCATTTTAATAAGGTACCTATGTACATTTAAATCCAAAATTGAAGATAGCCATGAAAATGACAGACATTCGCAACAATTGAATTAGTCTCGACTTACTCACTAATTTTCTGAAGCAAGTGTATTAAAGTTGTTATAAACAAGAGAATTAATACAAAATGGCTGAAAATTATTCAAGAGATGAAAAAGTTGACATGATCATTATTTATGGAGAGACTCGACGTAATGCAACTAGAGCACACAGTCTGTATGGACGGAGATATCCAGAAAGAAGACAACCTCCGAGAAACTATTTCGCCCAGTTGGAGCAACAATTTAGAACTGAACCTAATGTAGTAATTGAAGAAAGATTTATTGTGGATGAATAAACGGAAATTAATGTATTAGCTTTAGTGCATGTTGACCCAACCATTTCTATAAGACAAATTGAACATGAATTGCCAGTTTCCAAAAAATCAGCCAGAAAAATTTTAAAGAAACACGGCTATCGTTCTTATAAATATCAATTGCATCAATTTTTGTATGAGGATGATTATCAACGAAGAATAACCTTTTGTAATTGGTTACAGTTACGCCAATTAAGAAATGAGAATTTTATCAAAAACATTTTGTTCACTGATGAATCGAGATTTATAAACCTTGGGTTATTTAATCGAAACAACACTCGATACTGGACAATTGATAATCCTCACATTATGAGACAGGGGCGGTTTCAGAAGCGTTTGGATTCAATGTTTGGTTAGGCATACTGGGCGACCATATCATAGGTCTAATAATTTTTAACGAAACTCTAACTGGACCAAGATATCTTGAATTTCTCCAAAATATAATAGTTCCACAGATTAATCAAATTCCCAATACCAATATTGACGAGGTTTACTTCCAACAAGACGGGGCTGGACCACACAATGCTATTATCGGTAAGGACTTAAATAAATTATTTCCAGATCGTTGGATTGGGACCCATGGTCCAGTTAGATGGCCTGCAAGGTCGACTGACTTAACCCCACTCGATTTTTTTTATTTGGGCGCATTTGAAAAATAGAATCTACATGACTGCTCCAACCACAAAACAAGATCTGGAACAAAGAGTTAGACACGAAATTGCACCAATAACACCTCAACAATTACAGAATGTTAGATGTGCAACTATAAGTCGCGGTAGTCTGTGTATTAATCATAACGATGAACAGTTTGAACAATTTTTATAATGGTTTATTATAATTTAGGTTTTAAATAATTTTGTTATTCTTGGTAATTTATTCATGGTTGTAACGTTATACCTATTAAAATTATTTCTTGTTTAATTTGTGTTTACTTTTTACTTCTATTATTACGAAGAATATCGTTAAGAAATGATTAATGGCGAAAAAATTATAGTTTATGAATCATTATTTCTTATTACTTAATAAAAGAAATAACACAGTTCCGTTAAAAAAAATTCCATAGGACCCCTACGGAAATGGAAATGAAAATGAAATTTCGTTTTTTTGAAAAAAACTAAAAATACTGGTACCTATCAGTAATTCAAACAACTATTTTCTGCTTTACAGACAAGTCTACAACCTTACTAATAATTTCCACAGCCTACTTAGTAATTTTCTTACATCGCATTCATCTGACGCGGCCATTTTGAAAAAATTAAAAAATTGTTCGTATCTCACTTATTTTTTGGAATGATTTACATATGAAAAAACTGTTGCACTTAGAAATTTATGCTTAATGAGAAACCATAAAAAAAATATAGTCATTCCATTTAAGAAAAAAAAATTGTTCCGGTTCAACCGGAAGCGATATTTTCATACCTGTTCGTCTAAAAGTAGCCTATTATTGTCTAGTTTATTTGTACCAAAAACCAAATTTTTAAATACAAAAACAAACAAAATATTGGGGGCGTACATTGACTCGTGGCCACCTGGTATGACGATATTAATGGGCTGCTTGCCCTGTATAATTGAGAATCTCAAAGGACTTTCCTAAAATGTCGATATAGTTTCGGTAGTTGTCGTTAACAAATGCTACTGAAAATATTAACAAATTGTACCCGAAATATATCATTTTCAGCATCAAAACATTTAAAAAATTATTGCAAATAAATGCAATATTTGTACAATATGAAATATGTAGAAGAGAGTGAAGGCAGGCTCTTTTTGGTAGTCCATGAGAAAGTTGCAAATACATCAAAATTGCTGGGACCAGGACAGACCTGGGTACCTCTCCGTTTTCGGGGACCCTAAACTCTATGGTGATATTTTTAGGCATACCCCTAAACGCGAAAGATCAACCCTCTTTCTCGTTTTTTCTATTCTAGACATGCGAGGGCTTATTGTCGTATCGGGTTTATCGGGTATGCCGTATGGATTTTGATCATCCAACATATTATCAATCCCCGGAGTTGAAACTACCCCCTACTCTGATACTAAAATCTCTCCAAAAATTTTAAAATTGATATAAACTTGTTTCTATTCGTTTTCAAGGGTGCTCAACACGATATCAACATACATTTCTCCCCTGCCTTCCACAAACTAACCCAAATCCCTGAAATCACCCCCCATTTACATTTCTGGCTACTGGGCGTGTGGGGAATCGTTGAATCGACAAGATTTCAGTATTATAAAGCGAGTTTAGTGGCGAGACATGTAATCATCCCCCAGGGTTAAAACTATCCCCTCCCCTAATACTAAAATCTTCCCTGTCTCCTCCTCGTGATATTTCTTGCTACTGGGCATGTGGAGACTCATTGGATCGGGGATTTATGGAAAATATTAAGGAAATTATGTTGCCGTCGTGTTGAGCACCCTCGAAACCGGGAATAAACAGTTTCCACAAAGTTTGAATTTTCGGGAAGATTTTTAATATTAGAGGAGGGGGTAGTTTTTACTCTGGGGGTGATTGCATGTCTCGGCATTCAACTGACTTTACAATATCTAAATCTAACGAAATCGAGTAAAACACTGCTATGTTTTTTACCACTATATTTGCACAAAACGTGACTGCAGTTTCAACCCTTTCAACTTAGTTGAATTATCGTTTGAAAATGACCTAAAGGGTTGAAGTTTTGTTCAAATATAGTGGTAAAAAACATAGTAGATTTTTACTCGATTTCGTTACAATTATGGATTACCACAGAGTAACGGCTTCCTCAATCAATATCTAAATCCTCAATAACCTCAATCCAACGATTCCTCACATGCCCAGTAGCCGGAAATGTGAAAATAATAATAATAATAATAACAATATTTATCCATGTAAGCCGTATATAATACAGATATGAAAAGTCAAAAAAGGTATACACATAAAAAAAATAAAATAAATAAATAAGATAGTGACAAGCAACAAATAACATAACATAATTAACATACACATTTCTTGCAAATATCCAGTCAGTATACATATTAGATACATTTATATTTAAAAAGTACCATTTAAGAATTCGCCAGCGCTATAATAGCATACATTGGAAAGTAAAGTTCTAATTTCCTTTCTATATATCATATAATTTGATATGTTCTTTACATGGGCTGGTAATTTATTATAAAATGTTATACAGTTGTAGGTTGGTGATCGTTTAAATGCAGTGGTATTGTGTCGGGGGATACGTAAAAGATTGCCATGTCTTGTACTGTGATCATGGACAGCGGAATTAGCTTCAAATAAATGAAGATTTCTTTGCACGAAAGTTAAACATTTATATATATAAATAGCAGGTGCAGTTAGGATGTCTTTATCTTTAAACACTTGTCGGCAACTTTCATTAGATTTCATATTAAATATTAATCTTAGAATTTTCTTTTGAGCAATAAAAATTCTACTGAAGTCTCTACCACAACCCCAGCTAATAATATTCAAGGAGATGTGTGAATATGCCATTGCATAGTATATATTTAAAAGACCCGAGACATCCAAGATGTCTTTCATTTGTAAAATGGCGTAGTAGGCCTTATTTAGTTTTTTACTAACATTGTCAATCTGATCATCCCAGGTGAGTCTATTATTCAGGTGAGTTCCTAGAAACACTACTGAATCCAAAAATTCAATGCCATCTACCAGTGGGATATCACTCGTAATATCTCTTCGAATAAAAAAATTTATGCATTTAGTTTTCTTGCTGTTCATGATTAGTTTGTTTCGTTGGCACCAAGTGTCAAATTCACAAATTGCACATTTTATTGCTAATTCAAGTGTCTGAGGGGATTCTGCGGATACAGTAATTGTAGTATCATTCGCGTACATTGTGAGGATCCCACCAGTGATATGTTCTGGTAGATCATTTATAAATATCAGAAACAACAGAGGTCCCAGCACCGAACCCTGTGGAACCCCGAGCTTAACGTTATGTGGTGTAGATGTAGTGCCATTGACTTTAGTGACCATGATTCGTTCTTCCAGATATGATTTAATCCAGTTGATTATGTTGTTAGGCAAATGAATACTAACTAATTTTTTTATTAGAAATTCAGAGCTAACTGAATCGAATGCCTTAGACAAGTCAAAAAATAGAGAAGCAACACATCTACCATTGTCTACTTGTTGATAAACATAATTTAATAAATCGCAAGCTGCTGTCTCTATTGACTTGTTGGTTCTAAATCCGTGTTGAAAACTAGAAAGTATATAATTATTTTCTAAATGAGTCGAGAGGCGGTTAGATAATAATTTTTCTAATAATTTAGCTAGCGTATTAAGCAGATATATTTGCCTGTAGTTGTCGACATTTTCAACATCGCCTTTTTATATAGAGGGATAACTAGCGCAATTTTAAATATATTTGGAAAACATCCTTGGTATATTGACTGATTAAACAAATATACCAGTGGTTTCATTATAATATCTAGAATATTTGAGATAGTTGAGAGAGATAGCCCATCTATCCCACATGATTTTTTATTTTTCATTTGACTTAGAGTTTCTAGAATATCCTGCTCTGTGATAGGTTCTGAGATAAATGCTACAAGATTATTATTAGAAAGAGTTTTATTAGAAAGAGTTGTGCAAGGTAGTGCCAAATTTTGACCAAAGTGATTGAGGATATTATGTTCCGCGCTACAAGAAAAATAGTTGGCAAATATGTTGGAAATTTCATCTGGATTAGTTACCAAATCACCATCGCATCTAAGCATTATTTTATTATCTCTATTAGTTGTTTTGCCTAATTTAAAATTAATAATTTTCCAGGTCTCTTTGGTCTTGTGTCGTTTCGAGGATTTGGGGGGTGGTTGGTGGAGGATGGGGGGGAAATCTATGTTGCTATCAGCTCCCTTGAAAACGAATAAAAACAAATTTTTGTCAATTTTGAAATTTTTGGGGAGATTAGTATCAGGGGAGTGGGAAGTTTCAACCCCCGGGCTTGATAAGATGGTGGATGGTCAGAGTCCATACCGCCAACCCGAAAAACCTGATCGGACAATTACTTGCATGCCTAGGAAAGGGGAAATTTTTTTCTCGTTTAGGGGTAGTTCCTGAAGGATGGGAGGCCTGTTTGTCTCATATCATTTTTGTTGTTTGCGATACTCTAAGGCAAAGTGTTAACCATGTCTCTAGATGACACAAATGTGTCAGGTAATTACACACTGACTCCTATCCGATACAGGGTGACATGTCATAAAAAGAAAATTGGTAATGGGGACTAGAAAAACAAAAAACTTATATGACTTTATCCTCTAGGGGCACCTTGAAAAGCCCTGACCTAGGTTGAACATTTGAATGTTAAGGTAGGAGATATTTGAGAACCACTGCTTTTCTGGACGTAATAGTTCCGAATCATGTAGAAGTCAAAAAAATGTGAAGCTTACCTACCGATTTGTGTCCTCGCCGCCGCGCGGTCTCAAAGCAAGAAGCGCGGCACTCTAATAACACCGCTCAAACCGAACTTTTTACACCAGTTACGAAAATATAACAGTTTGTTACCTCTTTCGGCACAATGCACGCACAGGATGGCCGCTGGGGTTTAAACAGAGGATTTGTTTACATGTGTGTTTTTTAATTTGAAACAAAATTGTAGGAGCTTTTAATTTATAAACGAGTGAGCGCAATAAAAGGCCTAAAATTCGCCTGTTTTTGCATAGTAGATAGCGGGGCGAGGTAAAGAGCAAAATAAATCCCACAGGGCTCAAATTAAACTTTGAGAAATTTTAAGGTGGGCATACTTTTTACTTATTTGAAAAAAATGCTAAGATCGCCCCTATTTAAAAGTAGAAAATATTAAAAAAGATAGTATATAATGAATATTTAAAAAAATAAAACAATTGCCCTGTAGATATGTGTTCGACTAGTCAAAACAATTATTCTAGTGCAAATCCCATGACGATTGTATCACGTGGGTTGGACTTATGCATGTTTTCTGGGGTTGGTATTTTAATTATTACAAGGTGTTGGAGGGTTGTAGGACAATTTCCTAAACTCTTCCAAATACGCTACAGAATAATATATAATCCGTAAAAAATTCATACAATATAAAATCTGAGTAACAGTTTTTTTTTTTTTTTAATTTTCATTATATACCGCACGTTTTAGATATTTTCTTCCCCTAAATAGAGGTGATTTTTGCATTTTTCCAAAAAAGTACAAAATATGCTCACCTTAAAATTTCTCAAAGTTTGATTTGTGTCCTATAGGATTTATTTTGCTCTTTCCCTTGGCCCGCTATAACTATGCAGAAACAGGCGAATTTTGCGGTCATTCTTTAAATGTGATTAATGGGCTTGTTCGGCATTTTTTTTTTATTTCATAAATCGAAAGTGCAAGTATAAAATAATGGATCTGCAAAAAATCAGAATCTTATTCGCACGTTTAGTATCTTAAAAATTATTACAAATCTCCACCTCGCGAAAATGGGGGTGGCCAGGCGCTACGTTACTATACGTATAGACTCGGCGATCTCAATAGACTTGATGCTCCTTACAGCCAGTTTTTCAATGTTGAGTTAAAGTTCGAGTTAGATAACTCTTACTCGCACCTTAACTCGAGGCTAAATTCGAGTTAACGTTACAACTGTTTTTCATTACTATTTCTCATTCGAGTTAGTTAACTCGAGTTGTGTGAAATATTTTGTTATGTTGATATGAGAAGTATGAATTTTAACCATATTTTCGGAATTTTACACAAGTATTCTAATGTCTTCTATAGTTCTGTGATGTTAAAAATGTTACATTAACCTAACTTTCTGTGATATTATTTGTAAAATGTAAAATGTAATATTTATATATTTGTTTATACAATTTATTTTAACGAGGTCACTTTAATGATGGTCTGTTGATCGGCAATAGTGGCCATCCTGTGAAACTCTACCTTATGACGCCTCTTGTGTGGATCAGAAATAATGTTGAGAATTTATTTAATTAATCCCACATCAGAACGAGAAACACAGTGGAGAGGAGCATTAGCACTAAGGCTGCGCCTTAAAATGGATACTATACAGACAGTTGCGGCTACAACAATTCTCCACAACATAGCATGCGATGAGAGGAAACCAGTTCCCTCATGTAAAATAAACATTGCATGTTAATATTTATACAACACATGATTAAAATCATAATCCATGATGTGTTTGAAAAATATCATAATTTATTTACACCATAAAATAATTTTAGGTTAGTTTTAAGCCGAAATTTGTAATTAACTCATACCTCGTCTAGAGTTATCTTAACCTCGATTTAACTCGAGGTTTCAAGTTAACTCGCATTTGAAATACGCAACAGTGCGCTTAATCCAGAGTTAACTCCAGTACAAGAGTTAACTCGACATTGAAAAACTGGCTGCTAGTTGTTATAATTATAAGTGTTTTCGAAGTATTGTTTGTTTTGCTTACTTCTTGACAGTAGGGGAGTACAATTTGGTGAAATGTCAAAAAATTACAATTTTCTCTCGCTCCTGTCGGGACAAATTTTCGATTTTGACCCTGCAATTTACGATTAGGATTCATCGCCGACCTTCTCCTTTCCGTAGAGACATAGAACGAACTTCCACTCGACGTATTTATTTAGTTACCAGCGTTTGAAAATTCCATGTTTATCGACCTTTCAGGTTAAAAGTCCCAGAAAGCCACTTTTCTTACGTCACTTGCGTATAGGGACGTCACAAATGAGCGCTCGGTTTTGCAACTATTACTAATTTTAACTCCTTATATCTCAAGAACGGAAAAGTTAATAATACGAAATTTCAAGTGCATAAAGAGAATATCGAGTACTATATGAACACGCCCATTAACATTTGTAACATAAAATATGTGTTCTGTGTTAAAAGCTTAAAAAACTAGTACCTAATTATTTCACGAAATGGGAAAATGAACAGTTAGACGTCCGAGATAGAAAAATAGTTATGTGTTTTAAGTTAGGAGAGATCTGATTTTTTTACGAATTGAGCGCATAATTTCTTCCAATCATTTATCGAAAACTAAAAATCGAGTCTTTGGTTTCTATAGAAATTAATATAAACAATAAAAAACAGATTACAACAACAGCAAATAAGAATAATAATAACAATGATACCTTTATTGCTCAACAGAGAACACCAAATAACAGAACACAATTCTTTTGAATTTGCCTCAAAAAATGATCTCCATCTCCATCAATACACATTTCGACACATCGAACTAAGGAAATACGCACTCTGTTCCACATATTTTTTAAATTACCATACTAAACTATCAACCAACGTCAATAATAGAAAAGAACCTTTTCCAAAATCCAAAAAGCAACACAAGAAGAGTGTAGTGCCTGTACATAATCAAGTATTTAACGACTTAAACGGTGACTTAAACGGTAAGTCAACAAAATTAATCTTAAGTGGCAAAAAATTCAAAAAGAACAAAAACAACACACAGAAACAACGAACGGGTAGGTCGTGTGTACATTCTTAGCCAAGTAACTAGAACATAAACTAAAACATTGCTTGAGAATATCACAATATGGGACGACAATACAGCCTACCCTAATATGCCAGCAGTTCTCAAACAATATCATTAAAAATGTTTGACATAAAAAAAGAAATTCTTCAAAACTGTGGGCTGTAAACCCCATGTTATATAAGGTTTTTTATTTGTCTAGCAGTTCCCCACCACCAGTTTCTTTTAATGACATGAGACTAATTACACCCTGCGTACAGGGTGTAATCAGTTTCATGTCATTAAAAAAAACTATTAATGGGGACCGACTAGACAAACAAAAAACCTTTATGACATTTCCCTCTAGGGGCACCTTGAAAAAAACTGATCTAGGTTAACATATTTGGTAGACAACTATTGAGAACCACTGCTTTTCTTGGTCGATGGACTTGTACTTCCCAATTATACAACTTTTAAATTGTCATAAAAAAGTGCTCGCCGGCACACGCGGTGTCAAAGGATCATCGACCGCCTTTGATGGACCGCCTCAACTGAACTGAGGCAAGTATAAAGAGGTAAATAATTTGTTCTCTCTTCGTGCACAATTGCAAGCAATTAATGGCCATAGAGGTTTAAACAGAGCATTTCTTTACATGTGTGTTTTTTTAATTTGGAACAAAATATTGGATTGTTTATAATTTAGAAAATTTAAATGTGGTTTATTAAGAGGCAATAAATCTGTTAATACTCCAGCCAAGCATTTTGCTAATCATCGCACACTAATATTGGCAAGAGACATTAGCTCTTTAGGCACATTGACTTCAAAGCACTTCAACAAATTCCAGTTGTAGGTTTGCCTTTAGTAATATTAAATGTTCTTCAGTTATAGTTTTGTAATTTACAGATGAGAAAGCATCATCAGAAATGAAAGCTAGTACAGAAGATATTATGAAAGGTATTTCAAGTGTACACGTGAAAATCGATAAAATATTTGATATCTTATCAAAGTTGACTCTGTTTGCTACCGCCGATTTAAAGACAGATAACACATACTTATCGTCTAGAGAAATTGTAATGACGGAACTGTCATTTCCCTTAAATAACGAAGATGATGTGGAGTATTTAGAACATAAGCTGGCAACAGACGAGAACTTTAAAACTGCTTTGGTAATACTAATATATACCTACATTTATTATATTTATAATTAATTGTTTTTTGTTTCAGTTTAAATACATGACCACATTTGGAGGAACAAGTGGAGAAAAGAATGGTACAAAAATTGCTTATAAGGTTATAGATGCCTTCTTTAACAGATCGTTACTGCTAAAGTATTCTTGGACTGGATCCTCAAAAAATAAAGAAAAGAAAAAAAGTTTCTTAAAGTATACTAATATTATATTATCATTCTTTAATATTATTCGAGCGGCTGACAGCAGATTTTCCCAATGCAATTGCGAAGAGTTCTTGAAGAAAATACTGAAAAATAGTGTTACCAGATGCAATCAAATTGGAGTTAAACGTAAATGGTAAGAATTTTTTGTATAATGTGCATTTAGTAAACTTATCGTTGGTAGCTCCTAAATAAATAATTCAGAAATAAGGCTATTTAATTCAAATTGTCCGTTCTAAAAGTCTGTTTACAAGGTACTCACTGAGATGAGACACCTAAATGCACCTTTTTTATTTAATCTTTTGTAGGAGTAACCTACAAAATTTAAATACAAACTCTCAAAACAATGAGGATACAGAATTGGAATTTGGAGAAGTAGGCGGTAGAGCTGGTACTTACATAAATGATGACAATGATTACGAAGATAACAATGAAAAGAAATAAGATAATAGAAATAAAAAATTGACGGATTTAGCCGTTACTTTGTGGTAGTAGTAGTAGAAACTCCCAGAGCATTCTCATTTTCCGCGCATTTCGGAGCGGCTCAAAACTATAAGTGGAAAACTGGATTTATCTCCTAAACGGCTTAAGTAAGGCAGACCTTTTTTGTAGAGAAAGAGCCGAGCTACAAATTTTGTTGGGAACCTTTTTCTGTATTTTCATTATCTTAGCCGCTAGAGCAAAAAAACCGAAAATCAAAAAGTATTTCCAAATTGTTTTAAATTTTCCCGGAACTTGGAAGTGTAAAGAATGCATCATTCCATTCTACAGGTTATTATCTACTTAAATCCCGGAGATGATCCTTTTATTAATTTTTGCAAGGTTTTTACAAAATTTTGCCTTCATTGCCTGTACTACTAGCCATTTAGGTCCGATTTACTTGTATATATACTCACCACAAAAATTGTAGTATTTCTTGCTAAACTCAGAAATAAAATAATGTTTGCGCCATTTATAGTTATTTTTTTTATTGTTACTATTGGCTTTTAAAGATCTTGGACAGCTGTATAAGATGGTCTGGTCCGTTTTACCTAATCTCGTTGCCGTTGTCCAGTTATTAGGGCACGAATATAGGCAGATATAACCTTTTTACCACCTTTAGGCCAAATTTTCTCAAAATGGTAACGTGATGGCGCAAAACGATCAACGGCATCGTGTTCAGGACACCAATAACCTTTAGAATCACCTATTTGGGTTAAAGAAAAAGAAAAGTGTCTTCTTTGCAAGTCTGTGTAATTTGTAAATAATGCATATCATATATGTTTCTCCCTTTCTATACCATTCTACAATGTGAACTGCGAAACTCACATTCGCAAAATTTTAGATGAACCTCGGTGGCCTTGTGACCAATGTCAAAAATCCTACAAACATAAAAATGCTTTACAAAGACACCAAAGACAATGCGGCAAAGAGGCCTTATTGAAATGCCCTGTTTGTCCTTATAGGTCCTTCAGGAAAGATTGTCTTAAACTTCACTTGGCTTATGGAAGACATCTAAAACCATCACAGAAATGAAACTCCTCATGCAGTGTATGTATGTATTTGATTATTTATTTGTGTCAATAAATATTGGTTGATAATTAATCTATCTTTATCCAATTTCGTCAACTGTATTACCTCAGAGAGCTGGTAACCCAAGTAACCAATTTTATTTTAACATTGGAAATGTTTATGTTCATATACGGGGGTCGAGTTACCAGTTTTCGTTCAAAGTCAAAAGACAGCGGTGTCGCGTTCGAGTGAGACTGTCCTATATGCAACGGCTGATATGTGCAAATGTAATATGGGTTGCATATATCACAGGGGGTCAAGTTACCAGTTTTCATTTAAGGTCGAAATGCAGCGGTATCGCACTCGAAAACTGGTTCGACAGTTGAACACTATGTTTTTATGCCCAAAACACACGCGATATGTCAAAATAACGGGACGGTATAGCTACAAATATATGACGGTTTTTTAATTCTTATGATCTACCGGCCAACCGCCTCTACGCCATCTTTTCCGCGTCTCCCTTGTTACCGACTTGGCGTAGGAATCTGTCCCGCTTACTATTGACTAAACTTGGTCGTACAAGCTACCACGCTAATGGTCAAGCATTTGTCATGACTAGCTGATAAAATTTAAACGCGTATAATTTAAATTTAAATAATAAATAGATTAATCGCGCGTTTTATCTAATTTAAGGTACTGAGTGTTCTTACAAAACGTGACCGTTACACGTTTTCAAACATTTTGACCATTTAGCTGAAGTTATTTTTTTGTTACCAAATGAAATGTGGTTTATTTTGTGGAAAATTTTTGTAGCAATAAAAACTAAAAGTCAGATTAAAAGTTTTCTAACCATTCAATCCAATATCAACTGATATTTTAAAGTTTTAGATGGAACTCGATGGTCTTGTAATCAATGTAAAAGATCCTACAAACATAAACCTGATCTGAACAGACACCTGAGACTTGTATGTGGCAAAGAGCCTACACTGAAATGTCCTTATTGTGAGTATAAAACCTTTCGAAAAGACTGTCTGCGAAATCATTTGGATTCTAGGAAACACCACTTGTCCCAAAGGTGAACTATTTCTGTTTTATTGCAATGTATACAGTTATTTTATACACGTTTAGTTGTGACAGAAATATTAAATAAATTGACAAATTTTGGATCATCGTATGAATTTGTATTCTTCTTTACTTCATATTTAGGCAATAGACTACAATATGTTTATTACTATGGACACAAGTCTATCAAATTTAATGCCGAATCCGGAGTCCCTCAAGGATCAGTCCTTGGTCCACTTTTATTCAATGTCTTTATCAATGACAGTTATAAACTTACCCACATCTACTTTATGCCGATGAATTTACTACAGCGTTAACTGCATTGATGATATAGAATTGCTCAAGTCAGATTTGGAAAATACTGATAATATTTCAGATTACTTCTAAATGTTGAAAAATGTAATGTTGTCACTTACTCAGGTGGGCATAATATTCTCATTAATGAGATATAATAAATGATGGTGTCGTACAAAGAGTTGATAGTTTTAAGGATCTAGGTGTCACTTTTGATAGCATGATGACTTTTATTTATCACATAAATAACATCGCATCTTCAGCTTTTAAATCATTGGGATTCATAATAGGAAACTCCAAAGATTTCACGTCTGTTGAAACTTTGAAGCTTCTATTTAACTCGTTTGTAAGAAGTAAATTGGAGTATGCTGACGCAGTTTGGAGTCAAAACAACATCCTTCATATTAATAAGCTGGAAAATAGTCAAAGATAATTTTTAAAATACTTAAGCTACACCGAGGACAATATGTATCCTCCTGTTGGAATTAGTAATGATATTTTGTTAACTAGATTTTCACTTAATTCACTCCCAACTCGCCGATAATTATACGGAATTGTCATTCTCTTTAAAATATTAAATAATAAGCTCGATTGCTCTGATGTATTAAAACTCCTTTATCTGTGAGTTTCTTCTAGATCAACACCCGACTTCATCAAACACTTCATATCAAAGCTTCACGCACCAGTCTATTAATGTATTCTCCTATTAATGTAATACAGGAATTATAATCATGTAAAGTATATACGAGCACAATTGTAATCGTATAAAAACTAAAAGCAGGCAAAAACAGTCGGCAACTCTTTAATGTACATGGGCGGAGGTAAATAGAAATGCTTGTTATAAGAAAATGTTATAATTTTTTGAAAATTGTATTAGTTTTTATTATCTTTTGTTTATTAGATAGGCTATTTCTGTTAATTTGTCCAATAACATATTTTTGAAGTATTATATCAGTTTTAGATATAAAGTCTAAATATTTAAATTTATTGGGTTTAGTTTTAAAGTTATCCCATATTGTATTGAAATATGTTATTACTCAGTAAGGAACAACGAGAAGGTATGAACATGTCCTTGCCGGGATGAGGAAATGGGACAGGTTAGATTGGCGAGGGGTAAGGATGTTAAAGAGTAAAAATAAAATTTAAGTTTCTTCTAAAATAAAAATAAAAATGTAAGTTTCTTAACCAAAGCAAATAATTAGTACAACAAAAATAAATATTTGTATAGATAAAACATAAATAAAAACAAAATTAAAATATGTCTCTAGAAGTAACTTAAATTAAAATTTCTTGTCAACTAAATAAAATATATTCCAAGAAATGTAACAATAAAAAAGTAAACTTCATACCTAATATAATAGCTAAATATTTTGTTCTGAAAATATATATTAAAAAAGTTAAATGCTAAAAGTTGACGCGTCCGAATCTTCACTTTCTGAAGAGGATATTGATTTTCTTTTTTAATTACATGCTTAACGCAATTTTTCCATAAATCAGTATTGCCGAGGTCATTTATTACTTCTCTTATATGATCAACTACTACCGCGCTTGACGTTGGAGAGTCATTACATTTTCACAAACGATCTTTTAAAGTTGCTAAAACCATCTCGATGGGATTAAATATGCATAGTACGGAGGTAACCGCAAAAGTGTATGACCATGTATATTGGATAAGTTATCAATAACATATTCCCTTTTGAAATTCTGTTCTTTTATTCATTTCAGTAATTCGCCCTTTATTGAAACTTTTACAGGAATTTCCATATTTTTTACTCTCATGAATTTTAAAATGTCCTTGTACTGGTGTTTGGTATTTTATTTAATATTCGCGAGTGATAAGCATTATCTAATACAATTACCGAATTAGGCGGAATATTTGGTATAAAGCTGTTCTGAAAACCATTTTTCGCACTGCACTGGAGAAATGTTATAAACAACTAGGTGATATCGGGTGACTAAGGACTGATATAACTCAAACAGCGACCGACCAATCGGACTGAGGAATACCCGGGTGCCAGCCAATCATCGCCACCCGTCCTCAAACCCAGGCCAATGACAGCACATCTCACAAGTCCACGTTGACTGCTGAGAAACGATTTACAAGTTATGCTAGTGAACCTGTTCGTTTTATTATCTTTAAACCAGTGCAGTCGTAGATGGTTCACTCAGGCTGATTACATTGCCAGTCTCGGACTCGCCTGCACAGTTTCAACTACTATTCGATTCTCGATACCATTGTTAAATACATAGGATAAAATATCAAGTTAAGTGCGCACGGTCCTGTGCTTTAACACTGACCAGTTTCAATTGACTTCGTAAACACTTTACAGGATAATATTGATATTTCTTACTGTAGATTTAATGATTTAAAGAGTATATGTGGACATCATTTGTAATACTTCTGTTATTGCAGAATCTTTATTGTCAGTGTTCCGACTCTGTAATTGGGACATTTGTCCTGTTGAGTTGTGTAAATAAATAAATAAAATAGAAATAAAACATGGGTTAATATTTAAATCTAAAAGGTGGTAGAAATGATTAAATATCACACTAAATATAAGAGTGACTTTTAACCCTTACATATAGATCGACTCATCTTCTAAAATTTTAGATGGAATTCGATGGCCTTGTACCCAATGTAACAAATCCTACAAATACAAAACTGATCTGCAGAGACACCAACGACTTGTATGTGGCAAGGAGCCCACGTTGAAATGTCCTTATTGTGAGTACAAAACATTTCGAAAAGACTCTCTGCGGGATCATTTGATTTCTAGGAGACATCATCAATTCCTAACGTGAAATATTTCTATTATAGTGCAATATATAAAGTGTATAGTTTATTATTTAGTTTTGACAATAAAATTAAACATTTGTTGTAAAACGAGCGTTTTCCTCATTAGACTTTTTCCTCGTTCTATTGAATTGAACAAAAGACTGAACATAGAGAATGTGACTTTGTCGTTAAGATTAATAAGTGTCAAAATACTATTATAATATATAGACCTCGGATTTTGCGCAGAATATGAGAAATACGACGGATGAAATTTAATTCTATATCTAATTATTTAGACTTCCCGAAATATGTAGAACTTTAAAAATGCATGACCTATAGGCGGTTTGCTTAGTTAAACGTGAAATATAATTCTCATAATACTAATATTCGAAAATTTTAGTTGGAATTCGATGGCCTTGTGATCAATGCAACAAATCGTATAAATACAAATATCACCTCCAAAGGCACCAAAAATTTGAATGTGGCCAGTTGCCTAGGTTTAAGTGTTTCCTTTGTCCCTATCAAACGACTAGAAAAGATACGCTCCGACTTCATATGACAACTAAGAAACACCTACATCACCCATAGATAAGAACTAGATCTCGTTCGTTTTAATAATAAAATATTAGCTCTCGATACTGATTTATTTATTTAACACACATCATCCTCAGTATACTATATGAAACATTAAATACTTTTCCAAAATGCATCGCATTAAATATTACTAATTCCTAACTTTGAAATGAAACAAAAAATGTTTTGTTTAAAGTATGATAAGCTATATTATCCAATATTTGTTCATAGCAAGAATTTTGGGAAATTATCCTTAAACTTTCTCATATTTTGAATATATTTAATTGTGGATGACATCATATTATAACATTTAATATCTATATAAAATATAAATAGGAGTTTTTTTAAGAGAGCACTATTATGGGAATGTTATTTCTGTATTATTTCTTGTACTGTAGCTATGAAAAGGTAGATTTCTAAAAAAATTGTTTTTATAAGACTTTACGTATAATCCTAGTTGTGTAATATAGACAAACAAGAGGCAAAAGTTGCAATTTAATAAAAATTGGAGGACATCACTAGTAGTTGAATCACACAATATTCCTTAAAATTTCTTTTGAAATATAAACATTTTGTTAAAATGCCTGGAGGAAGCACAAACAAATATTCTATACCTTACCCTTGATATAAATTTGGCATGACGAAATGACAGTATCACCTTCGGATTTGTATTACTTAATCTGCAAAGAGCAAAAGAGAGCGAACATAACTCTTTCGACAAATTTTAAATATAAATCCTAAACAAATTTGTTACATTTATCTGTTCAGTTGATGTATGCTCTACTTTTAAGAGATGACTTACGTCGCGTTGGTTGTGCAACTTATGGAGGTGTGAAATTAATAAGCATAGTCTTAGACGCATTTAAGTACAATTTACTTATACCAATCCGTATTAATCGTACTTTGCATTTCTTGTACATCAATCTTTGTCAAACCAGTACAGAGCAACGTGTTGTCATCCGCAAACATTGTCAAATTATATGAGGAAACAGTTCTGGTAAGTAATTTACAAATATTGAAAATAATAGCGGCCCCAATATGGGCCCCTGTGGTACACCTATTTTAATTTATCCTTTATGATATGGTTTGCCACAATCAAAACAAGTATTCTCTAGGTGAGGCTAGAGATGCTGATACATTTCTAAGACTCACAGAAAGGCCCTCTTGGTGGAGAGGCCTTTCACTGTTGTCTATCACATACAAATATGTTGCTATAATTTCAGAATGATGTCCTCGATTAGTTTTATTGGCATGCCGGCGTGGTCAAAGATAAGCTGGAAAACAGCTTCCCATCTAAAAGCAACGATTTAGTCTTAAACTGAATGGACTTTTCGAAACTGGTCCTATAATTTATTGTCCATAACTACAAAAACTGCAACTTATTTTTATGTATTATTAAAATAGAGGCCTTGTGTTGTTTTTTCTGCCTACTCTAACATCCGAAAATTTTAGGTGGAAATCGATGGCCTTGTAACCAATGCAACAAGACCTACAAGTACAAAGCTGATATGCAGAGACACCAAAAATTCGAATGTGGCAAGGAACCTACATTTAAATGTCCTTATTGTAAATACAAATCCTTTAGAAAGGATACTCTCAGATATCATTTAGTTTCAAGGAAACACCTGCGAGAATTCCAAACTTGACCTGCATTCTGCCCTATTATTTATCGGGTTTTAATATATTTACACTCTTGGGAATAATAACGTTAGTTTATAATGTTTGTACTTTAATTACCCTTAACCTTATTCTGCTTCTATTATTTTATTATAATTATTTTTTGACAACCAATCCTATGCCACTTGTCTATAAGATTACAACGTGTTCCTAAAGTTAAATTCAGAAAAAGAGTTGTAACCTCCCTGTATTTAAGTAACCCTTAAGAAGTGGTTCGGATTGGTTTCCATTACAAATGGTGGTAGTGTTCCATCTGCTTTACTCAGACAAGTCTAGATCTCCCAGATTTCACAACGTCATTAAGGTGACGTGGAAGATGATTAACAAAGTATTAAAAAACTGTCACAAGTGTTGTGAAATTTTTGTTCATAAAATCGATTTGTATAGGCTTATTTCCATTTAAAAAATACTGCACACACATTACTTATAAAAAGTATTTTAACCATAAATCGTGATGATCAGTTGATGATATGGTTTCTAAATCAAATGGCTATAAAATAGTGTCCACAAATACCAAGACACTTGAACAGTACTTACGAATACTATTACTTGGCGCGCGTTTCGCCAATCATGTTACCACCTTCTGGAGATAATTAATACTACGCTTTTTCCGATTTCTTTTCATTTAAGGCAATATTTGTTGCATTTGTATATTCTCTTTCAAGCTGAAAACCGTAAACTTTAGTTGAAAGTGTCCAAATATAGCAAGAATTCGCGAATAGTATATGGACTATTTTAAGTTATATACTGAAAATGCTTGAAGTACTCTTGCGGTCTAAGTCCCTAATTTTTATCGTCTCAAAACTTTTTTTAACTTGATAATGGTAGGTAATTAGCAAAATGAAATAGACTGACACTACGGAATGCATAGTCCAAGTTTTAGTATAAAGTATTAATTCGTGTATTTACAACTGCTCGTTTAACTGCTTCACTTTTAGATAATATTAGATTTAGAGAAACTCCGTATAACCTTGTAGAAAGTTTATGTGGAAGCTCAGTACAAATTGTTAAGTACAGAGTCCCACAAGGTATCGTCCTTGGGCTAGTATTATTTGGTGTCTATCCTAATGATCTCGTCAAATTGGAAACAAAAGGAAATACAGTAAGTTTTCGTGGATGACATCGCTATCTTTCATTGCGATACAGAATGGAATATACCAAAAAAGGAAGTATTTTAAAACATTGTTCATTAGTTCAATAATAGGCTCCTGACAATAAATTAAAAAGACTTGTTACCTTCCATTCACATATTGTTACTGCCTTTTTCAGGATATGTTTCGAGAGTTGTAGTTTTTTAGAAAGTTTGCAACTTTTCTTTGACTGTCTACACACAAAAAGAAATACAGAACATTCGTCAAACAATCCATAATTGTTTCAAGAATATGTACCTTTTAGTTCCACGTCCACGTAGTGGAGTAAAGTATAGTAATCGAAAAAAAATTTTCAAAAATATTTCTTGTTGACATAGGCTTAGAATGCCATGAAACGTCGAGATTTTAAACTTGAGCAAAAAAAAAATTTCTGTCTGTCTGTCTATAACTTTTTTGTCGGCACGTTTTTTCTGGAACGGTTTCAGATATTGACTTGAAATTTTATATTTCAGCAGATAAGGCTATAGGTGTTTTCACAAATTTTAAATTTACTGTCACTGTGAAGATAATGCTTTATTATAGTTAAAAACACTTGAATTTTGAGAAACAGTCGAATAATACCTTAAAATAAGCCATTTTAATTCTGTATTGAAATTTTTTCGCCAAAAACACTACATCAGTTCACTACGCACTCATGACGCCATCAGTTATATTGTCAGTGTCATTTTGTGTTATAAACACGTTATTTTGTAGATAAATTTCCTAAAGTAGCTTTTACAAATCCCTTATTAGGTAGGCGTTACTTATTTAATCACATGTAAAACGTATATAAAGTGAATAAAATGTTGTGTTTAACAATTTTTAAACGCGATTTAAGAAACTAATATAACCGATGACGTCACCGCGTGTTTTGCGTACATGTTCAGTTACTGAAACTTTATGTTCCTTATTTGTTGAAATTTTAATTTCATGGACGACAGAATGCTGTTTAAATGTCAATCAGTGCTTTAGTATAACAAGTACTCCATTTTAATAATATCAAAAAAGCAAATTTGCACATAGTGAAAACACCTAATTCTAGTGTTCTTACTTCCCTCGCTAACTACGACTATGTAAATTACGAAAATGAAGGCTTTCAATTCCGTCAGATTCTTGTACGATTCTGATTTCGCATTTTTGCGATTTCAACGAAGAAATTTATTTTTTCTGAGAAGTACATGAGAAACTTCATGGTCTTGATGGTACATATTAATATAAATAATAAAATTTTGCTCAAGTTTGATGAATTTCTTTTTAAATTTAGACCTTGATATTTTTAATCGGCCTATTGTACATTTAGTACTAATAGTACAGGAGTCCATCGACAGAAGTGGATCGGGAACCGCAGTTGCCGCCCCTTGGTAGAGATGTAGGCATTTGTAGGCACCATTTCCTCTCAACAGCAGGTCACGTGACCACGCCCTCTTCGAGAGAGTGGCAAAAACAAAGGGCCATTTAAATATTACCAAAGGATTCTGAAAAAATTCAGGCACATTTTTTGGGGAAAAAATAAGCATCTTTTATTTCTTGGTGTTTTTTCTCCCGAAAAAAAATAACAAAAAAGAAATTTTTTTGTAATTTCTTTACGGGAGAACGAAGCACTTTAAAGAAAAGGTTTAAGTGGCAAAAATTGTTTATTTTTGTCTAAAGAATATGCCTGAATTTTTTGGGATTTTTATGAAGAAATGAAAAAAATAAATTAGGGACATTCTTCGCCGAAATTATTTTTGTCTAAAAATTCTGAAAATCGGCAGGCGTCTTCCTTAGACAAAAACAAGCCATTTATGGCTCTTAGAGTTTTTCTCTAAAACGCCTTCTTCACCCTAAACTAATTAATCAAAGTCTATGAATTATTATTTTTGTAATTTTTTTCCGGGAGAAGGAAGTACTTTGGGAAAAAGCACCAAAAGACAAAAGGTGCTTATATTTGCCCAAAAAATATGCCCGAATTTTTTCAGAATTACTTAGCAACGTTTAAGCGGTCCTTCGTTTTTTGTCTCTCTCTCGAAGAGGGCGCGGCGCGGTCCCGTGACCTGCCGTTGGGGGAAAATGGTACTTACAGGTGCCTACAACATCTCCACCAAGCGGCGACAACTGCGGTGCCCAATCCACTTGTGTCGATTGGCTCCCGTACTATAAGAATGTTCTAGAAATATGGTCTAAGATTCTCCTTACCTTTTGATTTTCATTTCAAATATGCAACCCCGAAAAATTAACCTTCCTTCTTAACGCTTGACTTTCAGTACTATTCTGTTCTACTAAAAACTTACTTATGTAAGAAACAACGTGATTTTTCTACTTGTTTTTATTTTAGTCCCTCATAGATTTGTGCCACCTTTAAACCTAGACCACTTTTTGGAACGCATTCCCACCGTGGAATTAGTAAGCAGCAGATCTGCAAGAAAAATGTGCAGATGGTGTCAGTTAAAGGAATCCAGAAGGTACACTCGCTACCATTGCCCAAAGTGTCCAGGAATTCCAGGATTGTGTGTTTATCCTTGTTTCAAGGAATTCCATGAACAGGAACATATTAAGTAACCAAATACTGGATAGATATTTTACTTTACTCATACTTATGTACTATTTGGAAATTAGATTTTATTTTGGTTGTTTTTTATTCTTAAAAATTTTAAATAAACTTAAAGTTAATTTAGTGAATATTTTAGAATGCTTTGATGTGTTAATGTTTATAAAACTAATATTCGCGAATAGTTTTCGTCATGATCTAATGTCGTCTACTAGATTAGTATGATTCAGAAATATTTGAGCTGATAAATATGGAAATAAGCAACAAGCTTGAACTTTTGTCTCTGCTACTATTGCAGTCAACGGGGGGTTTCATCTCTAAGTTGAGTGCTGGTGAATGGATTTTGATGAAACCTTGTGCAACGTATGTGTAATGATGTTCGTGAAAAAGTTGAAAATAATATTAAATTCGGAAATGATCGGAAGGGGTAGAAAACACCCCTTTCGTCACGGGTTCCGTAACTTGTGGAATTAGATGGAAAATGAAATAAAACCTATATACCTTTTTTGGCCCAAAATAAGATGTTTTTGCTCTTGTGAATTTTTTCGAAAGATGCATATTTTTCAAGATATGGCCATTCGAAGTTCCCCTAAAAGTTGGGGAGGAGATATGAAAAAGTTGAGAAAAAGATCTGAAAAAATTCATGTGTATGTATCATCGAAATGCAAGACTTCTTTTTATTGGCAAGGTGAGTTTTCGCTGAGTTATTCCGGAAAACCCCGAAAAACTACCTCTTTCTTTGAAATTTTAGCACTTTAAAAATATGTAATTTAAACATTTGAAAAAATTCAGACCTATGCATTCAGGCCTTCTACACATTTTTTGTCTCTTGGATTTTTCTTGTAACTTGCTAATTTTCCGAGTTATAGACAGTTTTTCACGATAAATAATATACTATATTTTTTGCATATTTTTAATTTAAAAATTATACTGAACTTTTAAAAATGATATAACTATATAGGTTTCATATTTTTTTATAATGAAATATATAGATCATGCTCATTTTTCGAATTTTCATGTATTTTTTAATTGAAAATGTGCAAAAAATGTAGTAAATTATTTATCGTGAAAAACTGCCTGTAGCTCGGAAAATTAACAAATAAGAAAATTCCAATAAACAAAAAATGTTTAGAAGATCTGAATACATACGTCTGAATTTTTTTAATTACTTACATATTTTCAAAGCGCTACAATTTCAAAGAAAGCGGTAGTTTTTCATGTTTTTCCGGAAGAACTCTGTGAAAACGTGCTTTACAGGAAAGTTGCAAATAAAAAGTCTTGTATCTCGATGATACCTAAATTTTTTCAATTTTTTTCAACTTTTACATTTCCCCTCCCCCACTTTTAGAATTTTTCGAGTGGCCATATCTCGAAAAAAATGTGCATTTTTCGAAAAAATTCGCAAGAGTAGAAACGTCTTATTTTAGGCCAGAAGGGGTAAATATATTGTTTTTTTTTTCATTTGCGACCTAATTGTACAAGTTGCGGAACACCCGTGGTAAAAGGGGTGTTTTCTAGCCCTTCCGATCATTTCCCACTCTAATCTTTTTTCAAAATCCATTCGCTAGCACTCAAGTTACAGATTTCAGTCATTTTACCGCTCCGTTGACTGGACTATACCTTAAACAACAAGCAACATTTTGAAAATTTTGATAAACATTCAGAAACAAGCTGCAGGACCAAGCGATAGAAACACACTATTTCTATGTGTTCCTTTGGTGTAGATGTATAATACGTTAATATAGCAACACGAATGGCTTTAACGTTTTATTTCATTTTCTCGGTTGTCATGTCACACACAGGGACGAAACCCTACTATGCCATTTAAATTAGTCTACAGGTCTTAATATTTTAGCAATCGGAAAGTTTTGATTTAAATTTCCCAACAATCCCTCGGGTAGGATTTTTTATTTTTAACTTTTATTAGTTTGGGGATTAGAAAACGATATTTTTTGTAAGAATTATAAAAATTATTCTTACAAAAAATATCGTTTTCTCAATAAAAATCAGTGTCCAGGTCACAATAATATAAAGAATCGCACAATTTTAATTTTAAATCTTCACTTTGCAATATATAACCGATCTCTCAAAGTAGATTTTTCATTTTCCTTTTTCATTGTTGTCAGCTGCCAAAATTGCTGTCAAATTTAAAAATTTTCAAGTGTGTCTATCATAATTATGATAATAATGCGAATTTTCATGAAAAAGAGATATATTATGCTTTAAACTTTTTAGTTCCATAACTAACATTAATTAAAAGTTTTCACTTTTCGTAGCTGTAAAAATACCAGTCAATTAATTAAAAATATCATTTTTAAATCATTTTAGCACATAAAAGTAGTAAATATAGTATGTTCCTTTATAGGTTTGGGAGTTACTTAATACGAGAATAGTATCAAAAAAATATTACGTTGGCAAACTAAAAAAATTATAAGTGTAGACCTGTAGAATAATTTGAATGGAGATGTGTAGAGTTTTACAATTCTTTTAACAACTTTTCGACATACAAAATTTACAGAAATGCCTATTTACTTCTTTGACGTAGTGAAATAATTGGTAAATGGCATTTTCATTTAGTTGGCAGGAAGTATAACAGCTGCAAAGAGTAAAAATTTTAATTTAATATCAATTACGGATCTAAAAAGTTTTAAAACACTTTATGTTTCTTCTTCTATGAAAACTCCCATTATTTTTTTAACTACGAAACTTGACTTGTAAATGCACTAATTTGACAGCAGATTTGATAGCTGGCTACTAGCATAATATTTTTTGAACAATAATTTCGTATTCAGTACCTCCAAAATCTATAGAAAAATATCTTATAGTATCTTTGTTTGCTGAATTAATTATAGTCTATGTAATGAAGCATTATAAGACGACTTTTTTGTAAATATTTCGTATAGAGACGAGATTACTTTCATATATAAACGGGTCTGAGGAGTGATTTATCGTCGGGTTGTACTTTAAATAATATGAAATGGAAACAGAATGATAGATTTCATGAAAATGTAATCCATTGGAATGAAAAATTTTTTAAGACAAGGTAGATAAATAAATTCATTTTAGGTCTTTGTTCTCAATTTTAACTGAATCTTCATAATCGTAGGGGGTTATGTGGATACTAGTTTAATCTGCATGGCCGTAGGGGACTGTGTGGATGCTAGTGTTAGAATGAGAATTGTCAAATAAGAAATTAGACAAATTCATTTTAGGATTTTAATTTGCTAGCATAACCAGAATTCAGGTTATCGAAAGAATGCAAAGATTTCATTAATATTTCTGCACAAAGTTTTTCTCTTAGTTATAGATAGTTATTTTTTCTGCTGTTTGCAAAATCCTATAAAGAATGTTTCAATATGAAATGGGGTCATAGAGTAGGTGGAATCCAGACAGCAGGCCTAGGGGGTTGATTAAAACCTCCCGAGGGGTGTAAACTTTTTTTTGTTGCAAATGACTCGGTTGCTGATCACGGGAAACATATTCATTTTTAGCTCAAACTCCTCCTCATCCCTCAAATGCACAGAAACCACCCCTCACTAACCAGAAAGCATGCTAACCAGGATTTACCGTTTTGTCGGCACATAATCGTTATTCCTGTGCGAATCCCTTCAGTTTTCATAGAAGAGAAGGTGGTAGCGACTTCGGCGGTTCCTTCAAGTCTTCCAAGGGGTGTAAAATTCATTAATTACACTTTGGATCGCCCTCCTCCGTTTTCGCAGGCGCTGATTGCACTAAGGTGCTCGAGATTTAATCCGATAATAAGCTGCCAGCTTACACTCTTTATATTACTAAAAAATTTTGTCTATAAAATTCTGAGCCCGTCATATTACATACGAGAAATCTTTATATTCATTACACAAGTAAAATTTCTTCTCTATTGTAGATAATCATCTAGATACAAGTCATGTTATGTATATACCGCTACCAATAAACGATTTATTTTGTTTTATTTTTTATTTTAATTTCATTATTTATGTTTAATTCCTTATTACGTTTATTTTATTTTATTTTTGTTTTTTTTTCTTTTATACATTTTGCTTAACAAATTTCAGGTTATATCATCTTTTCTCCAAGGGAATACAATTGCCCGAATTGTCATAAAATTTACGCGAAGAAGTCGACACTTGCTCGCCATATTAAATATGAATGTGGGAAACTACCGCGGTTTGGCTGTGCCAAATGCGCATATAGAGGCTATCAGAAGACCCATGTGGAACGACACCTCTCTAGAAAACACGAAATACAGACTAAATACGAAATTAAGACAAGTATTATTACCTATAATTTTAATTAATGTTAGCTTAGTTTCTAGTTTTGATTTGTGGGGTATCATAATCTTGAGTTCGGTCCTAAAGTAAGGGCTCATTTAATTGTAGATAGTGACCCCAAGATACGTCGGTTTCGTCGTCCTCGAATCCGCAGTTGAATTTGTTGCTAAATGATCATTTATGATCAAACATTAATCTTTTGAAAGTTTCAAATTGAGCATAGCTTTCATTGCCAAAACAGAAAGTGTTGAAGTTGACATTGTGCTACAATTGAAGGTAGGCCATTGCATATTTTCCTTGTAAATTATTCAGAGGTTATGCGTGTTGGCAAAAAAGGTTTCAGAGAAAAATTTTAGGGGTGTTATATGGTTACCTAATGGTTACTTTGAGCAAGGTAAGGACCTTGATGAGGCCGTATCAAGGTCATTATAGGATGGTTTGATATTTCCAATAAGAAGCTCCAAAGTCAATGTCATCATTGGGTAGCCTCAAAATGTACCTACAGTTTTTGTCTAAACATTTTACGCTACCAGGCATAACCTTGGAATGATTCGCATGGATAGTATGCAATGACCTTAAACCTCTCATTTATCGACAATGAAAGGTATGCTCAATTTAAATCTTTCACCAGATTCGAGGGCGTCGAAACAAGTGCTTTTTGGTTTCCTTTTGAGGTCACTTCTTGTAACGTTTAATTTGAATTTAACAAAGTTAACTTTTATTTTCTTTATGACCTGGCGGAACTATATTTGTTTATTTTTGTTATAGAACTTCTTTTTTTTAACCTTTTATTTGACATTTTATTGACTTTTGGATGATTTTGAAATAGTTTCCACAAACATCACAACACTAGGATCGAATACTAGTTCCGATCGCGAATAAATTCAACTTCCTTTATTGTTTTGAGTATGAGAGTATGAATACAAATATATTGTGCAATACTGATAAAATAGATCTTGTAATGGCCACGTGTGGCGGTTTATATAAATCAAATTATAAGAAAAGATACACAACCTTGAATAAAACTAGTAAAATATTTAGATATTACAAAGGAGCAAGATTTGTGCTTTTATGTCCGTAATTCGGTGAACAATTTTTTTTTTGTTTCGTGAAGTTTTCGTCCTGGGGAAAAATAACACAGGTCAACAAAAAAAATGTTCACTTCCAAAGACTCAACCTATCATGTCGTCAGTATATTTGTATGCTGAAACTGAATTTTTAATTTAAAAAATTATCTACCACGTAGATTCCGGTTTTTATTGCCAAAGTTTTGGACACAGGAATGTACTCGAAATCTACGGGGTAGAAATTGAAAATTCGGTTTCAGCACGCAAAAGTACTGAAGGCATACCTAATAGGTTTAATTTAAATATACATGCAAATTATGCTTTTTAATGTTTCAAAAAGTTTTATTAAAACTCTACACGTGTTTCGGCTTATTAGGCCTTTATCAAGAGTACAAGATAATACTGTATTATCTTGTACTCTTGATAAAGGCCTAATAAGCCGAAACACGTGTAGAGTTTTAATAAAACTTTTTGAAACATTAAAAAGCATAATTTTCATGTATATTTAAATTATTGAAGAATGTTTCACAAGGAACCAACCGTAGAATCAACTCAATGTACTAATAGGTTTAGTCTTTGGAATAGAAATTTTTTGTTGTTGTTGACCCGTGTAATTTTTGCTGTAGATCCAATTTTGTCATTTATTTTTATATCCATGGTTGTGCGAAATCGGCGTCATCAAAATACTAATTCTTATGATGCTTCTATCGTGTATCCACGATCCAGTTTGTAAAAGAGGAATAATTGATTCGAATTTCACTTTTCGAAAATTGTTTAGTTTCCAATATTTTGAAACTTTAAATTAAGCTTCCTCATTTCAGCTAACTCCAGTCACTTTAGTCAAAAATTTGGCTTCTGATCTAACAAAATATATCCCTCATTTTTTTCTTAAAATCGATTTATTTTGGTGTTTTCATGAAAATATTAAAAGTCGAAAACGAGATCACTTTGGCATATAAACTGATTCAAGGTCAAAGTTCACAAAAATCGGCAATATCGCGCTTTCTATGGCTCGGAGGCCAATTGAGGTTGTTATGAAAATGAAAGATAATGAAATTCCGCACGAAAATGATCTCTTCCATTTTGTATGTACAACGAACAGTTTGGACAAAAATGTGCTTCGAAGTTTCCGCGCAAGGGAAGTTTTGTTTTCCTATTACGCGAACACCAAGTACACTATGTTACAAAATTCGATTTCAGTGAGTTTTTGTTAACAACGAATACGTTTATGAGATTTTTTACAGTCAAAACTTTGCCAAATATCTTTTTTTTGGAAAATTAGGTACATTTTTCTTCATAACAGCGGACGCCACTGGTGTATTTTAAAATATTTAACCGCGATACAATCTCCTGATGGATACGTACCTTACACCCAAATTTTATAAAAAATCACTTTGTTAATAAGAGTCCAGTGATATAAGAGTCATTAAAAGTGAGACATACTATCAAATAGTTAACATATATATGTATTTTATTTTATATATCGATCAGCTAATAAATACTATAGATAGAACAAACATATATTCTATGCATGGACCATATAAAATGGAGCATATTATGCCTTTCGCGGAAGCTTTGAAGCACATTTTTGCCTAAACCGCTCGGTGTACATAAAAAATGGAAGAGATCATTTTTGTGCGGAATTTCAGTATCTTTCGTATTCATAATAACATCAGTTGGCCTCCGAGCCATAAAAAACGCGTTATTCGCAAACAACAGTTTTCTGTGAACTTTGACTTTGAACAATTTTTTGTGCCATAGTGATCTGGTTCTCGATTTTTAATATTTTCTTTAAAACACCAACATACATCGATTTAAAATAAAAAAAAATGGAGGATATATTTTGTTAGATCAGAAAAGTCTAATTTCACTAGGCAATTTCATTTAACGATGCTAAAGCGAGAATATCTGATACATTTTAACATGATATCTTAGTTATTTTGTTGTTTTTTTTTCTCGTTTAAATCCCAAAAACTACGTTGCGATGGCTTTGCACTCAGTGTTACATAACTATAAGCAGAGTAATGTTAACAATAAAACTAGCCAAAGGCATGTTGGGCATGTACAATGTACATACCGTAGCCATACTCACTAACATTTTCTTCGGCGGACGGATGGACAGACGGGCGGACTGACATACTTTTAAGGGTTCCACCCTACAAAGTGAGGATTGCTAATCCTACCAAATGCGACAAAGAACTAATTGTCTCGTGCACTATATACAAATAATTTTTTATTAAAAGAAGTGATAATTTATTTTATTATAAAGAAAAGTTTTTAATTTTATTTTATAAATTAAGTTGATGTATATTTTGGGATATTCTTGTTTTTTACCATCATCCTCAGATGAAACTAACATTATTAAGTGTATCTACACTATTGTAATATTTTAGAATTGTTTTGAATTTTGAGTTTAAAAAAATGTTGTGGCCTCTCTACGTTTTCATACAAATGCATCGCTGTACGGTAGTTATTATTTTAGTTTAACCAAATTAATATTAAGTTTTTTTAAGTCATTACAGTAAACTACAATATTTTATATAAAGTGTATTGTTTATATTTTTTTATTTATAACATAAACATGCTACTAGGGCCAATTAAAGTTAATTTAGCCTCTCTTAAGTATGTCCACTTAGCTACCTATTCTCTTATTGCCCTAATCGAATTAATTCGAATGATCAAAATAGAAAAATATAATTTATATCTAGATAGTAGTAAATTAAATTGTGATTAATTGAGGTGAAACTTTAAAGTTTCTTTTGTACAATACCGGTAAACCACTTTTTGGCAGGTTCGATCGGTGGTATATATGAAATAATTTCACAATGGTTTGTAAGGATCATTTTAAACAAGTCTTCCAAACAATATACCCTCCCTCAATTTTTTTAAATATTTTTGATAACGAAACGTGTTATGTTCCAGTAGTGCAGTAGTAGCTAGCTTATTGTATATATCCATAGTTTTACTTTTAGTACTAATTTCAAGTTATTTGTTGTTAAAAACGTAATTGATTTTTAACTGGCTGCAGAATAGATGTGGTGTTGTCAATTGAATAGCTGTTTCAATATAACTCTAAATTACGGTTAAAAATACAAAAAGAAATACACATGTGTATTATAAATGAATACAATGAAAAAGAAATGTAATTTAGAGAATTTTTGTTTGTATTATTTAATTAACTAAATCGAGATATCAAGCCATACATGGTTCCGCAGGGCTTAGATCAAACGCAGCCTCAAAAAGAACACACAAAGGGACTTTTCCGCAAAGTACTCTGGATTTGCGAAACGTGAGCCATATGGTAAATATTTTGTGCGTTCTCTGATTGGGTGTATAATTGTACAAGGTGATTCACGTTTCATTTTAGGTTCCACGTCGGACTTTGATTAAAAAAATAAATAAATGCAAAAATTATATGCATATTTTTGTATTTATTTATTTTTTTTAATCAAAGTCCTAAACCTAAAATGAAACGTGAATCACCTTGTGTAATTATAGACACTCAATCGAATTCGGTACAACGTCATATTTTATAATTTTGAGCAAGTTTTTCTTATAAAAAATTGTCAATATCTAGCACAGAAATAGCAGTTTACCTGAAGCTAGTTTTATTTTTAAGCTGCCACTAGCGCCCTCTATGCATTTTTGAAATTCTCACTTACTGAAAATGTGTTTTGGGGTAAGCTAGAGCAGAATACAGGAAATTGTATTCATAGTAAAAAAAAAATGGTTCTTTACATCTATACTAATGCTTTTCCGTGGGCACATTGTCTGTATATAGGCTGTCCATTTTATCAGGGCCATCAAGAATATCTCACTTAATATCGATCGTGCAAAAAAATTGTTTCTACGAAAATTGTGCCGATTTTTATAAGCTACAAAATGGTGTAAATACATTTGACATCCGTGGCCTACTTTAAGAGTTATGATGGAAAAAATCGAAAATGCGGAATATGTCTAAATAAAATATCTCCGTTATTTGAAGTGATACGACGAAAATTCTAGGGCAAAAATTTTTTGCAAAACGGAGTATTTCAACGAGGTTTTATCTAAGTTTTTTCAAAACCGCTGTATTTGGAGATTTATTCTTTAATGTGTTAAAAAAATGTTTTAAAACGGGCGAGAAATAACGGCAATAAAAAGTTAATTTTTCTCCCTTTTCAACGATATGTATATGATATATCGTCATATTTAATCATTGAAACTAAGCAAATATTTATAAAAACATTTTTTAAACCAATATTTTTATTAGTATCATACTTGCTGTGGAGAATTATGATTAAATAAAACAATTGAAAAATTCACCGAGTTCCTCAAATCTTTACTATCATCAAACGTTAACACAATTAAAAAATTGAAGTAAATCCAGCTAAAAAGAAAAATTAATAATAAAACCGAATATAGCACACAGAACATTAATATTTATCTAATCCTCAAAATAATTTTTTAAATCTCATATCTAGTGCTCAAAAAGTTCACCGCGATTTCATATGCACAATCGAGCCCGGCGAGGCACTGCATTCAAAGCATTACTTATCATTTCGGGGGTAACTGTATTACATGCCTGTTGAATTCTAACTTTTAGGTCCTCTACATTTTGCGGTGTCGTCGAAAACACTTTATCTTTGATATACCCCCCATAGAAAGAAATCAATTATGGGTATATCTGGAGAACGAGGGGGCCATCGAATAAATCCATTGGTACCTATCCAATGTTGAGGCTTAATTTCATCTAAATAATCTGAGCAAATACGGGCATTGTGGGAAGGAGCTCCATCTTGTTGAAAATATTCAGTCATGTCGATTCTTCAAAGGCACGTCATCTAATAATAATTCATTAAATTCATTCCTCAAGAAGTTTAGGTACCTTTGGCCACTGAGGTGACCATCATAAAAATAAGGATCTATTAAATGGTTGCCTAAAATACCTAACCACACATTTATTGAGAAACGATTTTGAATCCAGTTGGTCTATGCCAGTGTGTATTTTCAGAAGTCAATTTCTAATGAATATTTCGATTAAAAAATCCATTCTTGGAAAAATTCGCCTCGTTGGACCAAAGTATTTTAGTGCATATTAATGGATCGGCACGCTTATTTTCCAACAGCCACCTACAAAAAGTCGTCCTCCTTGGTTTGTCCTCGGCTTGTAAATTGTAAACTTTTTTACCTCTATAACACCGGTAACCATTTTTTTCGCACTTGTTTTATTTATACGACAAACAACTTGAATTTCTCTTAATTTCTTCAAATTTTCTGCATGTTCGTTTCTTACATAATCAATAATTCGGTTTACCTTATTCGCATGATCAGTAACACTGTTCATCCTTACCTACTTCTTTAAAAAGGAACCATAATGTTTCAGTTTCGTAGCTAATTTTCTGAACAGAGTTCTATTCGGTTGTAGTGCTTGGGAAATCTGTTTCTAGATTCTACTTTAGCTAATTCAGTATTAAAATTGCATTGGCAATATGGAACGAACATATTCTAACGATCAATGTTAGTGAAAACCATTTTTGTAAATTCAAAATTTTTAAACGAGTGTGAGTGAGTGGGGGTTTAACTGTTAATTGAGATCATCTGTCAAAAAATTCAATTTTTATGTTTTTCCATAGCCAACTATTTTAAAACAATTGAAATAATAGTGCAATTCAGTTTAGCAGATAACATGAAACACAGACAAATGGATATTGTACTTAAATTAATTAATTGACAAAGATATTTTAACTTTCTGAGCAAGGAATGACGTTTGTATGGATGACCTCCATACATTGGCATAACTGCGAAAACTCTTCACATAATTGCTCCATGTTGATTTCTTGATTATTAGTTTTTCTTTTTTTGCTGAATTTACTTTCCTTTTAATTGTCTTTAATTTTAATCAAACGTTTGAGTATAGTAAAGATAAAATGGACACCCTGTATATGTAATTGAGCATCAATATTAAATACCACATAACATAAAGTAAACATAAAGTCCAAGATTTTGATCGTTAGTTCTTGATTCAGCTGAGTTGGTTCTGAAATTAAAGCAAAACCATAACTATTTTGCAACGAAGCCATATAAGATATATCTTGAGTTGTATATATATTTTATCGTCGAAGATAGGAACGAAATTGGAACAAATCATGATTGTTGATAACGGAACAAAGGTGCTGATAATGTTGTTTTTTAAAACATTATTTTTGTTGTAGCTATGTATAATAGAAACTATCAATATAGTTAATGATAGTTGTATTTTTCTACTCTAGCATTACGGTTAATTACTGAAATCAATCTATTTTTGCATGTACATTGTTATAGTTATTTCTTATTACCCAGCAATAAGTGTACAATATCTTATTATGATATCACTAACGTTGTTAGGGTATTTATATATTTATATAATATTACGTTACATGTTTTGTGTTCCTTTATATTTTCATAGTATTTGCATTTCCTAATAGTTACACTTAAAACAGCTCCGAAAGATAATTACAATCCATGTATAAAATTGGGCATGAATATTAGCATTTTAAACATTTTAAAAATTGTGTGAGATTTGTGTTGTATTTTTGGGGAATATTTTAATGACGAATATTTCTGAAATTTCATCCGCTCCTCCCCTTCTTTATTTTTAGAATAACTTTCAAAATAATAACCCTTCTAGCCAGCTGTAATTATGCTCATATCTTCAGGAAAGGATCTAGCAGAATATATATTTTTTCTTTTCTTCTTTTAAAAATACAATCTGTTCTACCTTCATAATCATACTTTCATCGCTTCTACAAATATGGTATGTGTTGTACCAAGCAGTGTTTTTCATTTTGGAAATCAATGCGAACGAGACAAAATATAAATATACATACTTATGTTCAACGTTAATGGGAGTAGAGCTGGTAGCTAAAATTCACCTACCATTTTCCGCTTCTAAAAATTTACTAAAAACGGTTGAATTGAACATAGAAATAAGTGAAAAGACAGAGAATATAGAAACTGAAAACTCCTATAACGTATTCATAAAAAAAAAAAAACAGTAGGCGGCAGAAAATTATAGGATCAAAATAAATATTTGACAACTACTAATGACACGCGAATGCTGTATAACTGTCAATTTGGCATAGCAAAATTTCAATAGTTTAGTGAACAATATGTGGTTAAGTTAAACAAATTTACATATAGGAATCAGAAACGTGCAAATGGAGTAATGAATCAGGTATGCTAAAATTTTCCAATAATAATTTTTAGAGAAATAATTTTTATATAATTAACTAACAATGATTAGGCTTAAATAACAAGGCTATTTTCCAGGCCCGAGAGTAATACAAACTTTTCCTTTAGATATAGATAAAGGTTTTTTTATTCTTTTCATCAGATACTACAAAGGTCTCTATGACTTATAATATACAAGATTTTATTTTTAAAAGTGTTTACAAATGTTTGCCATTTTTTCTACCTATAAATCATATATGCAGTGTGAATTTTTTATTTTTATGTATAATTTTAAAATTCAGTATTTTTATAGACAGATTTCAAACACTATTTAAAACTGAATAATTTTAATACGTATTGGTACGATTAAACTAACAATCTCTAAATACAACACATAGTGTTTTTATTTGTTAGTTTATATGTAGACAGATATTACCAATATTAGCTAATATGGCCTGAAGTTTTTAATATTGGTGAATAATTTTTGCAAATACTATGAAAATATACTGAAACAAAACTATATAGTTAACCAGTAGTGATATATAATTTTTAGCAAATGTATATTTACGAATATAATAGGGCAATTTCTAAATAAATGTATATTTTTTCGTATCGATAATCTCTTTGTAGTGAACACGACATTGGATTTAGCATTATTTATGTCACTTAAACTTAAATAATGTTAAAATACCCATCGAATTTAGAGTTTATTTTAATACTATTTATATTACTTTAAGTTCTCTAGGAATCGAAAATGTGTCTAAATGCGAATATATTGCAATTAGCAGTGCAATTTTTTTTTGAGGTTGTAAATAATTTTATGAAAATTGTTATTTGTTATAGACGCTGGAATAGTTTTCACTGACGTCAAAATCCGCATTTCGTTCACCAACTTGGCGTCAGCTGGGGATGAGGGTTTAATCGTCTCCACAAGATACCGACTTGGTGGACGAAATGCGTATCGATTGTAATGTTTAGCTCGATTTTGATTGTTCGAAAATTATTTCGGTTGCAGTGTCTTATGAAGGATCCCAACCTTCAGGATTAATTGTTATACATAAAAAACTTTTATATAAATATACTTTTTTAATTATCTAGTGTTTTTCTTAATTTATGTGACATAATATACAATTTTACTTTTCAAATTGGAAAAGTGTACGGTATAGGCCGTCGTAACGTTTTTTTTGGTCAAAAATTTTAAACAGCAATTTTATTGACTATTCTTATAGGAAAAATTGTGCTGAACGCGATGGTGACATTAAAGATTTATAAAACACAGGCCTCATTTTTAAAAATGGTCTTTAGAGAAAATTCTCATTTTTTTATGTTTTTTGACTTTTTAACGAAAACTGTGCGTCGGAGAAAAAGACGCCGAGATATAAAAAATGAAGATTTTATCAATACGTGTCTTCTAGCGATATATTATCTTTGACCGTTCAATTGTTATGAACAAATTAAGGGTTCTAAATTAACATTTTTTTCTGTTCAACAAAGGGTCATACGAATTTTGTTCGTAGAATTTACAGTTTTTTTGTGTCGATGTCTCGTGTATTTTGCAATTGTTTAAACAAATAAACTAATTTGTTTATTAAGGATTTGCGAGTTTCCATGGAATTTTTCTGCACTCTCCACCACCACCAAAGGATAAATATTGATAGAAACTACCATTTCTATTGGTCTCGACGTTTTTTTCTTTTCTTTACCCCCCGCCAACGTTTAAAAAAAATTGCTTAGTAAACAAATAAAATATCTCAGCTCAAAAACGTCGTTTCGAAATGCAATTGTCGGCAAATGATGGATAATAAAAAAAAAGGAAGATTTGTAGCCTAGATAGACCTCGATCCGAACCGGAGATAAATACTATTTTGCGTTTACGACTATCAATTGTTTATTAGTTTTTTGGAAAAAATCTTGTGACAACATAAACTTAATATATTAAACGAAAAAAATAATTAATAAACAAATGACAATCGTAAACGCAAAGTAGTCTATATCTCCGGTTCTAGTTAACGGATCGAGGTCTATCTAGGCTCACATTTTTCATTTTTTTTAATTATCTTTCATTTGCCGACGATTTGCATTTGCATTTCGATACGACATTCTTGAGCCGAGATATTTCATTTGTTTACTAAGCTATTTTTTTTTAAGACGTTGGCGGGGGGTAAAAAAAAGAAAAAAGCGCCGACACCACATAGAAATAGTAGTTTTTATCAATATTTATCAATTTTTGGAGGTGGAGACTCCAAAAAATGCCATGGAAAGTTGCAAATCCAATAAACATATTGGTTTATTTGTTTAAACAATTGCAAAATACACGAGATATCGACACAAAAAAAAAGTGTAAATTCTATGAACAAAATTCAATATTTTGACCACAATAAAATATCGGTGTGACCTTTTGTTGAACAGAAAAAAAAATGTTATTTTAGAACCCAATTGAACTGCCAAAGATGAAAGGTCAATCTTCATTTTTTATGTCTTGACTTCTGTTTGTCCGCTGCGCGTTTTCGTTAAAAAGTCAAAAAACATACAAGAATGAGAATTTTCTCTAAAAACCATAGTTTTTAACAATGAAGCCTGTTTTATACATTTTTTAATATCACTATCGTATTCAGCGCAATTTTTCCTATGACAATGGCCCATAAAATTTCTGTTTTAAATTTCTCACAAAAATCGATAACTTTGACTTTACGACGACCTGCCTAGTGGATCAGTTTAAGTTTAGATACATTTGATTGCTATTATTAGTGTTATGTTTTTATTTTATTTATTTCCAGAGACAAGTATTTATACATTTTTGTGACTTATGTTTTCTTAATACACTTAATTGTTTTTACTGTTGGCTCGTTGTAAGACAACATTCAATATTTTAAATATATAGGAAAGGACATGTTTTATTAAAATTGCATGGTTCTTTAGCGTTTATCAAGAGCAGGTACAAAAAAGACTAAATTATTAATCTTTTGGCTCTACTCTTGCTAAATGCCCAAAACAGATGCAGGATTTTAATGATACATTTTTGAAGCATTTGATGCAAATTTTCTCTATATTTAAACTAGTATGTTCCCTACAACTTATATTAAATAATCTACTAGTTTGACCTATGGAGGATGAACTTTATAAAAATTCCCTGCATGTATCATAAAATATTAAAATATATTCTTTAAAAAATTGTAGGAAATGCAGACAGTTATTTAGTTGAGGAACCATTTTATTTTACTCGGAAACTGTTGCACTTACAAGAAAATATTTTGAAAAGAAAATACTGACATTTAGGCAGAACATAGCACATAAGTGCTCCATATCGTGCGATGTACAACTCGTAAGTTTTTCACTAAAATATCTTAAGAATGTTCTGTCGTTCTGTTGTCGTTTTACAGTTAAATTTTTAATGACTAATACTAATTTTTCTTTTTTATTTTTAGGTTTCTCAAAGTTTCAGTGTCCAAACTGCTACAGGAGATACAAGTTTAAATGCAGCCTCAACAAACATTTAAAGTTTGAGTGTAATAAAAAAGCACAGTTCAACTGTGTCGTTGAAAACTGTAACTATTCCAGTAAACGTAAAGATACCTTAAGGTCACATTATAATTATAAGCACAAAAATCTTAATTTAGACTTTTAAATTAATAATAAAATATATGTACTGTTTATTTTAATTTTTTTTATGTTATGTCAAGATCAGCCGCGCTAATCCTGGGCATACCTTGGATAACAAGAAATGTAATACAACGTTTAAAGAAAATATGGTCCACTATAAATGCGGAAGTGTGAATAAGGTTTAGGGTTTGCCCAATTTGAGAGGAACTTACGACTGACTATAAATAGAAGCAGGATACAGTTAGTTCGTTATACACATTTTACTTCAAAATATTGACAAAAAAAAGTGTGCATGTCTATATTTTGATATGTCTACAACACAACATTTGATACCGTAAATCATGGAATGCTACTTAATGAAATGTGCGCTTATGGTATTAAAGATTTCTTGGAATAGCTCCTACCTAAGCCAATGTACTCAGAAAATCATATTCAGTCGGATGCTAAGCTGGTGTCAACTGGAGTTCCTCAAAGTAGCACGTTAGAGCCTCTTCTCTTTCTTATTTTTATAAATGATCTACAAGGTCACTTAAAAGCAACGAATGCCTTCAATGTTACTCAATTTTCTGATGATGTGGCAGTTGCGTCAGCGGCAGACAATATACAAGTCTTGTTAAGTAATGCAAGGATCTGCACCTCATTAGTGAATAGTTCTAACACCAAATTTGAACTAAAACTTAATGAGACAAAAACTCAAATGTTGATGTTTGCTAATAACACTCCTGATTATAGCTTATTAGTAAAAATCAATAATATATCTATGAGAAACAGTCTATTAGGTATAATTTATTGATAGTAATTTAAATGGTTTGAACATATTGAAGACTTAGCAAAAAAAATTTCGGTTAGATGCTATGTCGTATGTGAGTTTAGAACTGCTTAAAACTTATTACTTTGCACAGGTGCAGTTATGATTAAACTATGGCATTCTCTGCTGGGCAACTCCAGTAGAGTTAATGTAATTATTCATGTTGCTTGTGTGTTAAGTGCAATATTAATCGGTTTATCCATTTTTCCGATCGAAATATAGAATATAGCTTCAGACACATGAATGGCATTTTATTCCCTAAACACAATCTCTCTGCTACTAGCAATGCTGTGACAGTTATGCCTATTGAGATGTACAATAATAATCTTCCTAATTATTTAAAAAAAAAAAAAACTGGTTTAAAATTGTTTAAATTAAAATTAAAAAAAATACTGTTACAAAATGCAATTTATATTCTGCAAGAAGTTTTTAGTATTACCCTTTAACGCTGGTGACAAATGAAGAATGCAAACTCTGAAAGGTCTAAGTGTCAGTCATTGAGATAATGGGTTTTTTACTTTAAAATGGCCTGTTTCTGAGAGAGCGCTGTATATTTACTGTTCCAATTACGTTTAATAGATGACACTTAGCAGAAACATTGGCCATGGAATATTTTAAACGGAGAAACCCATTATCCCACTTAGACCTTTTAGAATTTATACTCTTCAAATATTGTATCACTGTTTTATATTTTCTTATGTCGTATTTTTCTTACCCTTTTTTTTGAGGAGGGTATTTTATTATTTTATAACTATTACATTGATATAGATTTTATGTTGACTTAATATATATATTTTTGTTGGTAGCTCCCCGTACCTTCGTTAATTAAATCTTGTGACTAGGTTTTCATCTAATTATGGAAAGCCATTATTTTATTCTATTTTATTGTGACTTCTTTTTATATACATGTCTACTTAAATAAAGAGTATTGTTATTATTAATATTATTGAAAAGAACCAGCTACATGGATCATCAAATGAAAAGAATGTATTCTTCATTTCTTGTTAGAATAATGTATTGTACTAGTTTCACTTGATTTTACCTACAAGTTAAATAAAAAAAAAAAATACATTCACACTTGCAATAGCCTTTCTTTTCATGGCTTACTTAGCTGTTTATTGAAGACTATTTGTTAGAAAAATGGTAGGTATGCACGAATTAAAATTTATGCCTTACGAAATAAATTATTATTTTGTTGTAGAATCAATTCAAACTAACAGTACCATTTTGAACAAGAAATGGGGAATACACACAGTTGCCAGAACCCATCTAAAAAAATCCTCTGAAATGAATAAATCCAGTTTTTTGCTGATATCTCGAAAAATATTGAAAAAAAAACAGATAGCACCATGTGAAAGAGCCGGAAACTTTATTTTAAAGCTATTTTAGCCCTTAAGAAAAAATAATTAAAAATCACCCCCTCGAAAAAATAACGAAAATTACACAAAACAACAAATTTTTACAAATGTGGATGGGTAAAATATGATAGATATCAATAAAATAAACAGATTTATGAAAGAAATGAAAAGTTTTCGTAATTTTCGAAATGAGGTAACGCTAAAAAAATTTTTTTATTTTTCATCCGATGTAAATATATTTTTAAATTAAAATGCTTTTCCTTTCTTAAAGAACTGGATTTTTATATTTATAATACTTTTTTTCATCAAAATGTTTTCAAACTTTAATTAGAAATAAATTGTCACTGATTCTTTGATTTCACTAATTTTATTATCGAAACTTGCACTGAAATAAAGATAATTAACATTTTTAACATTTATTACACTATTAAACTATTAGTATATAAGAGTATGGCGCAAAATAATAATAAATAATACGTAAAATATTAATTTATAATTATTCGCTGATTTATATTTTAAAAAACCTACCACTATCAAAATTAATTTATTTTATAAACAACTCCGATTTATGTTATATACAGCATATAAACAATAACGTGCTCCAAAGTACTCTTGAAGCGTACACTAATGCAGAGAAACCGCACGTGTATCAGCAAAATCAAGCGTCGGTATAAGCGCGCTTTACTGTCTCTTGAATGTAAACTTATACTACTTGGATTTCGTCAATTTTGCTTCACTTCAAGTATCATATACTTGAAACCTGGACATTAAGCGATGAAGTAAATATTTGGAAGTGAAAGTTTAGACTTTTATCTTTCTTTTCATATGTTAAAACATTTTTTTTAGCTACAGCTTATATACGTAGCACAAATAGAAAAAAGTGCATTTTTTCCAAAAAATATTTACATACATTAAAAATGAAATAAAAATATTTCTGAAATAAAATGATATTTACTTTAAGCATATCCTACTTTTCACGTTACAATTTTTTTTACCTACAAGCCTTTTTTGACCGTTTTAGACAAGTTTTCAAGTAAAAATTTCCTAATCCTAAAAAATGAAAAAAATACAAATTATTTAAAAGTTCAATGCAGGTTTTCACGGCCGTTGTCCAATGAAGTAGTTTCTTCCGGGTTTTGCCGCGGTCGTCGAACTTGACTTGACGTTTCGCTGATCATGCTGTCAACTTCTTCAGTCTTTGGAATCCTTCTGAAGAAGCTGGCAGTATGATCAGCGAAACGTCAAGTCAAGTTCGACGACCGCGGCAAAACCCGGAAGAAACTACTTCATATTTAAAAGTTATTTTTTTTACCCTGGATACTTTAGAGCATAAAAATTAATCTTAGATTGAAGTTCAAGGTATAAACAAGCTATATTTACAAGGATTTAAAAAAAAAATAGTGTTTTATTTAATATTTATCTTTTAATATAGAGAAGAAAAAAAATGATAAAGCATAACTGTCACGTGCAATTTATAAGAAATTAAAAAGAAAAAAGTAAGTACACCATCAGAAAGCTTAGTTCTTCCTCTTTAAAATGCTACCTTTTTTTTCGTTTTTAATGGGTATAAATTGTCTTTATTATGTAGGGGCGGTCGAGAAATGCTTCATTTCCCTGTGCGACGCGCTTGAAACAACAATAATAATAATAATAATAGTCATCTCAGTGGAAGGAGTAGTTTCGACTAGGCTCCCAAGTTACTTGTAAAAATTACAGTTACCCCAACACATCAGTAATATTATGCAGAAAGCAACTATATTACAGACCTGCCATCTGGTCCGAAAATTTTTCACCATAGGATAAAGTGAATTCTTTCCCTAGTGTGAATGCAACCAACTGAAAAGAGAGTTGTGACATTTTTGAATAATAATAATAAACGGGAGAACTGTCCAGCATCGCTAACGCGTAAAAAAATAAAAATAATAAACGTCTTTATTATTTTCTTTCAATTTACATTTTAACGCATTAGCTACAATTTTATATTGAAAACAAATGGCCTTGACCCTTGTAGCAGAAATTTTACTACAGGGTTGTTCTTCTATTGAGCGAATTGTAATAATTTCTCATGTTAAGGAAAACATTTATTAAAGAAGCTTATATACTATTTTTTTGGTAAATTTCCCGCTCTCTCACGTGGTGCTATCCGTTTTTTTTTTCATTATTTTTCGAAATATTAACAAAAAACTAAATTTTTCCGTTTCAGAGGGTTTTTACTTCCCTCGCATACCGAAGGGAAGTATTGTATTCGAGAAAAAATCACCCTCCGAGATTTTTTCAGATTTTGACGTTTCAGATCACGGAGATTACGAAAATATAGGTTTTTCAATTCCGTCTGTCTGTCTGTCTGTTGGGGCATTTACTAAAAAACTACTTGACGGAGAGCAGTCAAATTTGGTAGGTAGTTGACGCTACTGTCAGCGCAGAAATGGTGGAAATTTCACTGAAAAATATACAGGGTGGACCGTCTAAACGGAATAAATAGTAAAAAATATTTTTTTTCGCTCAAATTTAAAATTTCCACGTTTCATGACGCGCTAATCCTATTTCGGGAAAAAAAGTTTTTGAAAATTTTTTTCACCATTTTTGAAAAAATTTTTACTATGAAAAAAATTTTTTTGCACAAATTTAAAATTTCTACGTTTCATGACACGCTTAACCCATTTCAGGAAAAAAAAATCGAAAATTTTTTTCACCAATATTTTTGAAAAATGTTTTACCATGAAAAAAATTTTCTTTCTTCAAATTTAAAATTTCTACGATTCATGGCATTCTAAACTTATTAAAAAAAAATTTTTTTTGAATTTTTTTTTACCTACATTTTTGAAAAATTTTTTACCACTAAAATAGATGGAACATTTTTTTTCTTTCTTCAAATTTAAAATTTCCACGTTTCCATGGCATTCTAAGCCTGATTAAAAAAAAATGAAATTTTTTTTACCAACATTTTTGAAAAATTTTTTACCACCAAAATAGATGTAATTTTTTTTATTTCTTCAAATTTAAAATTTCCACGTTTCATAGCGTTCTAAATCTATTTAGAAAGAAAAATTAAATTTTTTTTTACTATTTTTAAAAAATTTTACCACAGATTTTTTTTCTTTGTTCAGATTTAAACTATCCACGTTTCCATGGCATTCTAAAACTATTCAAACAAATTTAAAAATGTTTTTGAAAAGTTAAAAAAAAAATTGAAAACATTTTTAATCTATTTATCACTACTATAGAATAGACGAAAAATTTGTTTTTGCTCAAATTTAAAATTTCCACGTTTCATGACAATTGCTGAAAAAAAAATTTTCCAACATTTTGTTACCAGTTTGGAAAAAAATTTAACACTAGAATAGATGGAAACTTTTTTTTTGCTCAAATTTAAAAGTTTCACGTTTCTTGACTTTCTAAACCTATTTCAGAAAAAAAAGTTTTTACCACTAAAATAGATGGAAGTTTTTTTTCTTTGTTCAAATTTAAAATTTCCACGTTTCATGGCATTCTGAACCTATTTAAACAAAAAAAAATGACCACTTCTATAGAATAGAGGGAAACTCTCCCTTTTACTGAAATTTATAATTTCCACGTTTCATAACATTCTAAATATATTTCAGAAGAAAAAAAATTGAAATGAAATTTTTTTTTACCAACATTTTTGAAAATGTAAAAAAAATTAAATTTTTTAACCACCACTATACTTCCACTCCATTACGCGGATGTGGAATTGAAAATGTGACAGATGGCTATAATATTTGGCATATGCACCACCTATTATACATTTATTGAAAAATGTCATCCCAAGAAATAATTCAGTCATGGTGGTATTTGCGCAAGCCTTCCATATTTGGCACCTGTTATTTAGTATTGAACTTTTGAAGTTGGATAATCACTCTGTATATTTTTGTGACCAAAACTTATCAGGTTTTCTTTGTAATAATATATGTAATAACTATATTCCGATTGTTATTTTCAATGTCAATTCGTAATTATGAATTTTTTAAAGTGACCGCCATGCACAAATAAAGAGGGAAGTTCTGTGTAAATACCTTTACCGATTTTTTATAAGGGTTCGCAGGGGTAAATTTTGGTAAACTTTCTTGAGTCACTTTCTAGTAGCAAAAAACAATTAGCGAGGTAACAACTAATTCCGACTTAAAATCCCAGGCAACTGGGCTAAATCCATTTTTGTTATTTGAGAATCCGTTTTTCAGATAAAAATTATTGTTGAAAAATTGTATTTTTGACAGCCCCTATCTCAAACACCTCGTCTGTGGGTGTCTTCATCTCAAGTGAGTTACACTGTATCAATTTACTGAACATTTATAACTTATTTTTGAACAGCTATCATTTCTTTCTGAACATTCATTGTTTTACTAAACAATGTATTGTTGTAAAGAAGTATTTTATTTGGCTGGGTGCTTATCGATTTTTTTTTAGTGTTCACAATATTTGTTACTAAACTTGTATTATTTGAACTGAATATCTATTATTACTGAATACCTGATGCTGTTTTTCTTTCACCAATTATTTTTATTTTAACACTTAATGCTGAACCCTTATGAGTTTCACTTGTAATTTATTATTTTCACTTAGCAGAATTGAAACAGGATATTGTACATTTAATTTCCACAATGATACGATTATTTGCATTGTATGGTTGCGTCTGCTCATCTCCTCGTAAGATGGAACAACCTGTTTTCTTTTTATCAATATTAGGAAGTATTAATGGTTTTGTTTCTATTTTAGGAGCGTTTGAATGTTCAAATTGTTCCAGAAGATATAAATTCAAAGGGAATTTATCAAAGCACTTAAAATTCGAATGTAACAAACCTCGACGATTTTCCTGCATTTATTTAAATTGTAATTATTCTAGTAAGCGCAAAGATAGCCTAAAATCCCATTACTTTCATAAACACAAAAGTGTTAATTTTTAAGCCGCAATAAAGTATGATATTCTTTTATTGACTTCTGTGTACTGATCTTGTAGAAGACACTTAGTAACCCATACATACTTAGGTACATTATACAGTTTGATACAAAATCATGTTTCTGGAAATTATACAGAAAAATTATTTGATGATCATTAAATAGTTTTATAAACATTTAAATGATTAAATTAGAGTCATATGCCACTGAGAATGATTCTATAAACAAACATTAAGTATATTCTATGATTATGTCTTATACAAGTTTCAACAAAATGTGCAGCGCTATAATTTTCTAAAGCAATTTTATTGAAGCGTCCATCAAAGTTGTCTCCCGATACGACAATTAAAATTTGAATCTTGTGAGACACAGAATGAAACCTCTGAAGTAATTTTCACAGACATCAAGCAAAACAATGAAGACTATACTCGAATACTATCACCTCATGCAATTATGTTGAATTATATGGAGATGATTGAGGTTCAGTCACCTCCTGATGATTCCAACGTGATTAGCAAAACGCGCGTCGACTTATAATATTTGAATATAATGTTTAAGAATTCTGGTATTTGCGGAAAGTTCTTTAGTACCTAATGCGTGAATCCAATCTTTCACTCTGATAGGCATGTTGTCAATAAGATTGTTAATCTCGGCTTGTGGTATCTAATCCCATGGGTCCTGATTTAGCCCTTGTAGGTAATTCCAAATTCTAACGGTCATCCAACCTACCCAATTAAATATCTAAATGTTTAATAAGAGCTGTTTATGAACCATCCAAAATCTATATTCTAATGAAAGTAATTTTAAGGGTCTAATGAACCCGAAAACATTTTGTGGAAGGTTATCAAAGCTAAAAGATACATTTCACTTGTAAAGATCTCGAATGAGTTTTCTTTATGCGAACTTGGAGAACTTTGAATTAACTGTAAGCTGTACAATATCGTGGTTTTAAGTCTAACGATATAACCTGAACATCTGGTGTACCTCAGGGGTCTATTCTTGGACTCTTGTTTTTCATAATGTTTATAAATAACACTAATTGTGAACTTAAAAATAGCATGCTTTTGAACACCGATGACTGCAAATTGTACTTAATCATTGATAATTCGAATGAATGCCTTAAGTTACAAAAATATTTGCCACAAATTGACGTATAGTGTGGTCAAAATATGTTGCATCTAAACATTACCAAATGTAAATACATGACTTTTACAAGAGAACTTATTCCAACTGAATTAATTTACGTTTGAAATGATATTCATCTAACCAGATGTAGTCAATCATCTTTGACAGCGAGTTAATCTTTTACCAACTCACGAATGATATCGTTACCAAACATTCAAGAAACTTAGACTTTATATTAGGAACACCAAAGAGTTTGTGGATAATAATACGTTAGTATTGCTGTTCAACGCATTTGTCAAGTCAAATAGAATACGCTTCCTTAATCTGGAATCCAGAATATGCTCTACAGAAAGCTGGCGTTGAAAAAAAAATGCAAAGAATATTCACTAAATGTCTTTGGTATAAGAATAACGGCATTTCCCCGGAAAGAAGTACGCCTCGGTGTGATTCACTACACAGATATCAATTACATGATTTGGAATCTCCGCAGTAGGTATTTTTCAATTGTATACTTATATAAAATTTTAAGCAACCGGTTAGATGGCTCTGACTTAAATAGCTATGTCAAATTACATGTTCCAGCATTCTACATGTGCTCAAATAACTCTTTTTATCTACATATGCCTCGCACTTTACTTAAATCTTCACCTTTGAATTTAATGTGTTTGTGCGGGATAATGTTGATATATTTTGTATTACTCTTAACGAAATTAAACAATATATATTACACTTAAACTAAAAGTATTACTAATTTTTTGTGAACATGTTTTGTGTAAATCCTAATTATGTTTTCATATGAACTAATTGTATAAAATTCTCTAACAATGTCTACTCTTTCCTACACTGTAATTGGATTTTTATCTGTCTGGGTAGTTGTATCCTAATAAATATATAAATAAATAAATAAAACTGTTATACGCAGATATTTCTTTTTATTCGTTGTTTGAGCTCAGTGTGTGTTATGACACGAATTTCTATACAATTTTTTTTCTGCGATGAATGGTAATTTTTGTATGGTTATGATATACTTATTTAATTAAATCAAATAGGTACAATTACTCTAAATTACAATCTCGCTCAATAATTATAAGTACTGTACATTTTTTTTTAAATGTCTTGTTAAGGCTATCGATATTTTGTTTTTGATGTTTTTGATATTTATTATAAGTAATTGTTTCAAATATTATTAATTGATGTACGTCCTTTGGATAATGTTGTTCTATCCTGGTAAAGGAAAACGTGCTATTTCAAAAATTATGTTCAATTTACTACATTTATGTATGAAGAAAATCTTTACGAGGCTTAATAGGGCCATCATTTAATTAGCGTATTAAATACTGAAGGATTATGTATTTATGTAGGAAATGAAACTCAAGGGGAAACCATATTTAAAAATTTGATTAAAGGAGCCGTTACTCTGTGGTAGTTAATCATCTTGCACAAATTAAATAAATAAAACACACTACTATGTTTTCGACCACTATGTATTTACAAAAATTGCGACTGCAGTCTCGATTTACAGTCATTGTCAAGCAGTGAATCAAAAATGACTAATATACAAGCATACAGAAATGTTATATACCGGGTGTGATAAAAGTATGGGAACAGCAGGATATCTTGAAAAACTTGAATCCTAGAAAAAACTTGTAGGAAATTTTCCTGGCCATCGGACGGTGACCTTGGATTTGACTTTGACCGTGACTTTCAGGGTCATTGAAAGGTCAAGTCGATTTTTCAAAGGGAACCCCTACTATTAACCCCGGAAATGAAACTAGCGGAAAATTTTACGTTTGGATATGACCTTCGGCACTTACAAAATTGACCTCTAAAGGTCATCTTTACACCATAATTTTTTAAAGATTTATTTACAACGAATTGAATCCTGTTTATAAAAATGCTCGATCACGTAAGATTTTTGAAATATTGAGGCACAAACTAAATGTTTTTTATCTGTCCATATTCGACTACTGTATTTTTTCTCTGACTCGTTCTACGTAGCAATAAAAAATGTTTTATTATCATGGAATATCGCACTTATCTTTTTGGAGGAAATTTCACTCATCCCCTCCTGCTAAACATACCTGTTGTTTCAGATAATTAGAAAAAATCGGAAAACGTGGTAAAGTAAATGACTGGTTGATTTCATATTTGCCCGACAGAAGACTTTTTATTAAATTAAGTAATTCTTTATTGGACGAATATGAATTATCAGTTGGAACTCCCCAGGGCAGTGTGCTTGACCCCTTAATATTGCTTATGCTTATTATTGATCAACCTGAGTTTATCAATCACAGAGAATTATTTGTGTATGATGATGATACATCTATAATAATCATTTCAACCAAGACTCTCGATGAACTGGAAATTGTAAGTAATTTGACTCTTGATAATTTCAATACGTGGTGCTACAATAACGGGTTGATCATCAGTTATAAGAAAACCGTATGTGTCTTATTCAAAACACGGCCAAAAAATGTATATAAAAATGTTAATATTCTTTTAATTGGTAATCAGTTAAGCTTAAAAAAAATTCAACATATTGATTAACTTCGTGCTAAGTTAAGTCAATCCTCTTTTGCAATTTCAATGTTGACAACTGGTTTAGATCGCAGCTCTTTGATGGATGTGTTTTATGCTTTGATCTATTCAAAACTATCGTATAATATAATTGCCTGGGGTCAAGATATAGATCTGCAGAGGGTATTTGTTGTGCAAATTGAGAATAATTTTTAATTTGGGGTACTGACATTCTTGTCGTAGTACTTTTAAAAATAATAAAATTCAAGTCAGAAATACACATATATAAATTAAACAATAACAAAGCTTTCTTGCCAGAGGCATAAGTTGGGAAGAGATGGGTCCCCAGAATGTACTGCCACTGCCCATTTATTCTGGATTATTTATATGATTGATAAATGTTTGATTAGCATATTCACTACATACGTAGGGCGCTCGGAAACTCATAGCTTGATTAGTTAGTCATTGTAATCCGACACTCTACATCCTTTATTACGTTATAAATGCTTTAATACTGTATATTTTTAGTACAGGCAATGAAGTTGTAAAAACCTCACAAAAATTATAAAAGGATCATCTCCGCGATTTAAGTAGGTAATAACCTGTAGAATGGAATGATGCATTCTTTGCACTTCCGAATTCCGGGAAAATTCAAAAAAATTTGGAAAAACTTTATGATTTTCGTGTTTTTTGCTCTAGCGGCTAAAATAATGAAAGTACAGAAAAAAGTTTTCAACAAAATTTGTAGCTCGTCTCTATCTCTACAAAAAAGGTCTTTACAAATTTTTGTCTTACTTAAGCCGTTTACGAGATAAATCCAGTTTTCCACTTATAGTTTTGAGCCGCTCAGAAATGCGCGGAAAAGGAGAATTCTCTAGGAGTTTCGTACGACCGGACACATCGATCAATAATTCATACTATTGAGAGCCGCTAAAAAAACGAAGACAACATAAAATGTAGAGAAAAGTCTCAGCTTTAATCTGGAACTAATCACAAAATTCATAAAAAAATTTATCATAGAGAAAAAAGTGTTAGAAGATGGCTTAGTAAACTTTATACAGTTGATTAATTGATATCTTTGAGTTTTATGCATCCTGTCTATTTCTCCCGTAACAATGGGTGCTTTTTCACTGCATGGATTCGATTCCACGTGCCTTAGCCTATATTTTGTGAAAATTTCATTGAAGAATGTTAAGAAACAAATAAGTTGTATATGTTTTACTGTATGATTGTGCATTTTCTGAACGTGTGTGAATAATGGAGACAAATTCAAAAAGTACTGCATGCATTTAAAAAACTCTTAAGTCATTCGAAAGAATATGTTTTATTGTACCTACAATTTAAAAATTAAGACTGTACTATTATTATTAATTAAGATATAACGAATTCAAAATTTGGAGGTGATTGATCGTTGAGAAATATACCCTCTACTTTGATCGCAAGGGATATTTTTCCAACAAAAGTAATTGCAATAAAATGTTAATTGGATTAATATATCATTATATAAGAATATACAAGCAAAATGAATCATCATTCTAACGACTCCCGGCAAAGATATGAATAAATCTGTGGATCAACTGTACAAAGTTTACTAAGCCATCTTCTGACACTTTTTCTCTATGATAAATATTTTTATCAGTTTTGTGATTAGTTCCACATTAAAGCTGAGACATTTCTCTATATTGTATGTTATTTTCATTTTTCTTGGGGCTCTGAATAGTAAGAATTATCCCGAAGAATTCTAATTTTTCACGCATTTCGGAGCGGCTTAAAACTATAAGTGGAAAACCCGATTTACCTTCTAAACGGTTTAACTGAGACAAAAATTTGTAAAGACCTTTTTTGTAGATAAAGAGACGAGCTACAACTTTTGATGGGAACTTTTTTCTCTATTTTCAATATTCTGGCCGCTAGAGCAAAAAAACCGAAAATCAAAAAGTTTTTCCAAATTTTTTTGAATTTTCCCGGAACTTGGAAATGCAAAGAATGCATCATCTCCATGTTATTACCTACTTAAATCCCAGAGATGATCCTTTTATTAATTTTTGTTACCCTAAATGGCTAATTTGCCTGTACTATTTATAGATTGGAAAATAAATGATATTGAATTTAGTTTATTTATTATAGACTTAAATTTGGAAATTCTTTAATTTGGGTTTTCTATTTTTGTATTTATTTATAGGGAATATGCTAAAAGTAGAATTTGCCAAATTTGCATAGAAAAATATTTATTAATTTTTGACATGTTTGTAAATTATTGTATACTGTTTGCAATTTATTGTATTTTTTACGTATTGTTACTTGGCATATTCTATACAATTTCTGTAATAATTAGCACACAGAATGAAATAAAATCTATCTATCTATTACACCGAGGAATGTAGCTCAGTTGGAGCCCACTCTAGATTATTAGTCCTTTATGGCGACGTTGGTAAAATCTCCTCCAACGGATCAGAGTCCAATTCTCAACAAGGGATCATAGAGACTTCTAGCCTAGGATTTTTCTGTATACCCCTCCCAATAGTGGGATCTTCTCCACTTCCTGTGCACTTGGTTGATCAAACAGTGATTTCAGACTCCGGTCATGGCCCATCTTACTGGCATAACTGTACCTTCTGTATTACAGATTCTGCTCACTTCTCAACTTATTATTATTATGTTGCAGTGGCAGAAAAGTAACATTTTTATTTATTTTTAGGACCTAGATATGAATGTTCAAGATGCTCCAAAAGTTACAAGTTCAAAGGAAATTTATCCAGGCACTTGAAATTTGAGTGCAATAAATCTCCACAGTTTAAGTGTACCCAATGCAGTTATTCTTCTAAACAGAAAAATACCTTAAAGTCGCACATTACTTGCAAACATAAATTATTACCTATATAAGTATGTGTGTATAATTAGAAAAACAATAATATAAGTATTTATCTGTCTTCTTCTCGATAATATAAGTACAGGGTGCGGCAGAAAGGATGGGTATTTTTAGGACGGGTGATGTACGCTAACGGAGGGGAGTAAACCGTTGTGGATGAAGTCATTCAACTCGGGGAGACACGCCATTTTTTAATCGCAATGGTTATCTGGACGAAAGAATATTGTGCGCTCGCAGTCGAGGTGTATTTGAAATCGGGCGAATCTGTGATTGTTTTGTTGTACAACGGCGTTTCCGCTGACATTTTAATATCCGACACTATGGTCCAGTCCCAAAACGTGACACAATCGTCAGATGGGTTCAGAATTTCAGAACGACTGCACGAGTGATAGAACTCTAAGCGCTACAGGATAGCCGTAGGGCTTGTTTTCAGGCAGAGTGCTCTGGGCTGTGAAGGATCTCTCGTCTCACACTTTCAACGATAGGCAGTGTTCTTACACTTTGACTACGGTCACGAGGTTTCGGATTCATTCTCGATGCAACCGTTCTGAAATTCTGAACCCATCTGACGATTGTGTCACGTTCTAGGATCGGACGAGATAATCACAGATTCTCCCGATTTCAAATACTCCTCGACTGCCAACGCACAATGGACAACAAATGGCGTATCTCCCCGAGTTGAACGACTTTATCCACAACGCTCTACTCCCCTTCGTTCGCGTACACCACCCATCCCAAAAACACCCATCCTTTCTGCCGTACCCTGTATTATGATTGAAACTTATTGGTTCATTCTGCAGGTTCACATCTAAGAAAATTTGGTGTTTTCACAAATTTTATGTCTTTGACTGTGAAGATAATACTAAATTATGTTTAATAACACTTGAATTTTCACAACCAAAAACATTACGAGACATCATCCCGCGCGGACGACGTCATCTGTTTATATTGTTGCTATAGGTATGTTGTAGTGTATTATAAGTACATATTATTTTGTAAAATCTTCACTAGTCTCATTCACAAGTTTAAAAAGGTGTTAGAGGTGTTTCAGAATCTCATGAGCCGCGAAATGCGCAAAAGGCAAAGTTTAATCTGAGTTATAAGTATGTTTTTGAAGACACTGGAGGCTGCCTTGCTGTATACATAAACAAGAGCTCGGGATAAATTGTAAACAATAAACATAATATTTTTCAGAAGTGTAACTGAGTCAACAGGACGGATTATGTCTCTGCGCATATGAAGGTCACGGCTCATGAGGTTTTAAAACACCTCTAAGTCTTGAAATACCTCCTAAAAATATGAGCGATAGTTCATTGGATTCGGAATGACGTCTAGAAAAATGTGTTAAAATATTTTATTAGCACATAAAAAATTGCAAAAGTTATAAACAAATTAGAAAATCATTTATACTATTAAATATCAATTAAAACATTTGAAAAAATTTTGGTGTATTCGTAACACTACAAAAAATAAGGTCCCGTTGGAAAGAAATGTTAAAGTTTGTTTTTCAACAGGTGAGGCCATTGTTAACTAACGAAATTTTATGGGACCTCCGTTATCATTGGAGACAAAATTTTTTTTAAAATAATTTGCCTATAAAATTTTCGCTTCCTGGAGCCATTCTTATAGATATACTTAATAAGATAACATTATACAAGTTTTTAAAAATTGCTTATTTTGTTTATTAGAATTTTTTAAAGTAAGCAGAAAATTAAAAACCAAAGTAAAGTTGTAAAAAATTTTTTTACTAGTATAGTTGTATCCACTTGGTTAGCGCAAATGAGATGGACCATAAAATATAGATAATAAATGGGTAGTTTATGGAGATTACGTCGGACCTCATGCAGTTTCTTATCACTCACTGTTGATTATCTCCCGATGATGCTAACGTTGTTATCAAAGCACGTGTCGAGTGTTGTGTTCAAGAGTTGTGAGAACTACGTCTCCAGAGGCAAGAACTTTAAAATAAAAAGGTACAAAAAGTCGGAAGTTTCTTCTTGTTATAGTTGATTCTTAGCCACATTGATTGTATCACTCTAGCTAAGGCCAGTATATTGCATTAATATTTTTGTATTTTTAGGACCTAAATTTGAATGTCCAAGTTGTCCTAGGAAATACAAGTCCAAAGGAAATTTATCCAGGCACTTGAAGTATGAGTGCAACAAATCTCCACGATTTAAGTGTGACGATTGTGATTATTCTAGTACATACAAAGTTACCTTAAAAACACATATTGCTTCGAGACATAGACAGAATTTGTATAGTAATAATAAAATATAAAATATATTGATGTGTATATCATATATTTCTGTTTTCTAATTATTGTTTTCTATGCATGATTAGACAAGTAGGTACTAAGTAAATGAAAACTTTTCATACATCTTGAAATTTTGAAAAGGTTTGTCCAGTGTCTATTTGGAACGTATGTCACTTATGACGAATAATGTAAAAGGAGAAATACTTTGGTTTTTTCCTAATAGTGCAGTAAAACAACACCAAACAACCGATGAGATATGTGCAGTTTTGTAACAGCAAAATTATGATTTCATATCTTCTGGGATATCACCAAGAGTATATATTTTAAGTTTTGGATTTCCAAGGCCTATTGCATTTTTTATGAACAATTTAGTTTTTTGAACAGCGTTTTTTTAGATCAAAAGGTGAATATCTCCGGTTCTAGTGGTCCTATCAGCACAAACAAAAAACCAAAATCTTCGTAATTAAAAGTCCAACAAATCTGCGTTTTTAGGTCAATCGAGTACGTATATAACATATAAAATTGAATAAACTGGCTAAAAGCTTTTTTTTGATATTAACGCCCAGGGACGTTAAGAGTCCCGATCGGCTTGAAACTTTCAGAAAATACATCTTTTGTTGAAAGCAAAACACCTTGAAATTTTGGTGCCCAGATATTGAACTGTGTGGACTCAAAGGAATTTGGTATCTAGAATTTGAATTTCCCGCCGTTTTATGCCATTAAATCCAAAATGGATTTTCTTTTCAAAACGTAGATCCAGTTTTCCGTTGATATAAAGGACGTTTTTTTCGAGTCATTTTGGCCACTTTTTTGGCAAATGGGTTTTTTCTGCCATTTTGAAAAAATATGATTGGAAAAGAAAGAGAAATGCTAGAATTTTAATTTAATAAAAAGTTGATTTTCGGCTATTTGAAATAGCTGTAAACATACATTTGTTGTCATTTGGCTGATAAATAAATGCCAAAAAAGTGGCCAAAATGACTGTTAATAAACTTTTTTTTAGTATCAACGAAAAGCTGACGTCAAGATCTAAGTTTTGAAAAAAAAAATGCATTTTGGACTTTATGGCATAAAATGGTGGGAAATTAAAATTTTAGATAACGAATTCATTTGTGTCTACAGGGTTCAATATTTGGGCACCAAAATTTCAGCGTGCTTTGTTTTCAACAAAAGCTATATTTTCTGAAAGTTTGAAGCCGATCGAAAGTATTAACGTCCCTGGCTGTTAATATGAAAAAAATAGCTTTTTAGCCAGTTCATTCAATTTTGTATGTCATGTAATTACTCAAATGACCCAAAGCCAACGCAGATTTGTTGAAATTTTAATTACGATAGTGTTGGTTTTTTATTTGTCCCCATCAGACCTCTATAACGGAGATATCTACCCTAAAAAAATGCTGTTCAAATAACAAAACTGTTTATAAAAAAACGCAATAGTCCAAAAGTCAGTTATTTACTCCTGGTGATACCCCAGAAGATATGAAATCATAATTTTGCCGTTACAAAACTATATATCAATGATCTTTTTACTCCACTATTATTTCTGTACGGTGAATTGTAGAGATATGGCCGCTTAAAGATGTCGCTCGAGCGTTTATAAGTCGGGAAATAATAATTAAATCTCAAATATCTTGAAATTGTCTTTAAATCGTATTTTTTGTATCCCTACAGCTTTATCGTCCGGGAGATAGCGTCAATATTTTATGCGTCATTTCAACACGACTTTTTTTTGTTTTTTTATGTTAGTTTCCGTTCGAAAAATAACTAAAATAAGTGTTAGCTGGCGCGACCGTGGAGATTAAGAGCATGAGACGCTGCGGTATACTTAAAGGGCCTAGCTGACAGGTTTTGTCCTACGGTGTTGTCAGCTGACACTTTTTAATTGTTTTTTTATATCGTAAACTGTCATATAAATAAATTTCATCTTTGTTGAAACAACTAATATTCACTGTTTTTCATACATATTGACTAGGCAACTGACAAGCTTCGCTCCTTACCCTATACAGTTGACACATTTTTTTCCATTTATATTGCATAAATAAACTACTTATAGTTTAGTAGCCTTGTTGACACGACGCGAAATTATGAGCTTTGTTGAAATGATGTAAGTAATTAAATTTGACGCTACCTCCTCGACTATTAAGAATAACGAAGTTATGTATGAAGCAACGAGTTATTTTGGGATTTTCGAACTACTATTGGCCGTAGATTAAATATTTAAAAAATCTTTATTGACTCGGTATTGCTAACATCCTCTAATTTTAATAGTATATAAGTAAGCCTTTAAAGCACGCACGGGTTTAGGGCAGGACGAGCGTAGCGAGGAGGGTCCTAAATGAGTAAGTGCTTTAAAGGCTACTTATACACGTGTATTATACGCTATTTTTTATTACGTCCAAGTGAAAATTAGAAAAATTAATTAGTGTAGATTCATTTTACAAGGTAATCTCTGAATTTCATTTTTAATCGGTAACATAGAGGCGGTTAGAATTTGTTTGTTTGGTTGATAAATACCTGTGTATTTATCATTGTTTAAAATTCGTTGTTACCAATGCGACTTTAAATCACTAGTGTGTTAAAGGCCTGAACTTGCACGCTTTTTAGTTTCAAAAACAGAGATTATAATTTAGGTATAATAATGAAAATTCATTTACTACTCGTGAATTCCGAGGTATTGCCGTTCTTACGGTTTCATTATTCATCGATTCCACGAGTTATAATGTATTTAGTGTGTATCAGTGCGAGAAAGGGAATGATAATAACGGTTATAATGTAAACGACAGGTGTATTGATGATTATTTCACTCATGAACATGGAATCCACTGATATATCATATCTGGAAGCCATTACACCAATCAAACGTCCTTATTATTATTAGTAGTAGAACCAACTAGGTCGATTTTTGACAGCAGTAGTGTTAGCGCTGTAACGCTGTAAACAGCGTTGTAGCTACTGACTTGTAATAATAATAATAATAATGACCCAGAGTCAGTCACTGAACTTCAGCCACCTCGCCTGAAGGCCCAAATAAAAGCTGCCGAACAGAAACGTCTGTTTAGGCAGCATGTCGATAAACCCATTCACGGGGTGTTCTGTGAGAACCTAGAAACACTGGGTTTATCAACAAGGTTGACATTCGCCTAAGCTCAGCTGGACTAAAGTCGGAGACGGAGGGTTTCATTGTGGCCTGTTAAGATGGTGTCATTAACACTTTGGTTTACCGAAGTCGCGTAGCGGGTGTAGAGGTTCCTGACATTAACTGCAGGACCTGCCGTCAGGCGCCGGAATCTCTGATGCATATACTTTCTGCATGCTCGGTATATGCGATTTCGGCCTACAACCATCCCCACAACGCCGTGAGGCGGGTGCTGTACTATCATACACGACACTTGTACGGAATAGACCAGACACCAGTGCTGCCTATGTCGCCGGAGGCATCCAGTCCGTTGTCGAAAACGAGAGGTGCCGAATTTATTGGAACTACTCGTTTCCGATAGTTAGGCTAATTCAAGCCAACAAGCCTGACAAAGTCCTCATCGACCATAAAAAAAGTGATGTTTGTGATCGAGTTCTCGACATTTGCTGAGCCAAACATCACTTTGAAAGAGGAGGAAAAACGGACCAAATACCGCCCTAGTAGCACAAAATATTGGACCAATATTGAACCAATATTTATATATTGGTCCTATATAGGACCAATATTCATATATTGGTCCTATATGGATTATATATTGGTGCAATATTTGTGCTACTAGGGCGTGATCTCCGGTACGAGCTCCAAGTGCTGTACCCAGACTACTCGGTCAAGATGATCGTCCTAATAATCGGTGTGCCTGGAGGTATGAAGCCTACGCTGCCTCGGCATTTCAGAAATCTGCTGTTTGGTTGGCAGGCCAAATGCAAAAGGCAGTCATCTTGGTGTCCGTTCGCCTACTTAGAGCATACGATTCTAGAATCTACAGTCATTAGCCTCGTGAGGGAAGTGGTTGTGGATATTTTGCTGGCGCTCTTTCCGTGTGGTGACGGAGGTCACAGAAAGACTGTTCAGTGTCAGAAAACTGAAAAAAATACTAATAATACTTCAATCGTCAGCTCGTTCCTAAATTCAACACCATAATCAGAAGTATCTTGTTGCGGCCGATAGTTGTTTGTGTATCCACTATTAATGGAGATTTAATTGGGAATGATAATAACACGCCTTTATTATTTTCCGTCTAAAAATAGAATTCACCATTGATTTTATTTTGAAAATTGTCGAAGTTAAGCGGTCACAGATTCTCAAAAAATCATGATCACTTTTCTTACACTTAACCATAGATCCTGTTCGCACTGTACAAAATCGGTCTCTTACATTTGAGTCTTGGAGATACATAAGGGAGGTGAATCTATACATTTCGAACTGAACAGAAATAACTGACATTAATTTCAACATAGTTACAAGAAAGAAAACAAGACTGCAGAATACGATACATAATATATCATATTTTTTTAATTAATTTTCTGAACGAAGAGCTACAATAATCTTGTACATTGACGTTCGAACAAATATGACTTATATATCCTTTTGAACTAGTAATGCTGTTATTTTTTAGCTGACTGTTTAAACCATTATACATTTTACTAACTTGGTAACTAAATGATCTCTTAAACATAACATAAACATATGCCATGCATTATTTCGTAAAATATTTTCCGTAAATATCACATGCTTACAAGTTTTTGTCTAGGCCTTGTTGCCCAAAACTAATATAACTCATGTAAATTGTAATAATATAAAGAGTGTTTGGTAAAGTGATGCTGATCCTGAACAGGGAAGTATAGGAGGTTATTTGGCATTTATATGACCAAATTTGCTTATGCGGTTTTATGTTTCGTTTTACTAATTTTGATACGAAGCACTGAAGAGTACAAAAAACTGTTAAACTTAAATTTTTTATAGTTGTAGTCGATTTCAGCCACATTGATTTTGTCAGCGTATAATGCATTAACATCTTTGTTTATTTTTAGGACCTAAGTTTGAATGTTCAAGTTGCTCTAGGTCATACAGGTCTAAAGGCAATTTATCAAGACACTTGAAGTATGAGTGCAACAAATCTCCACAATTTAAGTGTAATTTATGCGACCATATTAGTAAATACAGAGACAGCTTAAAAACGCACATTAATTGGAAACATAGACAATACTTCCAGAGTAGTAGTAAAATGTAGACGAATATATAAATGTGTATATTATCAACTGTTATTTCTTATGCATGATTAAATCAATATCGATGAAGGTGTTAAGTAAATTAAAATTTTCCCACTCCTTGAAATTTGTTGTTTCAATATTTGCTACCCGAAAAAATTGCAAATCAGTCCATCACTTGTAGTAAATTCAATAATGGCGGAGGTGTACTTATTGCATTAAATAAAAAGTATATATACGCAGAACTTGACCTCCACTTTATACGGGATACGATACTCTTCCTCAAATTGATATCGTAGGTATTAGAATGTGTACTAATTACCAGACTATTTTTATTTCTATTTATATACCACCATATCCACTCAACGGTTCCTATGAAGTTCTATTTGAGATGAATGAATCTTTAAATTACTTAAGCGATGATGATATTTATTTTATAGGAGATTTTAATATATCAGAATATAATAAGATCTCTAGAATGTCTCTTGAATGAAATTAGTACCATCCACCTTCGAACATATATAGCAATATACAGCTCTCACTCGGAGAATTTACCGTGTACTGCATTTTATTCAATTATTGCATGAAAGTGTACACAAATACGTTCCTAGACAACCTAAATATTCACCATGATATATGAATTACATAGTATGATATATAAAGAGAAAATGTTTTCTATTAATTGAAATGGGTCGACTCAATGGTGCGCGTCATATTTTTACACATTTATAGGGTTATTTTTCAACCAATACTTATAACTCTGTGTATCGTTGAATTCAGCATAAAATTCTACACATTTTTTGTTTGAAATTTTATTCCATATTGTTGCTTTTAAGATAAAAAATGATAAATAAAATTAAAAAGTAGAGATTTTAGTTTCTTTACGAATATCCCATTAGGTATTAAATATTTTCAACTCTAGTATTTTCTTTTCGTAAATTATATTTTATTGTAAGCATTTTAATTTTTTGAAATTGAAAATTGGGCAATTATTATCGAAGATATGATTTTTTGAAAAATCGGCCTAGTCGCCATCTTGAATTGTGGTTTATTGGAGAAAAATTCATTTTCAGAAATGCCAACGAGGCATTTGGTGATCCCGTTGGTTTATATTTTCATGATATAAAGCGTTTTAAAACTTAGCAAGACATCGATTCGAGCGGTCGTTTTTGAGCCCTATGATAATAGACTAGTAGTAGAACCAACTAATGTACGATTCAAATCTATTGACCCCTCACTTTAACCGCGAACATCTCAGAAACGGAGGAGCAGAAAAAATTATGCCTTCATTATGTGTCTATTCTTAATCATTCACTGGAATTTGAATAATGTACATTGGATACTTTAGAAGTTCTGCTAAGTTATATTGAAAAATGTCCTACTTTTTAAGGATATTTTTACCATACCAGTTTTAAATCCATTATATCTTGGAAAATGTGCCTACTATGTAAATAATATTTTAGACACCGATAAAGCACATCATTTTTTGTACGAGGAAGTTTTTTTATAAATTTTTATTTTAAACTTTTGGAGTTATTCTCAAATAGGTGACGTCATGTTTATTCGGTTATTTATCAATGTAATTCAAATTTTTTTGTTAAAATAGTTAATAATATAAAATGTATGCATTTTCTGAAAAAACAATTGGTTTATATCAAATATTAATTTAGTTATCAAGCATAAAGGAAAATATCATTGCAAGTTTGCAATATTATCTATTACGCTTGATAACTATATTAATATTTGATATATACCAATTATTAACAAAAAATATTTAAATACGTTGATAAATAACCGAATAAACATGACGTCACGTTTTTGAGAATAACTGCAGAATTTTAGAATAAGAAAGTATGAAAAAATTGCCTCTTACAAAAAAATGCCGTGTTTTATCGGTGTCTAAAATGTCATTTACATAGTAGGCATATTTTTTAAGATATAATGGATTTAAAACTGGTATGGTCAAAATTTCCTTAAAAAGTAGGACATTTTTCAATATGTCTTAGCAGAACTTCAAAAATGTTCAATGTACATTATTCAAATTTCAGTGATTGTTTTAGAATAAACTCATAACAAACGCATAATTTTTTCAATTTTTTCCGTTTATGATATATTCGCGGGTCGACTTTTGACAGCATGAGTTTTATCGCTGTAATCGTCGTTGTAGCTATGAAAAAAGTATAAGCAAACAAAATGTGATAATATTTATAAGGAATTTAGAGACATAACAAAAAAGATAAATGATGAGCTAGGCCAATTGCATGAAAACTATTTATTACATATACAAGGAAACAAAAAAAATCCTAAGAAATTCTGTGTTTACGTTATCGATAAAAGAACAAATGGTTCCATTCCTTATAATGTTGCATATAATGATGTCCAATATATAATAATAATAACGTCTTTATTTTCCATATAAAAGAATACTCAATTATAACATTATTTAATAAGTAAAAATAAGGAAAAATAGGCGAAGTTCAGCAATACTTTAACAAATACTAAAAGCAGTAGTAAACATATGAAAACTTATAAAATTAAGCTGCTCTTCCACTTATCTTAAAATATATAAATCCACATAATATTGCAGACTGCATAATTGAAACCTAATAATGTATCACCCCTATAAAGATAACAATAACGGCACCAATTTATCATAACCAGTGTTTTCTGAAGTGGAGGTACTTAATTCTTTAAGAAAGATCAAACCTTAGTTTACCAAAGGACCAGACAGTATGCCTGCATTTATCGTAAAAGATTACGCAGCCGTCTTCGCTAGCCAACACCCAATAATATTTAGTTTATCATTAAAAATGCGTACATTTCCTAATATGAGGAAATATTCTCGTTAATGTCCTGGTTTTAAAAAATATAACAAGAGTATGGCTCAAAACTATGGGCCCATAACAATTGTCTGCAATTTATCTAAGGTATTCGGGATCACCTTGCATACATCAATATCAAATCATATATCGAGCCAAATTGTAAATAATCAACATGGGTTTGTTTCTAGTAAATCTGAGACCAACCTTGTATGTATTGCACAATTCATTTCTAAATAATTAGATGCAAGCAAGCACATTGATACCATTTATAGATATTTTTTCAAGGCATTCGATCGTCTGGATCATGGCGTTCTATCAGGAAAATTGAGTAAATTTGTATTAACATTAGCAGAATTAAATTTCCTCTATTTGTATCTAGAGAATCGGTATCAGTAAGTGGGAGACCGTGATTTCGGGTCATTTGATGTTTTGCGACATCTAGCGTTCCCCAGGAATTCGTACTGGGCCCGCTTATGTTTGTTGTTTTTATAAATGAAACTCAGCTAATCTGAATGTTGAAAGCCTTCTGTATGCAGATGATTTGGAACTTTATTTTATAATCGAATGTGAACAAGATTGTGGAAAACTTCAAAATAACTTAAGCATGATTAATGTCTGGTGCTTATCAAATCAAGATATCTAAATGTAATGCATTTATTTTTTCTACAATGTATAACTTACACTTACAACTAACACATATACAGTCAACTGTTGCAGAGGTCTGATATACTGGGTGTAATTAGTTTCATGTCGTTAAAAAAACTGGTACCTAATAGGGACCGACTAGTCAAACAAAAAACCCATATGACTTTTTCTCTAGGGGCACTTTGAAAAAAAACTGACCTAGGTTTAACATTTTAATGTTAAGGTAGGAAACATTTTAGAACCACTGTTTTTCAGGGTCAATGGATGTTATAGTTCCGAATATTAGAAATAATAAAAAACTGTAATACCCGACTTGTGTTCTCGCAGGAAGAAGTGCGGCACTTTGATGGGATTACTTGTACCGAACTTTTTATACTACTAATTATGAAAATGTAAATAATTCCTTCTCTTTCGGCACAACGCAAGCATAGCATGGCCGCAGGGCTTTAAATAGGATTTGCTTACATGTGTTTTTTAATTTGGAACAAAGTTATTGTAGCTTTTATTGTCGTTTATAAGAATTTATAAAATTTAAAAGTGGTTTATTAACATTTGCAACATTGTGTTAAAAACTTAAAAAATTAGTAATTATGTTATGAAATTGGAAAACGAACAGTCTAAGATACGATAACAGAAAATAGTTGTGTATTTTAAGTTAGGAAAAAATCTGTTTTTTTAACGAATTGAGCGCATAATTTTTCCCAATATCGAAAACTAAAAACGGAGTCTTCGGTCTCTATGAATATCAACGTAAACAATAATAAACAGATCAAAACAAGATAGCGAATATTAATAATAATAATCATATCTTTAATGCCCAATAGGTAACACACAATAACTGCACAATTCTTTTGAATTTTTCACAAAAATTGCTCGAAATGACCTCCATCTCCACGTATACACATTTCGGCACGTCGAACTAAGGACATACACACTCCGTTCAACACATTTGGTAAAGTAGGATTATTTTTTATGGTTTGTATAGCCATTAAAATACGTTGTTGCAATTGTTATGAAGCTCTTCCGCACCAGCTGCATTTCCACCACTTTCTCCATACACCAAGTGCATATCCGCGAGCTCTGGATAAGTGTAACTGTAAATTAACGTTATCAATAAAGAATCCAAAAACTCTCTCTCTCTCTTACGTAACCAAGTAGTAACGACTTGAACGATAAGCCCATAAAATAAATCTTAACATAAGTGGCACAAAATTCAAAAAGAACAAAAGCAAGAGACAAAACCAAGGAACGGGTGAGTCGCGTCGTGTGTACGTTGTTTACCAAGTAAGGACAAACTGAAATTATTACTTGAGAATATTACAAGGGAGAGTATAGCACGCGTAATAAGATAATTTGGCCGCGAAGAAGCAAAAAACATGGCGGTGTCCTCTATCGGTCACTTTTTACTGCTTTGTTGGCATACTGATTTGCAGGAATGTCAGAGTATCATGTCCAACAAGACGCGAGGCAATAAAACCTACCCCAATATGCTAGCAGTTCTTAAACTATGTTATTAAGTATTTTAGAAATTTTTGTTTAATTTTTTTCTCCAAAACTATGAGCTTAACCTCATGTTATATAAGGTTTTTTGTTTGTCTTGTCGTTCCTTACCAACAGTTTTTTTTAATGACATGAAACTAATTACACCCTGTAGAAAAGGATATTGGAGATACTTTTGATAACAAGTTTTAAGGAGCATGTTAATTTCACCATGGCATCAGCTTTAAAAAGCCTAGGTTTTCTAATACGAAACTGCAATGGGTTCAGCAATACTTATATTATGAAGTTACCGTACGACTCATTTGTACAATCAAATTCCATACCGTGCAACATATTTTACTTTTGATGTCTGAGCGATACAGAGTCTGCGAGTCTAGTTTCTGGAAGTTGCAAGTTCTTACCTTCTCCTTCTTTCTATAAGTTTATTTTTATTAACATAATTCTTTCAGGACATGTGCTACGCTTTAATTGCCCGAGCTGTCGAAGAGTGTATAAGTTTAAAGGCAGTTTAACTAAGCATTTGAAATATGAATGTAACAGAATTCCACAGTTTCATTGCTACATCGCCAACTGCAGTTATTCCTGCAAACGGAAAGACCATTTAAAATCTCATCATAAGCATAAACACGGGATACTTTAAATTGTTCGTGTAAATTCTGCGCAATAATAAATTGCTTAATAATTTTGTATTTGTTTTTTCTAGGGAAATAGTAATTTCTTATGTGTGGAAAAATACATTTTAAAGTTTTACGTTTTTACAGTGTAATCAGTACCTCAATTTACTTATCGAAGAAAAATATTTAGATCCTAAATTATACAATCAAAGTGTATTAATTGATGATAGTCAATAAATATTATTTTTGTTCGTATAGAAACATTGTATTCGAAATACATTGTTGAAAATATAATCAGTAAAAAAGTATATTTTTTATTTGCATGTCATAGATTTTTTTTATAAGCATAAAACACCTTTAGTCCAATAATTATACAGATTTCCATAACAAAGAATGTTATCTGGAATTTTCCTTCAGTAACTGTTAGTGGAGGGATTATACATCACAGAACCACCCCTTCGCTGAAGAAAGCATTATTTTACTGATAACTTGTTAACCGTTGAAGATATAAAAAAATTGCTTATCATAGAAAAGAAAGCTTGACTAATTGCCTAAAAAGAAGTCCTCTTGTAATTTTCTTGTATATGCCATGGTTTTCGTGAGAGTCGATATTGAAAGAAATTGCAAAATTTGTGTTTTTAATGCGCACGAATTTTCGTTTATTTGAAATATTTTGTGCGCGGCCTATAGAAGAAATTGAATTGCTCGAGAACCAAACATGTTAGAAAGAAAAATCAAAAGGGATAAAAATACTCTTTTGTGTTTCCATAACAATATAATATATTTACCTCTTGATTTTTTGCAACTATTCACAGGCCCATAAAAAATAACGGACATTAATATAAGTTATAAATGCATTATCTCTTATTTCAAGGTAGTACTTCAATGCAGAAGAGGTTAAGAATAAAAATATTCACATTTACAAATTTACCAGCATGTTGAAGTTAGCCAAATTTTGGCCAATTTTTTATTGTTTCCTAAAAATTAAAAAAAAAACAAACATCTGGTAAATTTTAAAAAATTGTTTTGAATTTATATATCATATAAACTATTGCTTCTAATCATTTGATAGTTAGAAAATTGTATTAAAAAAATATCAAAAAATTTAATATGCAGCATTTTTTTGGATTTTTTTTGGCTAACTTTAACATGCTGCTAAATTTGTAAATGTGAATATTTTTATTCCTAACTTTTTCGACATTGAAGTACTACCTTGAATTAAATTTATAACTTATATTATAGTCAGTTATTTTTTATAGGCCTGTAAATAGTTAAATGCACAAAAAATCAAGAGATATTATATTATATTGTTGTTTTTATATACTAATAAATATCCATAGCCCTAAAAACTCATTTTGATTTTTCTTCCTAGCTTGTTTGGCTTTCGAACAATTCAATTTTTCCTATAGGCCGCGCGCAAAAAATTTCAAATAATCGAAAATTCGGGCGCATTAAAAATACAAATTTTGAAATTTTTGTTGATATCGGTTTTCTCGAGAACCATGGTATATACAAAAAAATTACAAGGAGACTGTTTTTTAGGCGATTAGTCAAGGTTTCTTTTTTATAACGAGCAATTTTTTTGTATCTTCAACGGTTAACGAGTTATCAGTAACATAAGGCTTTTTTCACCGAAGGGGTGGTTTTCTTGGGGGGTTACGCGGCACCCCCAGAACTGATTTTTGTGGTTTTGTGATGTTTAACCCTCGCACTAATAGTTACGGAAGGAAAATCTCAGATAACATTTTTTGCGAGCTTCTGGTGTATTTTTTACTTTACCGACTGGACTGCTTGCAAACACTAAAGGAGGTACTTTGCTAATTTCAGGTTTTTAAAGGGCCGACATTTTTTCTTCAAATCTGTATTTTAATATCACGGAAATTTCTACTAAGGGATTAATATATTTATTCTTTAACTAAAATAATTTATATCAAAAAGTCAAAGTTGACAAAAATTAAATAGAAAATATTTTACTAAAATAAGAATTTGTTTCGATTTCTCTGTTCCTTAGATTTCAATCCTACGCCCCAGGAATGACATCTTCGGCATTATACGCGCGAAACTTTGGGCTCACTAGCCCGTGTAATGGAACGGGAAGAAATTCACATAGTAGGATTTGAATTTTTTTATTCAGTTGAAAAAGCATAATTTTTTTTTGAGAGTCGGTGGAAGATTCAAGAAATGTCGAGAAGTCGGAGGTTAAAGCTTTCATATGAAGATTTACGGAAAATCAAATATTATCGCTTATTTAGTTGGGAGGAAATCAAATTCTTATAAAACCATGAGCTAGACAGACCGACATACAGACACAGATTTTTTAGATATTTGAATTCTGCGTATTATGAGGCAAGCTTCTGTGCACGAATTTGTTTAATGACAATTAAACTTCTATCTGGTTGTAATTGTCAAGAACGTCCCGCTTGTAAGTTTAAATAACATATTGTTACATTTGTGACACGTTTTCTGTTTTAGGTAATAGAATATACACTTGTGAAAACTGCAAAAAATTTTACAGGCACAATCAGTCGCTGCACAGGCACAAGAAATTCGAGTGCGGAAAGCCACCATTGTTTAAATGTGGCGTTCCAGGATGTTACTTTCAATCCAAAATTAAGTACAACCTAAAACAACATATGGTTAGGCATTCTACAAAGAACGATCATCCTCCTACGGATCTTTGAAGGAAGTACTGTGGTACAAGCTGAGTTTTATTTAAATTAACCCACCCTTATTTGCTTAATTACAAGAATATTAAAATGAACGGAACAGTATTATTTCTGTATTACTTCAACATCCAAGAAGAGGAAGTATAGTAATTGTAAAATGTTTTTCATTTTGTTGAAATAGGTTTAGAATGTCATGAGACGTCGAGATTTTAAATTTGAGCGAAAAGAGAATTCTGTCATTCGGTCGGTCCGTCTGTCTGTAACTTTTATGTGCGCACGTTTTCTCTGGAATGGTTTAAGATATTGACTTGAAATTTTGTACATGTATGAATTATAACCAGTATTGGATTTTGAACTGATCAGATGTAAGGTTGGGAGGTAAATAGGAGGAAATAAGAGGACAATAACTTGGGATTTGGTGTATATAAGCTCCACTCAAGAAGTGCCAGCAGTGAAAAACGCTCTCCGCGGTAAGTATCAGCACCTCCTCCGACAGATCTGGTCTTCAGAGCTGTCGGGGAAGAAAAGGTGTCTGCAACAAACATGCTTGCCGTTCGGATGATTTTCCACTCCTTTTGGGTAGTGAAGTGGACGCAAAACCAGCTGCTTCAACTCGATGTAGGAACCCGAAAGATTATGCATCTCAATCGAAGTTTGCATCCAAAATCGTCCGTTCCAAGGTTATATCTCCCACGAAAGCGCGGAGGCCGTGGACTCTTGAGTTTAGAGTATCTACTCTGGATGGAGCCTGTAAAGTCATCAAGAGTTCGGACCCCTCTTCTGCATGGTTAGTGATCATGAAAATGCAGGGGTAGGAGCATTTTTGTTTAAGGTAGCCCAAAGAGAGCAGCCGATGAACTTGGTTTCGACTTCGATACTGGGCGAGTAAATCCAAGCTCTGTCACCGAGCTGTAACCTGCTCAGCTAAAAGCCCACACAAAAGCAGCAGAGCAAAGAAAACTTCTGCAGCTGCATAAAGATAAGCCCTTATATGGAGTCTTCTACAAGAACATGGAAGACCGTGTCTTTAACACACTCGCTGTCGAAGTCATGTCTTGAGTGCGGAGGTTCCTGATATAAACTGCAGGTCCTGCGGAAAGGCGCCTTAGACGCTAATGCACCTGGTGTCGGCTTGTCCGGCACACGCAGTCTAGACCAATATTCATAGACATGGAGCATTACGAGTGCTGTACTATCATCTACAGTACTCCTATGGGATAGACGAGACACCAGTGCTGCCACACGCTCCCGGGGATATTAAGTCCGTTGTTGAGAGTAAAGTAGAACTACTCTTTTCCTACCGTCAAGCAAATACAAGATTGTAAGCCTGACGTAGTTCTTGACCACCAATTCAAGACAATGTTTGTTATTGAATTCTCCGCCCCATCGGAGATGAACATTGTTTTGAAAAGGGATACTAAATATTGAGATCTCTATGAACTCCGCAGACTCTATCCAGACTACACTGTTAAACTTGTGGTACTGATAATGAGATCCCTTGGTGGGGTGAGGCACACACTGCTTTCGCAACTGAAAATAATACCGGCATGCCAAAACTCGGCAGAAATCTTATCCGGAAGAATGCAGGGCGTCATTCTTGTGTCGTTATGCCTGCTCAGAGCACATGATTCACGGACCCAGTGACCACTGACTCTCCAGCGCGCGGCGTAGAGTGTGGTCTTTGGTACTACCAGCGTACCCTCTCTGGTAGCATCGGAGACAGAGAGAAGGGCGATCGGCTTTTGTTAAAATAATAATAATTATGGTATCCTATATTAATGTCAATATATACAACAAGTACAAACAGAAAAATAGAGTAAATATAGATAAGCACAATAACATTAAAGCAAAGATTAGAGAATTTAGAAGATAGGTCAGCCGACAGAAAACCTTTTACCTTTTAGCAATGGCGCCATTGACTTCGACATTTAAATTGAAGTTCTCGCACAGTTGCCACAATGTGACAATCAGACGGAGAAGGTAACATTAGAAAGAGAGGCCAATAGTGAAAAATGGCCAACACTGTCCTGATAGAACGACCGAACTCAGCTGACTGTCAGTACCCAAGATCATTAAAAAAACAGGTTGCCTTGTAATATATGCACATGAGGTATTTCTACGTTTATATGTAAGGTATCTATTTGGTTAGGATAGAATTGTACAATGAAAGAATAATTTTGAAACTTTTTTCTATAAATTGAGGAAAAAACAGCCATACGCAGCTGTCATTGAGGTCTATACGTGACGTAGCACTTGTCGATTCTAATGAGCCAACCTTCTTTTAGTAAGTTTGGTCAAATTCATTTAATGCGTACCCGACAAATCCCGAAAACGTTTCCGCTGGATATCGTGTCCCTTTAAATTGGAGTTCACATCTGTCTTCGTCTATTTCGTCTTCTCCGTCTCACTGTCCTATCTTGTTAGTTCTCTAATCTTTTATTATAGACTGAAGAATATAAATATATTTCAGTAAAATACAAACAATGCACCATCCACATAGATTTCCTTAAAAAAACATATGCAAACAAAAATATATAAAGGCCATGGCGTGTTTTAAACACGCGTTAATTAGCTTGACATGTAACTTTTTATGTAAGCGAATCTTGCAACTCTTTTTCCACCCACTTTCAGACATATTGACTAAAAATTTTGTATGTGTGTATGCTTTACATGCCAATGAAATTTGACATTTTTCTGTAGAAAGATCCAAGATGGGGTTTCTAAGATGGCGGACAGTTTATTGTCATTTAATATCCGATTCTGTTGAAAATTAGTATTCGGAGATTTTGTGGTCGCAGATTGTGAATATGTGATCGAAACTCAAAAATTCAAAATGGCGGATAAGTTTTATCATTTAACGGCTGATGCAACTGAGAGTCGGTATCTGAAAGTTATCCAATTGATGGATTATAAATATTTGGTCGAAATTTAAGAAATCAAAATGGCGAAGTTAATATGGCGGACTGAATTTGTAACTTATGGTTTAATTCGTCTGAAAATCGTTATCTGGGAATTTCGAGGTCGCCGGTTATACATATTTAGTCAATAATTCAAAATGGCGCTCGAAAAAAGTTAGACACAGGACACATCGACAGACAGAAAAGTTTTTACGCTCAAATTAAATATCTCCACGTTCTATGTCATTCTAGACGTATTTCAACAACAACAAGCATTGGTATTTTTTTACGGTTACTATACTTCCACTCCAATACGTGGATGTGGAAGTAATTGTGACTAAATGTACATAATAGTCTCTTCAAATTAGAAGAAAAATAACTAATTTTGAGAAATTTTTCTTACAGCTAAGCCACCCGTATAGAAAGTTGTCTTGAGGTTGTGTTAACATATTTTTTACCAAGCGCATGAAAAAAAAAGGGTTGTTGTTTAGATGCAGATACATATATGTTTTTTTGGCCATTTTGGCGGTTTCTTGCGTTTTTCTGCAAAGCTATGCATTTTTGAGAAAATATGACCTGATTTGATATTGTAGATCTAGCGAGTCTCTACAATTCTTGTTTATTTCATTTGTTAGAAATTCCGCATAGTTACGCCGCTAGAGCGCGCTGAAGTTTATGTAAATGTATACATTTTCTTGGTGTTTGATTTTAAGCCAAAACTATGCACTTTGTAAAAAAATATCTAGATATCAAAGTTGTAGATAAAAAAAATTTCGACAAATTTTGTTCTTTGTTTTTTTTTTAAAGTCGTGCGGTTTTGCCGCTAGAGCGCGAAAAACATTTTTTCAATACTCTTGAGCGGAAAAAAAATATGGCGCATATGTTTTTGATATAGAGGCAAAACTATGCATTTTTTTAGAGTAAGAATTATTTTTTCTGAAACCCATCGTTCATTTCTTACACAGCTGCGCATAGAATGGTGCATTTAATAGTATGAACTACGCGCATTCAGCTGTAGTGGTAGTGATGGGCCGTTTTGTATATGTCATCCTTAATGTCATCTATATTAGCTTAGCCGGTAAAAAATATTGAGTAGAGGGAGGTGGAGGGGCAAAATACTACAGCTGTTCATGATGCCTATTTTTTTTTTATCCGCTCAATAGTATTGAAAAAATGTTTTTCGCCCTCTAGCGGCAAAACCACGCTACTTTGAAAAAAAAACAGAGGACAAAATTTGTCGAAAATTTTTTTATCTATAACTTTGATATCTTGATATTTTTTTATAAAATGCATAGTTTTGGCTTAAAATCAAACACCAAAAAAATTGATATATTTACTAAACTTCAGCGCGCTCTAGCGGCGCAACTAAGCGGAATTTCAAAAAAATGAAGAGAATAAAACTTGTAGAGAGTCGCTAGATCTATAATATCAAATCAGGTCATATTTTCTCAAAAATGCACAGTTTTGCAGCAAAACATATGTATCTATATCTAAAAAACAACCCTTTTTTCTTCATGCGTTTGGTGAAAAATATTTTAACACAACCTCAAGACAACTTTCTATATTGGTGGCTTAGCTGTAGGAAAAATTTCCCTCAATTTTCCTAATTCGAAGGGACTACTTTTTAGAAGAAAATATATTTTCGTCAGATGTATTGATAATTTTGTGGAGAAAAAATACTGTAGTCTATTCAGTCATTTAAATATTTATTTACCTAGTTATGAATGTAAAGGACAACTTTTACATTGTAATCAAAATTGTTATAGTGATTTATATTTGAGTAGTAAATATTTATTTTAAAGTTATGAGTTTTGTGTTTCCTAACCATGTTTTTATTACAAATCATTGTATCGACATTCTTGACAAAAACAGTTATTTTGTTTTTACGGTCAACACATTTCTACCAGATAGTTTTATATGTATTTTTTTCTTTCGTTTCGATGTAAGTCTACGAATCAAACAAGTAATACTACTTATTTTTTTCCTTCTTCAATTCTTTGGGACTTCCTGCCACATGTATGTTTTCTTTTTAAGCGGTGCTTGGGGAATCTACAAAATATCACAATTAACCAGTATGTTACTGGTAAATAACCTCTACGCCTGTGACTTTTACGTCAAAGGATCAGTTAAAGGTTGCTTTTTTTAATTAAACAACACAAATAAGTATAAAAACTTGAAACTAAATATTTCGCCGACGTTTCGGAAATCTATTCTGTTTCCTTTTTCAAGGCTTTTTTGAAAAATCTTTTTTGCTGTGTATGATAAATACACAGCTTTAAGAATGTTTGTTATATTCAATATCCATAGATACTTACTATTTACATAGAACTGTTGATATAGTTAACAGTTTTTTTAGTTTTTATACAATGTTAAGTTTGTGAAGTTCTTCTCTTAACATTCGCAACCAAGTTGTACAGACATCTACGGAACAATTCGACACACATCTATCCTCATTCAATAACATTATCGCGGATTCTTTAATTTTTATTTTTTTGCTATCTGCCTCTTTTGTTAAAATTTTTGTCGAGTCCCAGTTTATTCTGTGTCCATTCTCCCAAGCGTGTTCGCAGATCTTGGACCTCTGAATTTCATATTTTCTTATATAATTTTGATGTTCGCCCAATCTGACACTAAAAGGTCTGGGTGACTGACCCACGTATTGTTTGTTGCACTCACACGGAATACTATAAACTACATTTATAGTATTCCGTGTGATTGCAACAAACAATACGTGGGTGAGTCATCCAGACCTTTTAGTGTAAGATTGAGCGAACATCAAAATTATATAAGAAAAAATAAAATTCAGAGGTCCAAGATCTGCGAGCACGCTTGGGAGAATGGACACAGAATAAACTGGGACTCGGCAAAAATTTTAGCAAAAAAAGAAAAATTAAAGAATCCGCGATAATATTACTGAATGAGGATAGCGTGTCGAATTGTTCCGTAGATGTCTGTACAACTTGGTTGCCAATATTAGAAGAAGATCTTCACAAACTTAACATTGTATTAAACATTAAAAAAACTGTTAACTATATCAACAGTTCTATGTAAATAGTAGGTAAGTATCTATGGATATTGAATATAACAAACATTCTTAGAGCTGTGTATTGATCATACACAGCAAAAAAGATTTTTCAAAAAAAGCCTTGAAAAAGGAAACAGAATAGATTTCCCAAACGTCGGCGAAATATTTAATATCAAGTTTTTATGCTTATTTGTGTTGTTTATTTAAAAGAGAGCAACCTTTAACTGATCCTTTGACGTAAAAGTCACAGGCGTAGAGGTTATTTACCAGTAACATACTGGTTAATTGTGATATTTTGATTCCCCGAGCACCGCTTAAAAAGAAAACATACATGTGGCAGGAAGTCCCAAAGAATTGAAGAAGGAAAGAAATTAAGATAATGCTACAAATAACATTTAGATAATAATAATACTACTTATGGCTCCAATCAGGGCAGGCATCTTTTCAATTTAACGTGTGGTGCTCAGTTTAGTAGTAAATATTGAGAAAGGGGAAGGAAAAGGATACCAGAGGAGAAATCAACTCTGCAGACTTTTTAAATTATTTATTACAGTCATACAAGTATATGGTGATCGCGGGAACATTAGAACTTCTTTAGGGTTTCGTTAGTTTTGGCGTTGCGTAATAAAGTTAAAAAATATAAGTTATAGAAAATCACTTGTGTTTTCCAAAAATCGTTTCAAAAATACAGATGAAAGTCGCATTTGCGAGATATGAACTATACTTTTTTTTTAATGTAATACCCCGTTTATTTTTACACCAGTTGAAAAGCCATAAATGATCTTTTTAATGATATGTAAAACATAATATTTATCTTAAAATTATTTTGTCCAATTTACTATAAATTGACAAATTATCAAATTAGTCGTGTAAATATGTAATCTACAGTAAACAATACGTTAGTTTCGTCAAGGTATTTCTTGGTAATAGCATAGGCGTGCATTCTACCAACTTTAAACTGCACCACACGCTCACGCAGGCGAGGTAAATTTAAGAAACTTTGCATCTTAATAAAAGTTTAATAACAGTTGAGAACGATTGTATTTCTTTCAAAACGTATCTAGTTGTCGCTGCTAGGCGTATATGGTGCTCAGCACCACCACTTTCTTTTACGTGTGGTGGATACAAAGTGCGTTATTTAGAAGTGATGATGAAAATTTGTGAATTCTCGTATATTGTAAAAAGCTCTGTATTGATTTACTTTCACCTTGAACTTTGTTATGTTAAGAGATCTTACATCGAATGGTAACATATTGAAGAACTGAATTCCTATGTAGCCAGTACCATTTCTGGTTCTAGTTAGACGTAAGAAATTATTATTTAAATTATCATTGATTCTGATGTTGTAGGAATGGATTTGATTTCTAGGGAAAAACGATTAATCATTATTTTTTACGTATAGGAGACACTGAAATATGTATAAACTGTTTACAATCATCTCTAAATTCTAGACCTGAAAATTATACGTATTGCTTTTCGCTGGGCAAAAAACACGTGTGTGGATGTTGTAGTATGCCCTCAGACCTGGATGGCATATAATATTGTGCAGTGTATGAGGCTGTGGTATGCAGTTTGAGATACTTTCCCAACAAGATAAGCGTATTTCAAGATTTAATTACAGACATAAGCGGTGTGATTTTCCCATGATAGTTTAGAGTCTAAATTGATCCCAAGAACTTTTAGGGATTCTGGGTTGTTAATTTCTCGTAGGATACGCAAACTAAATACCATGATGTCTGTCCTGGATGCATTTAAACATAAATTGTTTGAGAAAAATCAGTTTTGGGCCTCTAGCTCATTGTTAAGTATTTCATGTAGCAAATTCCCAATATCACTGTTGGAGATAAGTAAACTGGTATCATCGGTAAACAAAATAGGATATAATTTCTAAGTGGCTTGAGGACGTTATTAATGTAAATGAGTATAGATCCTTGGGGAACATCCTGTTTTAGTGACTGTGATTTGACCTCGTTTTGTATAACAAATTGTTTACAGTTATTTAAATATGAACTTACAAGAGAACTGCTTTCCTCAGTGAAACCGTAAAAACTTAATTTATGGATGAGTATATCATAAGACACACAATCAAGAACCTTGGTGATATCTAGAAATTGTAGTCTAATAACTTTGCAAAAGTAGTATACCCAAACTACATCAGAAGACGTAATTAACAAATAAAGTAAATAAAAAATTGCAAGTGATATCTCTGAAATACATCCAAGTAATGTAAATACTTTTACACATTGCTTATAATTATTCTTGAAATAGATCACACCGGATTATTTTTACTGCATACTTTGTTTCTATGATTAAATAAATCGGGCGTTTTGCTAAAAGTAACCATATCATAATATTTTTATATTTTTTAACTAAGCTCTCAACACTTTTTAATTATTAGCTAAAATCGAATATAATATATAAAATACTTCAAGTTCAAAAGAGCTGGAGAGGATATTACTGTGTTGACAAAACATCATTTCTGCATTAAAAAAATGTACTCAGGTTGTTCATTTCATGATCTGAAATACACCTCTAATCCTCGTGTTGCCGGTTCCTTTTATGTTACATTTTCTACTTTTGTTGATTGGTTTCTAGTGAAGCAACACAAGTACATTTTTATAACCATTAGAATGCAACTTTTCGTCCATAGACAAAATGGTCACCCTGGAAACTCTAAGGTGATCCGGGTTTGTTTAAATTTTCCTTTCTTCTTTACTTTGTCTAGATTTGGATGTTATTTGTATAGTACAATTTGAAATTCAGTCTTATGTTTTACCATAAATATGATTTGTCAGTTGATTTTTAGGTCTCTATGGATACTCATGTCCTGTTTGTGGAAAGTCATATAAAAACAACAAAAGCTTAGTGCGTCATACCAAATACGAATGCCAAAAGGAACCTGCCTTACATTGCTCAATGTGCAGCTATAAAGCTAAATATATGACTACCATGAAGACTCATGTAAAATTAGTGCATTCAAAACCAGGAAATGATACATAGTCAAATTGTTAAAAATTTTCCATGTATTCGAGCTACAACTTTTATCAGATTCTGTAATTTTTTATTTAGTGGCAGTTACAGTGAGGTAAAGAAATCAAACACAATTTAATTATCTCTGGGCTGTGCATGAATATAATTAAAGTTTGGTAGAGGGGTTCGACATATGCAGAAACAAATTAAACAGGTCCCAATATTTAGCATCGCAACCATAGAAGGCCTGTACCAGAAGCTACACTCTTGGTGTGATATTTGATGCTTCTTTGTAAATTAAAGTGACTTTTAGCCATCTCCTTGGTGGTACTTGCAGAGAAAAATTTAAATATTTAAATAAAGTTAAATACTCAAGTTGTACATCCCATGATCTAAAATACATCTATAATCGGTGCAGGGTTCTTTTTGTAAGTTTCATTTTCTACTTTCATTGGTTTCACAAATGATTGGTTTCACAATACTCTTTTATAAACATTAAATTAAAATGTAAACAACTTACACATAAATTATATAACACTATTAAACTAAACTTAAACTAAATATAAAATCGCTCCAGAATCTTTTGGACCTAATTCGATGTCAGTATATTGACAATAGGAAAATATATGTTTGTATCTTAATAACGATGATTTTTCATTTCCATTTTTAATCATATTATGCGGTAATTATTATAAAAACTAAAAATTGGAGATTAATGCGATTGAATACATCTCAGGAACAGAATTGTGCTTATTTTGCTGTCCCTTTTAAATAAAAAATGTAAAATAATTATTTGTTAATGAGAGTGATGATTCCCGTACACAAAATTTTTAACAAAAGTATACTGATATGAGTAAATTATTATCGGTTTTTTTCAAACTTTTGAAAATGGTACGCCATATTTAGAAAAAGAATTAAAACTGCTACGACGCGAATAGTGTAACTTCCTTGTTTTTAAAGATATCGGGATGAAACTTTGTATGGCGAAATTAGGTAAAATATCCAACTTTTTGAGACCTATTAGCCATATTTCAATTTCAATTCTTATTTGAGCGAACGTCGCCAATGCGTAACAGTCGCGGGAAATATATCTCATATTAAAATTATCTAGTCAGGTGTTCCTCAAGGGTCCATTATTGGTCCTCTTTTGTTCTTGTATATACAGCAGATATAGTAACTAATTCGCACGTGCAAGCATATGCTGACGATACTCAACTTCTTCACTGTTTTGAGCCATCTAATGCAGCTATTGCCACTAATTTGATCAACCAAGATTTAGACAACATCTATCAATATTCGCATCAACATAACTTTAAAATTAACCCTACCAAATTAGTTGTTATTCTATTCTGCTCAGAAAATACCCGAGATATTAAGTGATCTCGGCTTCTGTTCAACTAAATATTAATCAAGAAAATGTGTCATTTTCTACTCATGCCAAAAATCTTGGGGTAATAATAGACGAAAAATGACGTTTTCTGCAGCTCATAAAAATTCTTTTACATAAATTTTACTCCCGGCTAAAAGTACTGTATGTCAACAGGCATATCTTGAACTTTAGACAATGTAAAAAACTTTGTGAAACTTTAGTCATGCCTGTATTCAATTATTGCAATTTTAAGTATTTTTGCGGCCTGGATCAAGCTACAAAAAATCGACTGGCAAGTTTTGCAAAACTGTTGTTGTCGTTCTATTTACAACTTAAGATAATTTGCAAATATGTTGAGTTGCGTTAGTTAAAGATGGAACAACTCGTTAAATTACACTATGCAGTTTTTTTATTTTGTTTAATATAATATTCTGTTCCAAGGTACTTGAAAGACAAGTTAATTTTTAGATCGTCAGTACATACTGTAAACATCGGTACGTGCTAACAGTGCCGCAACATCGTACAGCCCTTTTACAATGTAGCTTTTCTTACACATCCGTAGTCTTATATAACTATTTATCCCATATATAAATATCTATCGACAGTTAATATTTTCCGTAAAAAAATCAAAGCCTGGTTCATTAATTCCAACAAAAACTAGAATATATTCTTGGGCACCATTTTGCACTGTGTTTATGATTGATTCTTTTATTTAGTTATTTTGAGTAATTAATTTTTTAGTATTTCTATAAATATATTTTATAAAGTGTATACCGTTCCCCTATTACATTGGATTATTGTAAGATTTTATTGTATTTTTGTATTTTAATGTTTTCTTTTTTACGTAATTAGTTAGGTAAGCGATTCATAAGGTTAAGTGTAAGAATAGCCACATGGCTAAACTTCGCCTTGTAAATTGCTATTTGTAATGTACTTGTAAATGTACATCTACCCACTTTCATTAAAGCCGTTTATTATTATTATTATTAACATTGTTATTATTATATTTGTCACTTCCGGTTTCACCGGAAATGGCCACAATAGTCTTTTCTAAATGGACCACCCTGTATGTTTTTACATTTTTGAAATAAAGATCACATTTAGGATACATTTATACTATTTTGAACAATCTACACAGTGTTGTATGAAAATTATTTCGAATTTTAGTTGTCAATCTAGATGGCTGCGAATATGTTAAAATTATTTTTGTTCCAATGTAATTCATATAAAAAATACAAAAACGTCAATATGTCCAATAATACACCATACAGGGTGCTGTAAACTCATGAAAATTGCATTTTTCAAAATAACTAATTAGCTTTATATATTATGATATGGGCCATTCACAAACAAGACCATCACTCTGGGAACTGTAGGTAATATGAATTTGTTTGAGGTATCATTTCTTCTCTATCTTCTCTAGATAGTAATCATTTGTATAGTTACAAATTTATAATTTACTCTTATGTGTTACTATATGTATTATTTGACAGTTGATTTTTAGGTTTCTATCGATACTCATGTGTTATTTGTGGAAAGTCATATAAAAGCAACAAAAGCTTGGTGCGTCATGCCAAATACGAATGCCAAAAGGAACCTGCCCTACACTGCACAATGTGTGACTACAAAGCTAAATATAAGGCTGCCATGAAAAGACATAAACAATTAGTGCACTTAAAACCAGGAAATGACGTATTATCGGATTGTTCCATGTATTCAAGTTGAAACTTTTCTTAGTTTATGTACTTTGTTATTTGGTGCGAGTGGCATGAATTTATTTACATTATGGCTAGAAAGATTCGACATATGCAGAAACGAATTAAACAGATTTCAAGATTTTGCATTACAACCACAGAAGACCTATATCAGAAGTCACGCTCTCACCTCGGTGAGATGTTTTTAATACTTGTTAGTAAATTGGAGTGATGTTGAGCCACCTTTTTGATGGTTCTTTAAGAGAAAAATTTAAATACTGTTTATCGGTAAATAAAGTGAACATCATCTGTTTGTAGCTGCGTTGAATGAGAAATTCTGTTTTTAAAATAATTTATTTGTCTATCTGTTATTTTACCCATGATTTGCTTCCTTATTGGCTAGATGCTGACAGTACTTATAAACAAATAGAGAGTGACACTGTAGTAGGAAATCGTATTGTATACCCAACCGTGCAACATCCTTAAGTTATGAAACATATTCTTTATAAAGAATATGTTTCCTTATAGTACAGGTAATGAAGGGAAAATTTTGTAAAAATCTCGTAAAAATTAGTAAAAGGATCATCTTCGGGATTTAAGTAGGTAACAACCTGTAGAATGGAATGATGCATTCATTTTCACTTCAAAGTTCTCCGGGAAAATTGAAAAAAAATTGGAAAACTTTTTGATTTTTGTTTTTTTTTTGCTTCAGCGGCTAAAATAATGAAAATACAAAAAAGTTTTCGATAAAATTTATAGCTCATCTCTTTCTCTTCGAAAAATGTCTTTACAAATTTTTATCTTGCTTAAGCCGTTTAGGAGATAAATCCAGTTTTCCACTTATAGTTTTGAGCCGCTCCGAAATGCGCGGAAAATGAGAATTCTCTGGGAGTTTCGTACGACCGGACACATTGATCGATAATTCTTACTATTCGGTCACTAAAAAAATTAAAACAACATAAAATTTAAAGAAAAGTCTCAGCTTTAATGTTGAACTAATCACAAAATTCATACACATATTTATCATAGAGAAAAAAGTGTTAGAAGATGGCTTAGTAAACTTTATACAATTGATTTATTCATATCTTCGAGTTTTACGGATCCTACCTATTTATCCTGTAACAATGGGTGCTTTTTCACTGCATGGATTCAATTCCATACACTTTAATCTATATCTTGCGAACATTTCATTGAAGAATGTTGAGAAACAAATAAGTTGTATATGTTTAACTGTATAATTGTACATTTTCTGAACGTGTATGAATAATGTAGACAAACTCAAAAAGTACTGTGCGCATTAAAAAAACTCTAAAATCATTCGAAAGAATATGTTTTATTGTACTTATAATCCAAAAATGAAGACTGTGCTATTATTATTAATTAAGATATAGCGAATTAAATTCCAAAATTTGGAGTTGATTGACCGATGAGAAATATACCCTCTACTATGATAGCATGGCATATTTTTTCAAGCAAAGTAATTGCAATAAAATGTTAGTAGGATTAATATATCATTATATACAAATTTATAAGCAAAATTAATTATCATTCTAACGACTCCCGGCAAAGATATGATTAAATCTGTGGATCAACTATACAAAGTTTACTAAGCCATCTTCTGACACTTTTTCTCTATGATAAATTTTTTTATGAATTTTGTGATTAGTTCCACATTAAAGCTGAGACTTTTCTCTACACTTTGTGTTATTTTCATTTTTTTAGAGGCTCTGAATAGTAATAGTTATCGATCGATAACCCCGGTCGTACGAAACTCCCGGAGAATTCTCATTTTTCGCGCATTTCGAAGCGGCTTAAAACTGTAAGTGGAAAACTCGATTTATCTTCTAAACGGCTTAAGTAAAGACAAAAATTTGTAAAGACCTTTTTTGTAGAGAAAGAGACGAGCTACAACTTTTGTTGGAAACTTTTGCTCCATTTTCATTATTTTGGCCACTAGAAAAAAAAAACAGAAAATCAAAAAGTTTACCAAATTTTTTTGAATTTTCCCGGATCTTGAAAGTGCAAAGAAGGCATCATCTCATTGTCCAGGCTATTACCTACTTAAATCCCAGAGATGATCCTTTTATTAATTTTTGTTACCCTAAATGGATAAATTGCCTGTACTATTACTATAAGCAAACAAATAATAAATAATTCACTTTTAAACAACCTTAAGTTGCTGACAATACTCATAGTTACCCTATTTTTCCCATCGTTAGCACATACAGAACAATAATAAAATTATTAATTAAACTGTAAACTTGTGAAGCATGATCACAACAAAGAAGTGGTTAAAAATACCACTAAAATGATTACCTTAAGCATAAAGACAAAAAATCCATTTTGACGGTGAGCCAGATAATCTCTATTGGTATATATTTTGGGCATTGAAAGTTGAATAAAATATATTTTGATGTAGGAGTATAATTTATTAAAAAAACACTAACATAAATCAACAACTTAACATGGATTTTAAACATATAAATACAGTACTACAGTAGGTTAATAAATTGTTTATTCAAATTTCCAATTTAGCAATTGTTCAAGATGACCTCCATTTTGAACTCTGCACTTCCGAATTTTTAAATTGAAAATTTTGCAACTCTGCAGGAGATATGTTGTCAAATGCCATCCTCACCCGATTTTCTAAATCCTCTCTCAAATTTTAATTTTATCATTTTAATGACTTTACAGCACCCTGTTGTGTGATGTATTATTGGACATATTGACGTTTTCGTATTTTTCAAATGAATTACATTGTAACAAAAATAATTTTAACATATTCGCAGCCTTCTAGATTGACAACTAAAATTCGAACTATTTTTCTGTATTAATCGTTCGTAGTATAACTGTATCCTAGATGTGATCTATATTTCAAAAATGTAAAAACGTACAGGGCGGTCCATTTAGAAAAGACTATTGGGGCCATTTCCGGTGAAACCGGAAGTGACAAATATGGCGGATAGGTCTCAAGAAGTTGGAAATCTTATCTAATTTCACCATACAAAATTATATCCCGATATCTTTAAAAACAAGGAAGTTACACGGGTGACCCACTGTTCGTTAACACCCGGTATTATACTACACTATAATAGTGGTGCTCAAGTTCCATAAGTAAAGAATGAACACTTAAAAAATTATATTTGTTTGGGTACAGGCGTTACTAGTGGCGATAAGGGGCCAAAACTCGAGGAAAATATTACTTTTCCTATTGTCGAATTTGGTCCAATAGCTTCTGGGGTCATTTTACATTACTTATTCTGCTACACCCTTTCTAATGCAATTTTCCATTCACAGACAAGACCATCACTCTGGAAACTCTAGGTAATATGAATGTGTTTGAGGTATCATTTCTTCTTTATTTTATCTAGATTTAGTAATCATTTGTATAGTTACAAATTTATAATTTACTCTTATGTTTTACTATAGATATTATTTGACAGTTGATTTTTAGGTTTCTATCGATACTCATGTCTTGTTTGTGGAAAGTCGTATAAAAACAATAAAAGCTTGGTGCGTCATGCCAAATACGAATGCCAAAAGGAACCTGCCCTACACTGCACAATGTGTAACTACAAAGCTAAATACAAGGCTGCCGTGAAAAAACATATACAATCAGTGCACTTAAAACCAGGAAATGACATATTATCGGATTGTTCAGATTCTTTCATGTATTCAAGTTCAAACTTTTCTTAGTTTATGTACTTTGTGGGAGTGGCATGAATTTATTTATATTATGGCTAGAAAGATTCGACATATACAGAAACGAATTAAACAGATTTCAAGATTTTGCATTGCAACCACAGAAGACCTATATCAGAAGTCACACTCTCACCTCGGCAAGATGTTTAATATTTCTTAGTAAATTGGAGTGATGTTGAGCCACCTTTTTATGGTACTTTAAAAGAAAAATTTAAATTCCGATTAGTTGAATCACTCTTTCATGGCATGATTATTGAAACAGTTGCTCTTTCATCGGTAAATAAAGTGAACATCATCTGTTTGTAGCTGTGTAGAATGAGAAATTCTGTTTTTAAAAGAATTTATTTGCCTATCTGAAGTTATTTTACCAATGATTTGCCTCCTTATTGGGTAGATGCTGACAGTACTTATAAACAAATAGAGAGTAACATTGTAGTAGGAAATCCTATTTTATACCCAACCGTGCAACATCCTTAAGTTATGAAACATATTCTTTATAAAGAATATGTTTCCTTATAGTACAGGCAATGAAGGGAAAATTTTGTAAAACCTCGCAAAAATTGATAAAAGTATCATCTTCGGGATTTAAGGCCTGCTGCACATATATACAGCATGTTGACGACAAACTTGTTTTCGACACGCTTTCGACAAATAATGTCCTTTGAAATTCGAACAGCATTGTCTCGTCGTATGATTCTTGTTTAAAACATGTCGTATCTTGTCTGCGACGTGTTTATTTGATGTGGGTAGCTTCATTAATATCTTAGTGTTATAAAAATAAGGACATGTCGAAGATATGTCGAAAGCATGTCGTAGACAAATGTCGTATAAATGTGCAACCGGCCTAAGTAGGTAACGACCTGTAGAATGGAATGATGCATTCTTTGCACTTTCATTGAAAAAAAAATAGAAAAACTTGATTTTTGGTTTTTTTGCTTTAGCGGCTAAAATAATGAAAATACAGAAAAAAGTGTTCAACAAGTAGCTCGTCGCTTTCTCTACAAAAAAGGTCTTTACAAATTTTTGTCTTACTTAAGCCGTTTAGGAGGTAAATCCAGTTTTCTCCTTATAGTTTTGGACCGCTGCTCCGAAATGCGCGAAAAATGGGAAGTCTCGGGAGTTTCGTACGACCGAACACATCGATCGATAATTCTTACTATTCAGAGTCGCTAAAAAAATTAAAACAACTTGAGAGAGAAAAGTCTCAGCTTTAATGTGAAACTAAAAACAAAATTCATACACATTTTTATCATAGAGAAAAAAATGTTAGAAGATGGCAGTAAACTTTATACAATTGATTTATTCATATCTTTGAGATTTATGCATCCTGCCTTTTTCTCCTGTAACAATGGGTGCTTTTTCACTGCATGGATTCGATTCCATGCACTTTAATCTATATTTTGCGAACATTTCATTGAAGAATGTTAAGAAACAAATAAGTTGTTGTTTTACTGTATAATTGTGCATTTTCTGAACGCGTATGAATAATGTAGACAAACTCAAAAAGTACTGCACGCATTTAAAAAACTCCAAAGCCATTCGAAAGAATATGTTTTATTGTACTTATAATCCAAAAATGAAGACTGTGCTCTTATTATTAATTAAGATATAGCGAATTAAATTCCAAAATTTGTAGGCGATTGATCGATGAGAAATATAAAGATATGAATAAATCTGTGGATCAACTGTACAAAGTTTACTATGCCATCTTCTGACACTTTTTCTCTATGATAACATTTTTTATGAATTTTGTGATTAGTTCCACATTAAAACTGAGACTTTTCTCTACATTTTATGTTATTTAAATTTTTTTAGGGGCTCTGAATAGTAAGAATTATCGATCGATGACCCCGGTCGTACGAAACTCCCGGAGAATTCTCATTTTTCGCGCAGTTTGAAGCGGCTTAAAACTATAAGTGGAAAACTCAATTCGTCTTCTAAACGGCTTAAGTAAGACCTTTTTTGTAGAGAAGAGACGAGCTACAATTTTGGAAACTTTTTTCTATATTTTCGTTATTTTGGCCGCTAAAACAAAAAAACCGAAAATCAAAAAGTTTTTTCAAATTTTTTTGAATTTTCCCGGAACTTGAAAGTGCAAAGAATGCATCATCTCATTCTCCAGGTTATTACCTACTTAAATCCCAGAGATGATCCTTTTATTAATTTTTGTTATCCTAAGTGGCTAATTTGTCTGTACTATTACTATAAGCAAACAAATAATAAATAATTCACTTTTAGACAATATGCATAGTTACCCTATTGTTCCCATCGTTAGCACGCACAGAACAATACTAAAATTATTAATTAAACTGTAAACTTGTGAAGCACGATCACAACGAAGAAGTGGTTAAAAATACCACTAAAATGATGATTACCTTAAGCATAAAGACAAAAAATCCATTTTGACGGTGAGCCAGAAAATCTCTTCTGGTATAGGTTTTCTGTGTCGTATTCTCTGGAAGCATTTACCTTGTAATTTCTGGAACTAAAACGCACCTTATCTGTCTACATCTCGAGTGCTAACACTGACCTGAGCTGAAATCGGTCTTTCTGTTGGAGATAGCATTTTAGAGGTGTTTCAGAATCTCATGAGCCGCGAAATGCGCAAAAGGCAAAGTTTAATCTGAGTTATAAGTATGTTTTTGAAGACACTGGAGGCTGCCTTGCTGTATACATAAACAAGAGCTCGGGATAAATTGTAAACAATAAATATAATATTTTTAAGAAGTGTAACTGAGTCAACAGGACGGATTATGTCTCTGCGCATATGAAGGTCACGGCTCATGAGGTTTTAAAACACCTCTAAGCAAAGTTTACTTTTAAGATTTATTTAATGTTTTGGGTATTGAAAGTTGAATAAAATATATTTTGATCTAGGAGTATAATTTATTGAAGAAACACAATACATATGTACATTTAAAACACAGTATTAATATAACATAAACATAACAACTTAAAACAATGTATTTATCACGGATTTTAAACATTTTAGGCAGATATCAAATATATCACAATAGTCTCATAAATGCTACATATTCTATGTATTTCATGAAACGCACTCCAAGAGGCGCACGCCAATATTCTTGACTAAAGATGACGGTGTCGGATGATTAGGGGTCGAGTTTGAGCTCCTTGCCCCAATCATCGCTGTAGAGCTGGATCGACCTCGTAAGGGGTGGACCTGCATTTTCGCCTGTCCGCAAATGCGGACGCTGTACGCGATGTTAGCAGACCTCTCCTGATCCTGGTTGTTGGACCCTGCCAGCTGGGTCGTTTCTTCTGGCGCTCTTCTGTCTTAGTCTTCTTTCTTCGCTGAATGCGGGCTCTCGGGAACGCATTTCGTTTGTAGTGAGAGGGAACGGCTGTTGCAGAGCCCTCTCGGAGTTTAGAGGGGTTTGGGGAGTGTTTACTAGTCTGAAGTCCAGGGTGCCAATTGGTATCATGTGCTTCGATTTCGTCGGAAGTGTGAACTGTGTAGTCCAAGGATTGTGTTCTGTCAAAGACGCTTATTTTAGCGTTAAAAAATTCTCCGATTCTCTTTATCGTGTAGTAAAGTTGCATACTAAACGTAAGTTCGGTATCAAGTTACAGGTCCTTGGTTTTAACTTTGGATCATTTATTTTGTATATAATTGCATTTTTTTATACTAATATAAGACATTAAACATGTATTCATATTAAAATACAATTTACTTTCAAGTATGAATTGATATTATTGATGCGCTTCATCAGTGACATTTTAGTGTATGTCCGTGTTACTCTCAATTTTTGACACACCCTTGGTAAATTCTTGTGAAGACTTCATTGACTATTACCAGTGTCCTGTTAACATTTTGAACAACTTGCTTCACGCCAGATCCAGATAAAAACATTATAGTATCATCCTCAAAGAGGTGTATTTTGCACTTTTTTTCATGAATTAGGAATGTATCATTAATAAATAGCGTGAAAAACATAGGTATTAGCACGCTACCGTGTGGAACTCCGTATTTAAAAAAATTCGACCTAATATTACTTATTTTGGTTTATTGATTACGTTAATATAAATCGGACCTAAACCATTAATTCACCGCGTCAAGTGATGCTGAATTTCAAATTGATGCGATATCACGAAAAGATTATTCTCCAAGGAACTGGGTTTTAAATCGTTTCGCCATAATTTAGTTCCAATAATAATGAAATTCACGAGTTAGACTTTTTCACTTTGACTAAGTTTTAAAATAATTTATGAAAACTCTACTTTGTTACACCGCACTTCTAAACAATCATTTAAAGTGGCACTGTCATAATTTTGTGGATAACCAGTGTTCTAAAATGTACTTGTTTTAGGTAATTTCTGTTGTGGAACCTGTGGAAAAGCATACAAAGTAGCCAGATCACTATGGAGGCATCAAAAATACGAATGCCAAAAGGAACCAGCATTTAGATGCATCGTATGCCCTTACAGGGCCAAGCACAAAGCGAGTGTGACAAAACACATAGCCAATGTACATACCGACTTACATATTGAGATCCCATAATTCTATATTGATGAGAATTGGTAATGTTGATATGTTGCGAAGCAAAGTAATTCAAAGTATTTTATACATATTATTGTATCATGATCCTAACACTAAAGAGGAGATACGCTCTCGCGCAGAAGTTCTCTGACTGCGGTTTCGCCAATGACGTCAGTCGGTGGACAAAATAACCACACGTGCTGGTTTGCACGCTGGTAGTGGTCTTTGAATTAAATTTTCGCATTTGTTTGTCGTGGTTATTGCCGGTTTAGATTTGTGTTTATGATTATGATCAGCGAAGGCTCTTAAGGAGTTTTGAATAGCATGCTGTGACATTTCTTGAACAGTCATCGATCTTCCAACTCTTTCTAACGACTGAGGTTGGATCTTATAGCAACAGATTTTAACTGACCTCGAAAAAAATAGTCTAAAGGATTGAAATCTGGCGATCATGGTGGCCATTCAATATGTTCTCGACCTACTCATCTCTGTGGAATTATTTCATATAGGTATTGGCGCACGTCAACTTCATAGTAAGGTGGAGCTCCATCTGGCTGATACTAATTTCATCTGAGAGTCGTTCTGAAAATTTTTCACCTATAATATCTTAGTTGCCTTAATTTGGCAATATTCCATCTTTAACAAGTAATAAAAAATCGTATACATAATATTCAAAACTATCCAGAACTATTCACAACTATCCACTGTAAGACAATTTGTACTGGCAGAACGCCAATTAAATTATATGGCCTTTGTACACCATCTCTTCTTTCTACATGATTTTTATATATTTACCATAAGAGACTATCTCAGATCTCTACTGGTAATGTATATGTAAATGTGGCATTAGCAAGCGACTGCCGTCAACTCGATCTGATAACTTCCATCGGGTGACGACAACTAATATATTGATAATTCTCCTAAATGACTCAATTTGGACATGTCCAGCGAATGACGTTACAGGCACACCCAGTCTATGTTGGATCTCATCTGTATGAATTCCAGCTTACGCTTGGTAGCGTATTTCCTCTTTAATTACAGAGTAATCGATGAGGAAAGGTATTAAATATAATAGCATGATGTTGTATATTGAAAATATGTCTTGGACAATTCTGTGGCTGATAATAGAAACATAGTTGAAAATTATTATTGAGTTTGTTTCTTGTGTTAAGCTTTCGGTATCTATGTTTGGTAAGAAATATGATTACTTTTTATATCTATGGCCTATCCATAATGTGAAGTTCAGCATAGGCAAGGCAACTAGATCAGTGGAGAAATATGCGACAAATGAAGAGATCTTTTTAATAAGCAAAAGTAAAAGCTTTTCTTGGGCAATCAGCATCAGCCAATTTGCCAGAAATAACTGACTACTCATCACCATTTCAGTGTAACGCTCTTTTGGTGGATTGAAGCTCACTAGTTGGTTTAAAATAGTGCCATTAGACTATAAACAAGATGGAACAGTCATCTGATCGACTTCAATTCTACTAGCTTTATCCGTAAACAAGATTACCACTAAGAAAGAAGAGTTGGCTGATTGCTGACCGATCTAGTGCGGTATTCTTATTCTAGTATTCTTAAAACTGGTTATCTATCCCGCTTGCTTGTTTATATCTGGTTCCATAGCTTCGATGAGGACATTTTAGTGACTACACTTAAACCAAAAGCTGACAACTATGTCACCTCTTGATTTTTCCTCATTAAGTAATTTGTCTAGTCGGCACTCACGATGGTATAATAGTTCATCTACTGAAGTTTCCTCTGCCTCTTCGCAAAATCTGCATGCTGCATCCTCAGATCCATTAGACTCAAATGTCTATTAAGGCGACAGTGCCCGGTTGTATGTATGTCCTAGCATTATGTTATTGGTCTTTCTATTATGACTTAGTAGGTCTTCCGTAAATTTTGTCGATCGTTCTTTGACTCTTTCTATCGCAGCAAACTCCTCCACCATTCTGTATATTTGTATTGTATCCATTTCTTAATGGATGTTCGTGTGCATACCTTAGCCACATCGCAAACAGATTTGTGTTTTATTAATGCTTTATACGCGCCTTCTCTAGCCAGTGCGTGAGCCTCTTTATTTCCCTATCCATTGTTCCCGGTATTCACGCCATTGTCACTTTATTTTGACTTCCTGGATTCATAAGGGCATTTCCATAGTCTTAGACCGCTCTCGAATCAACCAGAAAAGAACCAATTTGCCTTTAGCGATGCTTGGCTATCGGGAAACATGGCAATGATTGGTTGACATTTCCTTGCCTTATTAATTTATTTATACACCATCTGCATTGTAGACATTTCTGCTGAAATATTGCGGCGTATTTTCTTGGACTTATTGGGATTTTTGTCTAGTATTTTATTCTAGAACATTTTAATTTTAATCATCCTCTGATGATGCTAATGTGCGAAATGCGTGTCGAATGTTGTGTTGAAGAGTATTGGTGTTTGTGGAAACTACGTCTCTCGAGGCAGCATCATATTGAAAGTTCCAGCTACCCCCAGGACTGTGAATTTTTATTTAAGTTATACCTTGGAACAATAGTGTCAGTTGGTATTCCTAGATGGGGTCTGATTACAACGTTGAGTACTTCTGGTGCACTATTCCGTGCTGCTGTCTTATTGGTGTTGAGCCTTACATTAGCTTTGGTTCTTGAATCAATATATGTAATGGTCGTAGGTTCAGGAGGGCTTCCAATGCAGCTGTGAGGGTATTTTTGGTGTTCGTGGCGTATAGACAAGCAAGCCTTTGGCCGCCACTTATGTTTCGAGGTATACCTATCACAATGCAAAGAAAGTACAGTCTACCAACTAGACGTATTTGTGCAATATTCAGAACTGATCTTGTTGCCTTACCCGCACCAAATTTTGACATTCACCATCTGGTTTGAAATTTCTACCTGGTTTAATTCTCCTAGAGAAAAGATCTCTTAATTATCTCGTGCTTAATTTTCTTCATCTGTTAGAGGTTTATGGAGGATTCCAATTCCTCCAATACATTTTTTAAAATAGCATCCGCATAAAATATGGATAGACTATTTTATTTTGATCCGTGTTAAACGATATTTTGCTGGCATTACAGCATTACAGAAGTACAATTAAATGCCATTATTTAAAAATATATTTATTACATTCAAGTGGTTGTTAAAATAGAGAGTGGCAAGAGAGATGCTTCAAGAATGTACGAATATCACAGCCCCACAAAAAAGTTTTTGATCAGGATGACTGACCATGGTATTTCTATGTATTTTTTGACGTTGAATCCGAATTCGAGGTGAAATAAATTCGTATACCCTTTTAATTCCCGTGTAGAGGCAAAGGCATTCCTTCAATAAGGTACATTTATGAATATAAGTACCTATCATTAAAGACTGAATGGGAACTTTTTATCTCTGGTACCCTTCTTCGGCGAGGGAGTAACAATTCTCGGGGGTAACAATTCCCTTCTGGACAAAGAACTGCGTTATAGACGCTTCTAGCTTACACGCTCTTGAGAATGCAAGGGAGATCTGGGAGAGCAAGTGTTTTTACTGCAGATTGGTCGCAGTGCATTAAAGAGAAAGTCCTTCAGTTGCCTTGGTTGCGCCTTGTGAGGGGCGAAAACTACCCCGCAAACCCCAAAAAGGGTTCGCATGTAACATATTTTGATACCTAAATATTAAAACATGTTATTCCGATGCGAACGGCAGCCGATTTTTGGTGGAGAGCATAGGGCCATGGGTTAGGATTGTGTGAACACTCAAAAGGGCGCCACCGGCTGTATGTTACGTAATGTGATTTAAATAATTTTGCCAGCACGGAACAAAATTAAGTTACTAGCAACCATGCGATGGAATACTCAAAATATATCTGTGATATCAAAACACTGCTTTACTCTATTAAATCTCAAAAATTAAGCAAATATCAGGAGTACCAGTGCAAACAATGAGAACATGTAGACATTAGACATTTATTACAACACACATGAGATATACAACAATAAAAAACAAGTAGTTTCACTATTATTCCCTAAACATGATCTGTATATGCAAAAGAAATTCAAAATTGCATGAATGACCCCCTCTAAAATTACTTCAGTGATTTGACCTCTTTTTATAGAAATGCAACTACGATATGTGACATAATAGACGGTAAATTGTATCACGTGGCACCAAGCGCTACTTACAGTAAAAAATCTTAAGATATTTCATCATGCCAGGCATGTAGTTGCCATATCGTTATGCAATTTACTCTAATATTTCAACAAAAAATCACTGAATCAAACTATAACAATTTCTATAAAATTATGTAACTAAAATGTAACAATAAAACCTGATTGGAGCCTTGGCGTTTCCTCTGACGACTACAGCGTGACCTATCACCACTTCCTAAGATGTTCTCTACGTTGCTCACGACTACGACTCCGCGTCGCTCCCAAAATTCGGCCCAAATCTCTTGGAGACTGCTGTGGACAACTTTCCAACCAAAACTTCTCAAAATGTCAGCAGAACCCACATAAACCAAACATCTGAGTAATAGACTTCCTCCTATTACTCCTCTAAATGCAGGGCCCCCTTACATAACCAAAATGGCAGCACCATTCATTCTGAACATAAACCTCTCCAAACATAACTTATTTTCAAAGTGCCAGTCCCTCCAAACACTCTGTAATATTTACAATAAATAATAACCAAATAAAACACCAACTAAGTAAAATAAAAGCTTACCTCCTATAGAGAGTATTACATAACCACCGAAACACGTGGCGATCGGATTACGACAAGCAACAGAATTCCTTCCTGGAACTTACAAAATGCTTCTGGCAGGACGGTAAAGAAACACTGGGTACATCAAATCAAATCCCTTTTCAGTGTCAGCGATGTAAAACCCAAATTCTTCACTACAAAACCGGGACCGCCGCCATTCCGCTCTCTCGTCGCTGTCGATTCGTGGCTGTCTCAAAGACTAATCCTCGACGGAAATCCGCTTGACAGTTCCTCTGCGTTGCCAACTTGAACATCTAGAGAACACTTTCTCTAGCAAATAAAAATGCGCCAACAAAAAGGGCTTGTAATTTAAAGACTGAATTACACCATTGTGTAATATGCCAACAACAAGAATATGTGAGTAACACCTCCGACTCAAAAATAATACATAAAAGAAAACACGCTTTCTTTCCTTGTTGAGAATTGCAGATATGCAACCTGCTATGCCCCTTTGAAGTACGAGTGGTTGCCTATCAAACAAATGAACTAATGGGTTAATCTACTGTATTCAAACTGAAATTATTAATGTAGCTTTTTCAAATGCTACACGGAAAACTTTTGGAACCGGAAGGATGCACTTTGAGGTTTTTAATTCTAAGAGGGAAGGCAAACGGGAATTCATCTCTGTAGATTTGTTTTGACTCTAGCACTCAATATATTTATTGAGTGGAAAAGGGTCTTTTAGAGAAACAGGTATGACTGAAGATAAAATGGGGTTTATGAATGAAAAATATATGAAATATAGGTTGTGTATGTATGACGCAGTTCTACGCCCAGACGGGTATAGAAAGGGTGTAGAAGGTGCCTCAACCCCTTGGGGAGAATCGTTACCATCCATTCATTCCTTCATCATAGGTATTTACATTCATGAATTTACCTTAGTGAAGGGATGTTTTTGCTACACGAATTGGATTTGGATTCGAATTGAGCGTCGAAAAATACATAGGACCATGGTCAGTCATCCGAATCAAAAACTGTTTTTTTGTAGGGCTGTGTATTTTATTAATTTTGCATATTTGGTTCTTCTCGCCGTGCATATTTAAAATTAAAAATAATTTCTGAATGAAAAGGTCTTTTATATAGCCTATTTATGTATTTGAATCATTGTTGCCTATAACAGATCCAGGAATATCGTCGGAGGACTACTGGTCTATTATACATAAGTATACATTGTCCATATTGTAGTTTAAATTGTATAGTATAATATATTTCATGTTCAGTGAGATTAAATTATAATTTAATAAACTTTATGTTGAATAATTTTTCTTTTTATATTTCTATTTTTTTGTAAAATAAATAAAACTGTATAATATACGACTTTTTATTATACGTGGTAAAAAACAAAAGTAATAATGCTTCTTTTTCAGATATGCGATACCAATGTCCAACCTGTACCAAATCTTACACCCTAATAAAAAACTTGCAGAGGCACGTCTCAGTAGAATGTGGAAAAGAGAAGAGATACAAATGCTTATTTTGTAGCAATACTTATTATTATAAAACTGATTTAAGAAAACATGAATTTCGTATGCACAATTTTGTTGCTTATCAATCGGGCTTTCCATCATGTACTACAGTGTACAGAAAGTAGCTTTGGGGGGAAATAAAAAACGATTTAATTAAATTCCATTTAACAAACTTACCACGGAACACCTAAGCGAAGGAGCGATGGTAGGTGATGGCAGGGAGAACTTCACTTCCGGTTGCCAGGTATTGCAATCGATGTAAGATATGGCAACCTATTTTCTTCTGTCAATGTAAGATGTCAGCTCTAGTTTGATGCTAATTTTATGCTTTAACTCTATGAGCGTTATTACTGCATTAAGAATAAACTGATTTTTGAAGCTGTGGAGTTATTAAACTATTTCCTCTTTCTCCGTTGAATTTTTTCATTTTACGAGCAGCCCGACTTTTCATTTTTGAGCCAGCTGAAATCTTTCAAGGCGTTCCTCTGCCACGTTTGATAATAGGTTTTTTATCAAGTGCTATTTCTTGCCAGTTATAGGCTTCTTAAAAATTCAAGAAATTAAATCTTTTATTTAAATCTTCTACTTGCATGTGATTATGCTGACTCAGTGGCGCAGTGCTTACACGTTAGACTTGCGACCACGAAGTCTCGGGTTCTAATTCTGTCCAGGGCATAGATGCTTAGAGGCGTTCTAAATTGCTACCGAAACTGTAGCAGTGGGCTCGACCGCTGTTGAGTAGCACATGTCTAGTCGCTATTATCTATCCTGAGTTCGAGTCTCAGTTGCGGCAGGTGGAAATGTCGCCGGGAATGGTTGTTGTGTTGTTGTCTATGTGTATATGTCCTGATTGAATGATAGAATGGCTATAACTAAACTCCGCCAGAACGTTAATATAAACAAGTTAACCAGTATACTTCGCCGATTTACTGCACTTTTTATATAATTGTTGCACATTCTATAGAATACTCTTCGCAATTTTTTGTAAGTAATAAATTTTTAAGGCAGCGGTTGTTGAATTACAAAACATAAAGAAATTGATTTTTTGACATTTCAATAATTAATAACTTTTTGTTTATTGTTCAATAATGTTAAAAAACGATAGGGTTCCTACTCTACCTAACTTACTGTCTAGATTTCAATACAATCGGACTTTTCATTCTTAAGTTATTGTGCTTACAAGAAACGTGACGGACGGACAGACAGACCGACGGTCATTTTGACAATTGTTCAGAATTCGATCACTAACAGTGATGTATTTTTTTTTCTATGAGCGATATTACCTGTTTTAGAAATGTACCGACCCAATGCAATATAATATTCGTTTTTTATTTGCAAAGTGTATAATAACATGTTAAAAAATCATGCCAAATACTATGCAAATCTTTACCTATAACTGGTTTCTCTGTGTTTTCTTTTTCAATTCTTTGGCCATTCAGCCACGATTGGTTTATTATTTTACCTAACCTAACACGAAAGAAAAAAAAAACAGACAGTACTTGGGACAACAAGAAAGGATAAACTGGAACACACACTTCACGCCAAGGTTCAAGTCGACTTTTTTTACAACAAGGTAATCAACGGTAGACAGGTTAACCCACAAAGGATTTGTAACATGAGGAAACTACAGCTAAACTAAATGAAATAAACTAATTGAATTTTACGTTTAGTATTTAAATTCTCTAACTCTAATTTTTAACTTAATCTTAAAAAACTGCCTATTTCCTGACCAATGGAAATATTCCAAAGTATGTCCCAACTTCAAAAAGGGAAACAAACTAGATATTGAGAACTTCAGACAATCTCTGTAATTTGTAAATTCTGTAAAATCATAGAAATATTACTTCGTGATAGAATATATCATTCAATTAACACCAAAATCTCTATTAATCAATATGGATTTATGAAAGGGCGTTCAAAAACAACAAATTTATTCTGTGTAACTCAATATATTTCTGAATCCTTAGATGAACGTGGGCAGGTAGATGTCATATATACCGATTTCTCCAAAGCATTTGATAGACTTGATCACCAGTTGTTACTTAATAATAAATTAGAAAAAATCGGCTTCTCATATTCTTTGCTCCTTTTGTTTAAATCTTACTTAATGAATAGGAGTCAGTACGTTGCATTAAATGGGTTCAAATCGATCGAATTTGCTGCCACATCTGGAATTCCCCAGGGATCTATTCTGGGGTCCTTGTTTTTTAACATGTTTATTAACGACATAGTGAACGAAATTAATTTGCCTCACCTTTTATATGCCGACGATCTAAACATTTTCACAGTAATTGATGAAATCGATGACTGTTTTTAACTTCAGACTTCTCTTGACAAAATAAACACCTGGTGTATAGTAAATAAATTATTCATGAATCCTAGTAAATGTAACGTAATGTCCTTTTCTTTAAAAACATCACCTTTTATTTTTGATTACAGGTTAGATAATGTCGTACTTCAAAGACCTATAACATTTCGCGACCTCGGCGTAACTTTTGATAGTAAATTATCCTTCACTAATCATATCGATACTAGTGTGTCTGAAGCCTCCAAAGCCCTTGGATTCATCGTTCGCACTAGTCGAGAGTTCACTAATACTGATACTCTGAAAATTCTTTCTTTCTATCAATCCTTCGTCAGATCGAAACTTGAGTACGCATTGCTAATTTGGAGTTCCAGTTATGATGTTCACAAGAATAACTTGGAGGCAGTTCAACGTAGATCTCTTAAATGACTGTGGTTCAAATCCGACGGCACCTATCCAGTGATTGGTTTTCCGCAAAGTAACTTGCTTGAAAGATATCCTATGACTACTCTTGAGCTTGAACTTTTCTCAAGTATTTTTGTTGAAATTACTGCACAATGATTTTGACGCACCCGAAATAATTAGTAAGCTTAATTTTCACATTCCCAGATTAATCTCTCGTAATCACCAAGTTTTCTATTTACCTACGCCGCGTACCAACGTACTAAATAATTCACCTTTACATACGATTTGCAGTACTTCTAACAAATTATGTAGCGACTTCAATATTTTTAATTGCAGCCTTAGTGATATAAAACAAAATGTTCTGAATTAAATAACCAGTGAGTGTCTTTGTTTTTTTTTTTAATTTACTTTGAATCACATATGTGTATATATGTATATATAGTTTTTATATTTAAACATTTCCCATGTTATTTTTTTCTCTCTCTTCGTATCATTAGTTATTCATAGTTCGTACATTTAAGTAAATTTTTTCTTCATTTTACTTTCTTTCTATGTTGTTGTATATTATGTAATTAATGCTTTGTATGCCTTTATTCTTGTTCTGTAATTGGGCATCTTACCTGTTGAACAGTGTATGCAATAAATAAATAAATAAATAAAGAGTCATAGAATATCGTTCTTAAACGGTGATGAGGTAACAAAGAGATGTGTCGCATTATGGCGATGAAATATGATTATATAATAGTTTTTGCAATAATAAACTGGTTTGCACGAGCGCGTGCGTTATGATGGCATTGAAGAATCCAGTGTTTTATATCATCCAGGTATCCACTGCAATCACAAATGGGTATCTCTGAGAGCTGACAGAATTGACAGCTTCATGTCCCTCCCATCTCACATATTTAATATTAATATTTCTGTTTGTATGACTTCTACAGACCAAAGAGGAACTTGGTAGCTTGTTGATTTTGCAATATGTATAGTTGTTGCTGTTATATACTTTGGTCCACTTTTCTTCCCATACTTTTTCATATTTTCTTTGACCACTGGAACTGCATCAGAGTGAGGTAGACTATCAATTAAATCACCATTATTACATGCAGTCTTCGCTAGTTTGTCTACTGCATATTACGTCTTATATCAGTGTCCCTTAACCAGTATAAATGTTACATTTTTATCAAGGCGTTTTAACTTGGCTTGCTTCTCCATAATTTATACTATAATAGAATTTGAGCATACATGCTTTGGTGGGTTAGAAATAGCGGTCAATACTGAGATCGAATTAGTCATAATTATAAGTTGAAATTATCGCTGTTACACAAAGTCCAATCTAAAGCTTTGCTTATTCCAATAGATTCTGCGATATATAATAGAGCACATATTGTTTAATTTAAACCGAAACTCTTCTTGGGTGTTTTGAATGTGCGCAGCACACCCAACACCTTTACAGGATTTGAAACCATCTGCGAAAATTGTACAAGGGGTGTATATCTAGATATAATTTCCTGCAGAATTAAGTTGTTTCCAGTCGTATTTGAGTTTAATGACCATATACTGGAAAAAGTAAATATTTTACATAGAATTAGTGAAGAGCAAATTAGACATTTTACTGCTAGCATCATATTCATTCGCCATAACAAAGGTATCTGCCATGGTTTCTCCTTTGCATTTGCGGTTTTTATATTGATCTGTTAAAACTCGGTAATTTATTTCATATTAATAGTTTAGACTGACAGATAGTCATATTTAGTATATCATTTGCTCCCTCTAGGCAATCATTGGCATCATTAGACCTACTCCATTCATCACACTTATACTTTATTCTGGCTCTATCTCGTTATTAAGTTTTCGTGTAAAATAATCAGCTGCAGTTTTTGGACTAATATTAGTAGAAATATACTTCTTAAATTCTGTAGTATCATTGAGACAACCATCTGCCGAGCGACTCCCTTGATATGCTTTTCTGACACTGCATATTCCTCAAGAAATGGCTACAAAACGATTTGTATACCCTGGCGAAACCTCTCGCAAAAGATTTTTGAATTGAGCGTTCGTGGACAAGTATTTAAGCCCCAATAAATTAGGCTTACTTGGAGGTTTACATTTTCAATTAGTAAGTCTGGATACGCTGAACTTGCAGCTGATCCTACTGTAGAATTTCTAAATTTTGCGTTTATGTAGGTCACAGTTTGTTCATCTTCCTCCTCATAATTTTTGAAATTTATTTTTATAATTTTAGGTTGCAGAAAATAAATGTCTTTCTTCGCTTACTTCATATGATAAGGTTTCTTCCATTGTATTATCTTCAACTGGCTCTGTATTCTGTCCTTTTCTTAGAGTTTTTTTAAATATTTTATTGTCATCCAGTTCTGGGTTCTATTATTAATTGTCTTAAAAAACACTTCATCATCACTTTCAACAATTTTCATTACTTTGCACCCACCAGTTCTTTCTTTTAATGAAGACAGACGTTCTTTTTTTTAATAAAGACTTAATAACAAATAACAAAAATGTAAAATAAATATTTACAATTATGTATAGGAGCCCTAAGAAGCACACCAATAAACAAGCTAATTATTATACTCTTAGCCGATTTACTACACTTGTATATAATTGTTGCACATTCTATAGGATACTCTTCGCAGTTTTTTTTTGTAAATGATAGTTTTAAACCCTTTTTTGTTTAATTACAAAACAAAATTTATTTTTCATTTAAAAAATTAATATTTTTTTAATTTATTGAGCGATTTTGTTCAAAAATAGGGTTCTTCCTCTAGCTAACACTAACTTACTTTCCAAATTTCAATACCATCGAACTTTTCGTTCTTAAGTTATCGTGTTTACAAGAAACGTGACGGACGGACAGACGGACGGACGGACGGATGGACAGACAGACAGACGGACGGACATTTTGAAAGTTGTTCAGAATTCGATCACCAAAACAGTGATATGAATTATTTTTTTTCTACGAGCAATATTACCGGTTTTAGAAATGTGCCGATCGAATGCAATATACTCTTCCTTTTGTATTTGCGAAGAGAATAATAGTTTGCTTGCTGAATGTGGAGAAATCCCAATAGAAACCAGAAGAAACATCCTCTGTTCCAAATTTATATTAAAAATACATTCAAAAGATAGAAACTTAGTACAAGGTATCCACAATTTATTCAGTTTGGACTTGACAACCAAATATTGAGCAGAAAAGAAAACCATGCCGTTAGTACAGATATATAAGGAATAATTGCCTTACACAGATCAGATCAACTAGAGCGACATTTCCCCAATGTATGAAATAAATAACATAATAACAGGCTAGCGTCCTGGCTGAGCTTATCCATATTTATTCGACCAGTCAACCAGGACACGTACACATAGACATCAATACAACAACCATTCTGCCTCGGTATCATATTTAAAATAGTACTAACATCCATACCATATATCTGAATCCGAGACTCCGTGGTTGGTTGTTTCAGTATTCTCAAAGACATTGGCAACATTTTTTGAATTAGACAGTAGAGCTACTTTCTGTATTCTGTATGTTTTTAGTTGGCATCAAAATTTGTTGTGTACCATATTAGTAACGGGTACTCACATTTTCGTGATTGTACCGCGTTATAACGAAAAATGAGGACGACTTTTAATTTCGTTAATTTTCCCATCGTTCTTTCTTACAGCCCAGTTATCAAATGATTTAACCTCAAAAAAAGTAAATATCGTGTTTTTTTTAAAACTTTTATTAATAATTACATATTTATTCATATTTAAAATTTTAACCTAGCCAAGAACTACTTATTGTTTGCCTAAATAAATACCGACGATTCTTTTTCATTCTTCCTTTTCACACTTCATTTTATGTATTAAAAATTATGTATTTTCAAGAGTACATAAGATGACGTTATCCATGTGACTGCCAAGAACACAGTATCTTATCATTACTTATTAATTTATTTTTATTGTAAAAACATGTGGCAATTTTCGTTGAGTGTATTATATCAAAATAATAACCAAGCACAAGGAAAGCGAATAAGTGTACCAATTTTTGACCCTCTTATTATTATTTAATTTCAGACACAATGTTGTTCTTAAATTTTACTCTGATGTAATATAATTAATATTATAATTATGTAACTGAATTTTGTAAAAAATATATATTTTTAATACATTTTGTTATAATAAAAGTTGTATTCTGTTAATACTAAAATATCTAACTGATTTTTAATACACCCCCAAAGGTCCTTATTTTCGAAGGTAGGATTGTTTTCGCGGTATCCTCCAAATTGATTCCACTTGATGAAAGAAAAAGCTTGTATAGTTTCAGCCCGACGGAATAATAGGAAAGGGTGGCCCCGGACCCTTAAATAATAAAATGAGCATCTATGTGTATAAGAAATCGATTTTATCATTAACTCTTATGATTTCGATTTTAGACATGACAAACAAAAGTTGCAGATCTAGTCGAGGAGATCATTTTTCATGTAAAAAGTTTTTTCATTCTTCCAAAGGTTTCCGAGAAAAACTAACGTCAACGGTATACCGCTAGTTACATTCAATACCGATACCTGGCTGTATAAAAACTTACGCTTGCAATGAGAGAAAATTATGCTGTTTGCGAATTACTTTCTCCAAGCGTTAGCCCTTGATACCATAGCGGTTAATAGGTTATTGAATATGTCCAAAATTAAGGGGTAGGAAGGAACAATATCGTTAAAGGGTTTCATTTGTTTTTTATGTTAGTTTAACATCTAAAAACGATAATTTCACACAAAGTGCTACTGAATTCCGCGGTGTGCTTTTGAGAGCCATCCGAAGAAGCCCATCTTTTAGTTTTTTTCAAAATAACTCAAAAACAATGCAATGTATCCCGCACACCATACATGGGTTTTCTGCCCCAGGTCAAATTTAATCTAATTCATGTAAAAATGTTCTTTTTAACCCCTGAACTAATGTTCAAATACAGCCAAGGTCCGAAAAGGTTGCCGTTTTAAGATACGGTGCCCTAAAGATCGGCTCTAAGAGAAGTTTTTTATTTTGAAAAACAGTATCACAACCTTGTTCTTGAATTGAAAAAACTCTAGCGAAGCTCTTGAAGACCCACGGTGTCATTAACACGAGTAAATGGTGTTATTTAAGATTTAATTATGGAGTTCTGAATTTCCATAAAATCAAAGCCAACTTAAAATTATTTTTTTTTTTTCAATTTAAAAACGTGTTTGTTAGTATTTATTCAAAAATATAATTTCTGCGTTCAATTAAGTTTTCTCTTGAGTGTTTTTGCTATATAACCGTCGATATTTTATATATCATATAAATGACTTATCAAACAATCAACTTCTTGTTTCAAAGAGTTACGTCTTGCTGAAATAAGTTTTCTTTTCAGTATAAAAAGCTTTGTTTTTGCCGCAAGAAGATGAAGTCGAGCAGATTTTTCTTATGTCTTAGAAACAAACAAAAAAAGTTAAATGTTCATCCGTATGCTGAAAATTGTAGAGTGTCTTTCTCCTGCTCGCATGGAAAGCAGCATGTATTTAATAGAAAAATATTTGTCACACGGAAAAAACTATCTTCCTGCGGTAAGAAGATTATCTTCTTGCTGCATGATGAAAACTTATTTCAGCAAGAAGAAAGTCCTTGCAGCATGAAGTAGATTATCTGAAGTAATTTTTTACATGATACACATATTGACAGCTACATTTTGAGAAGCTCATACTCTAGCAAAAACACTAAAGGGAAAAGTTAATAGAATACATAAATTATATTTTTAAATAAATACCTACTAATACGTTTTTAAATTAAAAAAAAAACTTAAAGATGGCTTTGATTTTATGGAAAATCTTAATTTTACACTAAATTTAAGTTGCCTTAGAACCAGTAGCGACAGCAAAAGTAGAAGTTTGTAAATTAATATTGGGTGTTATCCTCAAAATTAAAGGCGATTAAGGACCGGTTGATAAAAGCGAGGACAAAAGTTATCCTATGGTTAAAGCCTATGCCTATGTCTATACTTTAACCATAGGATAATTTTAACCTCGCACTGATAAATCGGCCTTAGAGCTAATATTATAGTAGCGTACCTTTCATCTGTATTACTTAAATGCATAATTTGTAATATCGGCTCATTTAAGCTCAAAAATCAACAGAGCCGACAGTTAATGTACAGTGATAAATAATCCTTATAGACGACCGTAATTAAAGCAGGAAATGACCGCTCGTGACTCAACCCTTGCACTTTGTTAGGTGTATAACCAAATACAGCCAGTCTGTCAGTCACATCTCAAAGGTTTCACTACTTACACGCGAACTTAGTGCAATTGTAAACTTTACTTGTTAAATTTTTATTTTCTTCTGATTACACGTTTTTCTTGGTTGCACACGAAACCGTCTTATTTAATATAAAACCGTTGTTATTGATTGACGTTTAACACTTCACAAAATACGATTGGTCACTAGTATATGAGAGAAATATTCCTCGATGTGTGTTTCTTTTATATAGTGCAGTAAAAAAGCATTTTAATTTGCACAGTATGGGTACATAAAGATTTATAATTTTATCCTGTTTGGGGAATCACCGGGAGTATATTCCTGTTTTGGGCCTCGAAAACGTTGTGCTACTTTTTTTTACAAACAATTGAAGTTTTTCTTACCTCGTTTTTCGAGTTTAAAATGTGAATATCTCCGGTTTAATAAGTTGGATCGGGGCAAAGTAAAAACCAGTTTCTTCGTAAGTAATAAAATTGCCAATAAATCCTGGTTGGTTTCAAGCCTTACGTACATAACCTACAAAACTGAAAACTCGAGAAAAAAACAGTATTTTTTTCATTTTAGTGCCCAAGACCGTCAACTAGACCAATTTGTATAAAACTTTCAGCAAGTATACTTTTTGATGTAATAAAACGACACTGAAAAGTTGGTGTCAATATATTGAACCCATTGGCCAAAATTGCATTTGTTATCCAAAATATGAAATGCCCGCCATTTTATGCCATTAAGTTCAAAATGAAAAAAATATTTTCAAAATGTACATCTCGACGCCAGCTTTCGAATGCAATTAAAAGGAATGTTTTTAAATGCAATTTTATTTTTATTTTTTTTTTTATAACTCGAATAACAACAATTGCATTTTTTCGGCCATTTTGAAAAAAAAATTAATTTTTTTTATCAGATTTGGTAGAGAATTTTGGGACTTTTAATTAAAAAAAAAAAGAAATTTCATTTTTGTTAACGTGAACTATTTTACTTTTTGCATTTTGCCCAATTGTTAATTAACAAATGCATATTTTGAGCTAAAATTTGGACTGTATCATTTTGAAACCTAATATTTCATGTGATAAATTCAATTTTTTTTTAAGTTTTATAGAAACTTGTTTACAAGCATTATAATGTAAGCATTGTTAATTGAGCTAAAACGTGATTTTTTTTTATTTTTTCGTATAGCTTGGTTGCAAAATGCAATAACTTCCTTGTTTCTTAAAATTCGGTGGACTTTTTTTTTAAATATGTTATTTTTTCTCTGCAATACGATGAGAAACTTAGTTTTTTGTTAATAATGAGTATTTTTTATTTTCAAATTTATATGTACACATGTACCAACGATTGCTAACGTATGAATCTGTATAATTTTTTTTTACCATTTTTCTATATAAATATGAATACTTAGATTAAATTTATAATGTCTTCTAAATATAATACTCTAAGTGCTATTTAAAAAAATTAATTGTAAATATTGTAATATAAATACTTGTTAGAAAAAATTTTAAAGGCGAGGATTAATAATATGGTAAAAATATTTTATTATTATTATTATTATTATTATGGTAACGCACGCACTACGGCGACGAGACATCACGAGACAAAAAGTTTCGGATGTCGGTGACAAGAGGGTGACGTGACACAAACTGACTGTCTCTTTGACCACACATTCTTATGTAAGTGCGCTCACTTGGCAACTTTTTGTCACGTACTACTTGTGAATTTTTGGTGTGTTGAAAAGAACTAGGTTATTATTGTGAATGATGACTTGGACAATACAGCACGAAGACGTAGATAATGAAACACTGATTGAGGAAATAGAAAAAATCATCAAAACTCCTTATGGACATTCATTCTGCAGGTAAAATAGGTTTATACATTAGCAAACGTTGGTTGTATATAAATTTAAAAATATAAAATATTTATTATTATTATTATTAACAAAAAACTAAGTTAGTGATCGCATTGCGAGGGAAAAAATAACATAGTTAAAAAAAATCCTCTGTGTGTTAAAAAACAAATAAGTTATTGCATTTTGCAAGTAAGCTCTACGAAAAAATTTAAATAATAATAACAAAATATAAATAAAAAAATAACAAAAAACTAAGTTTGTCATCGTATTGCTAGGAAAAAAGTAACATCTTTAAAAAAAAGTCGTTTGAATTTTCAGAAACAAGGAAGTTATTGCATTTTGTAACTAAGCTTTATGAAAAAATAAAAAAAATCACTTTTTAGCTCAATTAACAATACTTATATTATAATGGTTGTAAATAAGTTTCTATAAAACTTAAAATTATTTTGAATTTGTCACATGAAATGAAATAGGTTTCAACCAAATTTTAGCTCAAAATATGCATTTGTTAATTAACTATTGGCCAAAATGCAAAAAGTTAAATATCTCGAGTTCACGTTAACAAAGGTGAACTTTCTTTTTTTAAATTAAAGGACCCAAAATTCTCTACCAGAACTGATTAAAAATTTAAAAAATATTTTTCAAAATGGCTGAAAAGATGCAATTGTTGTTTTTTGAGTTATAAAGAAATGTAAAAAAGTAACCAAAATAACATTAAAAAAAAAATGTTTAATTGCGTTCTAAATCTGGCGTCGAGATCTACATGTTATAAAATAATTTTTCAACTTGGACCACAAAATGACGGGCATTTAAAATTTTAGATCACAAATGCAATTTTTGCCAGTGGGTTCAATATTTTGACACCAACTCTTCAGGGAGTATATTTTCTGAAAGTTTGATGCAAGTTGGTCGAGTTGACGGTCTTGGACACTAAAATGAAAAAATTAATGTTTTTTCTCGTTTTCTCAGTTTTGTAGGTTATGTACGTATTTCAGAGACTTCGAACTAACAAGGATTTCTTGGCAATTTTATTACGAAGAGACTGGTTTTTAGTTTGCCTCGATCCGACTTATAGAATCGGAGTTATTCAATTTTAAGCTCGAAAAACGCGGTAAAAAAACCTTAATTGTTTATAAAAAAAAAGTAGCACAAAGTTTTCGAGGTCCAAAACTTAGGAATATACTCCCAATGGTACTCCAAACAGGATAAAATCATAATCTTGCTGTATACAGACTATACCTATCTCTTAAATTTTTCGGCTTTTTTTTACTGCACTAATAGTAATCTTGTGTATCTGCAATAGTAATATTCTAAGAATTAGCTAATTTTGTTTCATTGCACAATCAAGTGTGTATGTACACATTTACGTACCTACTTATTTCATATATTTATTGTACATTTTGTGTATTACTACAGCTGTGAATTTTGCAAATAAATATATTTTTGATTTTTTTTATGTGACACATGATGACTTAATACCATATTTTTTTTGCAGGAAATTATTTTGTATAATCATAAATTGAGTTTCAGGAACCGATTGATTATAGGGGTGTACAATGTGTACATTTTGAGCTGACAGTGTAAATATTAGGACATATTATGGCTATTGATAACCAAGTTAGTCCGTTCTGACGACATGAAGTGCATTGAGTAGATCAACAAGCAATTTAAAACTATACCTTTTTGAAAATAATCATCAAACATCTTCATCGACGAAAATGTGTTTTTTTTTTTAGTTTAGGAACTTTACTGCATTTTTAGCTATTTTATGAACCTAGTAGTAGGGATAGTTTTAATGAAGCTTCTATGAAATTTAGTTTGTGAAAATATTAGACCCTTATTTAGCTATTTGATTTAGTATTTACTGATAACATATTCTTACAGATAAGTCGGCTGAGCAAATAATAAGGAACATGCTAAGTACAGAACCAGAAAAGAAATTTCAATGCACCAAATGTTTTAAACGATACAAGCACGCGCATATTATGAGACGACACATGGAATTCGAGTGTGGGATGGAGCCCAAGTTCCAGTGCTCCATTTGTGGCCACAAGAGCAAGAGAAAGTACGAGATGACTGTACATATTAGAAAGAAGCACATGAAGATGTAATTTTGTCTTATTTAAAACGAGACATAACGATGCTTGATTTCATTCTACTTATACTATGCTATTCTTTTGTAAATTGAAACGTTTATCAGAAATGTATGATTTTCAAATTGTGTGTAAATTATTAACATATAATTCTGTAGTTATGTAGGAGTTTATGTTTTTATAAAATGTAAAAATATGTAGTGTGTTCACGGATTGTGTTACAATTAGATTAATAAATTGTAGAAGTTCAAGAATGAGTATATTTTGAAATTATTGTTTATCTACAGGGTGTTTCACATAGTGATGGCAAGCTAATATTTGGATTTTTTAAGTGGAGCACCCACCATTTTTTTGTATATTTACATTTGATTTAATTTTTTATCCAGGCATACAAATTTCTGGACTTACATTGCGGCGTTGCCACATTATTCAACTTTTTTTGATGATACATCACATTTGCAGCTGCCAAGAGAAAAATCTACACGAAACTTATTTTCATTTTGACCATCTCTTCGCGTTGAATGTCGAACCAAACTCAACAGGGTGTTCTCCATGAAGATTCAAAGTTTTGCATTTTCAAACTATAATACCTCAATTTTTTCAAACGGAACATCCTGTATGCCTTTACTTAAAATGTTTCAGCCATGAATTAGTTAGTGACTGACATTTCATAGTGACTACTTCCTTTTGACGGTTTTTTAAATATTCAAGTCGGAAAAAAGTAGTCACCATAAATCACAGGATACAGTTGATTGTTGAAACATTTTAGGTAAGTATATAAGGAAAATTCAAATTTGATGGTTTAACATTTGAATAATATAGAGAATACCCTGTATATTGGGTTGGACTTTGGGAGACGTGAAAGTTAATATATGGTCTTTACTAACATTCAAGACGAAATGGCGGTGAAACTTAATTTCTGCAGACTTTACCCTTGACGTCGCAAATTCATGTTTTATGGGAAAAAGTGGACCAACGTGGCAACGCCGTAATATAAATTCAAACATGATATATATCTGGATAGGGAATTAGTCAGATATAAATATATAATATAATATAGGGTGTTCTGTTTGGAAAATCCAAGCGTTAGTTTGCCACCACTATATGAAATCATGTAGTTTAAAAATAATTTGAAAATATTCCACTCATTATTTTCCACAATTTCTATTTGAGACAATTTTTCAGATTTCAAGCAGTTGGGGATGTAAAATGTTTGCAAACATATTGAAAGCTATAACGAGTAAAATAACTCAATTTGAGAATATTTTTGAATGGTATTAGAAAGAAATATTATTTAATAAACTCATAGTCAATTAAGAAATTTTCATCTTCTACTGCGTAATTATTCTTCTGTTCTTTTTCAGTCATGCACGTTTCTACAAACAGTTTTTAACCGCTGTATTCTCACCTCGTATACAGCAACAACATTTAGTCGATGTTATAAATATGTTTTACAATACTTTCTTCATGAACTATTTAAAAATTTATGAAACGTAGGTACTCTTTCAGGGACGATATAAAAACAAGAACACGAAAAATAATATATACTCGAGTGCCACCAACTAATTCATACCTCAGATCTTATTAGCAAACGCTCTGTATGCGTTCCTGGATTGGTATTACACGAATGGTTTACGTATATTTTTTTTAAATAAAATGTATTAAAAGAATTTCCTTGCTCCAACTGTTTTTCACCAAGACACGGACAAAATCTAATCTCTTTGCATCATTATTTTCTTCTAAAACATGTATAAAATTTGCTCTATATGGTTGAACTTCGTTAAAATTTACAAATAACCTACAAATTTGGCTTGCTGATATGGTCGATCTCAGCTCGCTTTGCTGATTTTTTTTTAAATGTTACGGAATCCAATTTATTTTCATTGTAGGTGTCATTTTTCTTTTAAATCTTAAACACAAAAAGAGTAAGTCTAACAGCAATGCATATTATTGGTGTATACGTACTAGATCATATTTTGTTTAATAAGGTAGTTAAAATCTGTCTACAAAAACCTAATTAAAAAATAATTTCGCGGTGGGAGGTCTAGATTTCATAATTGACTATGACTTTTAATTCATGATATATTTTTGCAATACCATTTTCCGTAGTTTCACAAATAAAACTACCTCACATTCCTGCAATATTTTTGCACCCACCCTACTTGTAATTTTCAAACTTTCCGTTTTTATAAAGAATTACTTTTCTTTGTATCTTACAAATCATATAGTTTTTTCTCTTTTGAACTCAATCCATGGACACACTACATAAATAAACTTAAAATATTAGTTTCTTGGTAGTAGGTTGTAGACAACTACGGATTAGCAATAGTCAAGGTCTTCTCAAGTACTCGGGTCGGCGAAAGTTTGCTGAATCAATCTAGTGAGTGGAAAATGCTTCCTTCTGTCTTCCCCCAGCTGAATTAATCACACAGTCTATTCACAAGCGTTGCCACTCCGGCTGGTAGTGCGGGAAGTTAGATTTCCCTTTTTTTTTTAGATAATCTTAGATGCCAAAATGTTCCCCATTGATTTAACTAACGAATAAATCACTAATTATTGAGCTCTCTGTTAAAAAGGTGGAAATGGAAATATATTTTGGTCCTCTAATGGCCAGAAGAACTGACTATTTTGGCATTTGTGGTATGGCTATTTTGTTGAGAAATTATTTTCAAGAAAAGTAATAAGTCGAGCATCTCCGTATTATATGTACACTTAAACTTGAGTTTATTGCCATATTAATAAAAATATATTTTACATAGAAGAGTATAATGTTAAAGAATACGGCTTTGTTTGCCCTTTCGAGCAAAGGACTCTGTGATATAACATAGTTGTTTTGGTTCCAAGGTAACAGGAAAAAATACTAATTTTGAAGAAAGTAGTCGGGACAATTTTATATACAGGCTGTCTATTATGTTAGAACCCTCGAGAATATCTCAAGACCAAAACAGCTATTTTATACCATCCATTCACTTTTGTGCGGATGAGCAAAAAAGCCATTTTTTAACATTGTACTTTCCCGTAGAACATTTTTGCCTCGTTGACTTTTTTTTATAAAATTGAAAGAAAGCGAGCTATTCAAAAGATAGGATTTACCGCTTCTAACAGAGGGGTGGCGATGTGATCACATGAGTTAGCGCTGAGAATGTTTATTTTTCGCCACCATTTTAATTTTCAGGTCAAATTCTAACATACTAAACCCATTTATGATGAGCATGTTCAGTAACTGCCTATTGTAAATATTACAGAGCCTGATTTATATACATGCAGGTTTTAGTATTTAATTAGTTTTTGCGAACACGAAAACATGGTGTTAAGCTATCATTTCGCAAACCAAGTTGGAATCATCATTTGCAAGTGGTTCCAACATGATCGACGGACGATATTTGTTTTGATCTACTTGACAGTCTCACATTCAAGATATCAGATGATAGGTTATTTATGCCAATAATCTATGCACCTGTGACAGGGTATTTTAGTTTTGGAGGTATTTTGTGACCAAATGACAAAATGGAAAATCGACGTCTGCTTGATTATTGACAAATCCGTAGTTATTCTTGTTCAGTTTATATAGTTTGTCTTTATTGTTTGTCTTCAGTTACAATTAACTTTTAGCGTGTAGTAACAAATTTTTCCAACTATGTTCTACATAAAATTATCCTTTAAGCATGTACTGTGCTATCTAGGTACTTGTAATTTGGAAAATTGTTTATAGATGTAAGGTATTTTTAATTAATATTTAAATTCATATTATTGACCGCTTATAGCTGTAATAGTTAATGTTAATAACTTTCTGTAGTACTGTATGTTAAATTGTAACGCTTGTTGTGAAATAAATAAAGCATTTAAAAGCATTGTATTTTTAACCGGTTTCAAAATAGTCAATCATACAAAAGTGCTCTGTAAATTATGAGCTTTAATTAAAAAAAAAAATACATAAAATTTCATACTATTTATGCTATTCATAAATATAGTCCATGAAAAAATTGCAAAAAAGAGGTAAATTTGAAAAGTGTTGTGACCAGAACAACACCTTGATATCCCCCCGTTTTCGTCAACACAATGGTGATATTTTTAGGCCTCCGACCTCTTAGAAACTACCCCAAAGCGAGAGGAACCACCGCTTTCTCGCGTTTTTCCATTCTAGGCATGCGAGGGATAGACGAATCGGATTTTTCGGGTAGGCCGTATGGACTTCGACCATCCAACATATTATCAACCCCCGGGGTTGAAACTACCGTGATTCTAAAATCCCCCAAAAATTTCAAAATTAATAAAAATTTGTTTCTATTAGTTTTCAAGGATGTTCAACACGATAGCAACATGCATTAATCACCTACCTCCAACGACCCCCAAATCCCCGAAACAACCCCCTTTTTACATTTCTGGCTACTGGACATGTGGGAAATCGTGTCAAAACCCTCGATCCAGCGATTCCCCACATCGTACATGTAGCATTACATTACATAAATTGTAAGTTCAGGGGCTATCTGTTGTTGTTCTGAGTTCCAGAATAATCAATTGAAGAGAATAACATGTTTGATTCTTTTTTTTGTGAAATACACGTAAGTAAATAGCAACACTGTTTCGTTGCAAACTTTTCATTTTATGCAGTACTCGCCAACGAATACTTTTTTAAATGTATCAAAAAAACTTCTGAAATAGATATTGTGTTTTATTTATATTATCTTAAAAAAAACCATATCATTTAAAAAAAATCTTTTATCGTATTTTGTGCGAGGAAAAAATGTTTTTTGAAAACTATAATGTGCTTAAAATGAATTATTATTTGTTTGCTTATAATTGTATTGAAACATATTCTTTATAGGATTTTGCAAGCAGCAGAAAAAATAACTATCTATAACTAAAAGAAATACTTTGTGTAAAAATATTAATGAAATCTTTGCATTCTTTCGATGACCTGAATTCTGTTTATGCTAGCAGATTAAAATCCTAAAATGAATTTGTCTAATTTCTTATTTGACAGTTCTCTTTCTAACACTGGCAACCACACAGTCCCCTACAGCCATGCAGATTAAACTAGTATCTACATAACCCCCTACGATCATGAAGATTCAGTTAAAAATAAGAACAAAGGCCTAAAATGAATTTATTTATCTACCTTGTCTTAAAAAAATTTCATTCTAATGGATTACATTTTCATGAAATCTTTCATTCTGTTTCTTGGAAATGCTTAGCCTTTGAAACGTTTTTCGCCCTTATTCTGGAGCTCATCAGAAAGACATAAAGCCACTCAAAAAGATGTTTCATGCGAAACTGAATCTTCGTGATCGTAGGGGGTTATGTAGATACTAGTTTAATCTGCATGGCCGTAGGGGATTGTGTGGATGCTAGTGCTCTAAAGAGAATTGTCAAATAAGACATTAGACAAATTCATTTTAGGATTTTAATCTGCTAGCATAACCAGAATTCAGGTTATCGAAAGAATGCAAAGATTTCATTAATATTTTTACACAAAGTATTTCTTTCAGTTATAGATAGTTATTTTTTCTGCTGTTTGCAAAATCCTATAAAGAATATGTTTCAACTATAATGTATTACGATAGTGAGACAACACACATTTCGGTTGTATATAACATAAAAATAGAGGCCCTAATACTGAAACCTGTGGGACTTCTGTTAATAGAAAATCAGAGTCGCCTACTCAAACTACTTGTGGCCGGTTGTGTAAATAGATTGTTAGCCATGATTTAATAGAAACCGTACAATTTTGCCTTGAAACACGTTAAGTTATTTTATCGTATGCTTTGGAATCGTCTTACAAGACCAAAGCAGCGGTCATTCTCTATCCCTAGTAGTGGAGATCAGGAGTTAGAGGGACATATAAATATCCGCTATTGGACCAATCTAATTTCCCCCCGGCCATTTTCGAGATTGCTTAAACTGATTCCGGCTACCCCCACCTCCCATGTTAATTCCAGAGGGGGATGACCCCATCACCCCTACTCCTCGATTCAACCCCTATAAAGCATGGATTTTTTTAATATTTACAATTTTTAAAAAGGTTATTTGTTGGAGGAAAGATGAAGGCTAATACTATAGCACCTCCAGGGGGTGGATTGTAATTTTTTTTTTTGAAAAAATATTCAACATTTCAGAGACGGGGGGGGGGGATTGATGGAGGGAATATGAAAGGCGACCAGGGTTGTAACAACACTCGGAGTGGAAATCCACCCCCTGGAAGAGTTGTAACCAGTCCTGGTTGTAACACTTTTCACCTTCATCTTCCCTCCAACAAGACCCCTTTTAAAAATGTTAAATCTGTTTTACAAAGAAAAAATCCACCACCTGGAGGGGGTTATAACCCTGGTCACCTTCATCTTCCCTGCAGCAACCCCCCTTTTTAAAAATTGCAAATATTTTTTACAAAAAAGTATTATTCTACGCAAAAATTTATATGTAAGATGTATTTTTTAATACAGTATCTGATCATTTTAATATTTCTGTTATTCGTATCTTATGCATTTGATAGAAAGCAGGAAATAGCAGTACGTACGTTTCCTAGTAATTCCATCCTACAACTATCCTCAACGCATTATTGATCCTAGACGAGTACAAGTTAAGTCATTACCAAAAATAAAAATTTACTGTGAGAATTACGTTTGGCTTATATTTTTAAGGTTGGAAGAACAGTTACAAAAAAAAACTTGCTTTTGGCAAGTCATTACAAAGTGTAAACCTGAAATCTAAACACAAATAAAGTTTAAATGTAAAAATAAAAAACAAAAACAAGTACAACTGAATATTCACAACATAAAAATATAGTTACGTTAATTGCTGATGTAAAAGATTGTATGAATACAACATCAATGAATAGTGGGATATAATTACACGTTACATATTACAATTAGAATAATCGCGTACAGAGCAAATAAATTACAGAACTAATGATGCCACGTATACAGCATGAAATGTTTGCTTTACAGTGCTTCTCAAAATGTGGGATAGAGTATACTGACGAGGGCAATAGGATAGAAAGAAAAAGAAAAGAAATTTAAAGATTCCATAATTGAACTCATAGAACAGGTATAAGTATTAAAAAACAATATTAAAAATTTCGTCTTCTGAATAAAAGCAATAATTTAAGAAATGTCTTTTCATCTTAAATTTAAAGCCATTAAAATTGAGAGATTTTATGTTATCAGGAATATGATTGTATAATTGGAGATTTAATGTGTTTTTTCTTCATTTTGTTAATCTAAGACGAGTCTGTCTGAGTTGTGAGGCAGACTTTGTTTCGTAATTGTGAAAATTCGAATTAGTCGGGAATGCATCTTTATTTTTATGTATTTCTACTAATGTACTGTACATATGCAAAGAAGGAACTGGCATTATACCTAATTTTTTGAAAATTGGTTGACAGTGGTCTCGCCAGCCAGCATTATCAATTAATCGCACAGCTTTTTTTGCAATTGAAAAATTTTTATTGACTGCGATGAGCCACCCCATAGGATAATTGCATAATTAATGTGAGAATGGAACATGGTGAAATAGCAATTTCTTAAAGTACTAGAACAAAGAAAAGTTTTTAGCCTACGTAAAAGAAAAATTGTACTTGATGATTTATTGGATAAATCCTCTATGTGGTTGGACCAGCTTAGAGTGTCATTTAAAATGACTCCCAGAATTTGTACACTGTTATTATTAACGACTGCGTTATTAGTGGAAAATACAATCTTTTGAGTTTTATCCTCATTTAGCTTAAGTTTATTTGCAGAAAACCAATCACTGGCACGTTGTACTGATTTATGGCTATCGGAATTTAAATTACCAAGGTCAAAAGTAAAATCCAATATGGAGGTATCTTCGGCATAGGCAATACATTTTGTAGGCGACATAAAATGGAAAAAATCGTTCAAGTATATAATGAACAATACGGGCCCCGGCACAGAGCCTTGAGGCACTCCGTGTTTAATTTCAGCAAATTCAGAGATAGTGTTGTTAACCGATACGCATTGTTTCCTGTTGTTAAGATAGGAATGAAATAGCTTCATTGGTAGACCCCTGATGCCATAATGGTTGAGCTTTTCCACAAGAATCTCATGAGAGACACAGTCAAAGGCCCTGGAGAGATCGCATATGCTAATCGCCGCGTGCTTACCAACCTCAAGGCCCTCGACTGTGTCGCTCACAATCTTCAAGATGGCCTTAGTGGTGCAACGTTTATTTCTATAGCCATACTGACAACAGTTTAAACGTAATTTAGAAGTATTGTGATATCTTATATATATGTGGCGCATCGACGAATTCAATATTCCATGATACATTGGCAATATTAAGTTCGAATCTTATAATTGAAACAGGTGTGTTTCCATTAATTTTGATCATGCTAGAACATACTTTGTATGAGAATAAATTGTTCTGTGTATTAAGTAATATATTATATTTATGATTTATCATGTTCTAGAAAAATAGAGCGTGCCCCACTCTCCCATCTAAGGCTTTGCAGTTCTTTATATACATTAAATATATATAGTCAGTCACCTATACTCTGTATTTGACAATTTTAGGTGCATCTTTCGGATCCTTAGTATTAATGACAACGTAAAAGGTGAACAATATAAAAACAATTGAAATAACAGTTTTTTCTCAACCCTATTATGAGCATGAAAACATTTCAATTCGATAAAAATTAACAATAAAATTAAAGCGTGCCCATTTTATCTAAAATTGGAGGATACTATGTCGTAAATTAACGTGTTATTATTATTATTATCAGGCTTGGATCTCGACGTCAAATGGTGAGTTATGTTTTATCCAGTCAGCCGGTTTATCAATGTGAGGATATCCTATGGTTAAAGTTGTCCTATGGTTAAAGCCTAGCCTATGTCTACTTTAACATCGCATTGATAAACCGGCCTTTAAACAGGCAAAATGTCTATATGTTACTTCCCTTCCTTTACTAACCATCTTTCTTTTCAGATTCATACTACAAGTGCGATACTTGCAACAGAAGTTACGCTCATAAAGCAACGTACTACAACCATATAAAATACACTTGTGGAAATCCACCCATCTACACTTGTCCATATTGCACTCTGAATACAAAATATGCCCATGCTCTGCAGAAACATGTTTTGTTAAAACATGGGGTTAGTATTTCGCGAGATGATATAAAACGAAATGGAAAAATAACCTTGAAGGACGGCTTGGAACAATAAAATAGATAATAAAAATGGAACAGATAATTCGAGTACAATTTAAGTGTGTTTTTAAAGTAAATAAAATATGCATTATGAGGTTTGTATTAGAAAATCGTTTTTTTAACAATTATGTGCTTTAAATTGACCCCTAATAATTATAACTCTTTGACTCTAAAAGTACAATATTTTATTTCTACACAGACTTCATTGAGAAAAACACTCCTTGCATATTTTGCAGAAAGCTTTCATACGCTCCCTCTAATATTAATATGAGAGACAATTTCTTTATGTATACTGTTGATCTAAATTATGACCACTAAAGTCAATCGATGACATCATTCTGAAATTATTTTAATACATTTTTAAGGAAAACAAACATTGAGAGGCCTGATACTTACGGCTGCCCCTCTTTAAGTCTTGAACATATATCTCTAGCCCTACCTAGAGAATCCTTCCTTAATTTCAAAGGAAACCAATGTTTTGTTTCAGATGTGGTTTGCCATACAATGAAGTATTCTGTAGGTAGGTCTAGAATGTATGCTCAAGATTCACAGAGGGTTCATGGACGTAATTGGAAAACCGTGTTCACCTCTAAAATGGACGATCTTTAACCACAGCTATGGATAAGCTTATGTAGTTGGCTACATATATTTAATGCACATAAAAATACTACGCTACTTACGTAGGGGAGAGCAAAGTATTTTCTGGTATGATTAAAGTAAGAAATTAAGCTAGTTATATCGCGAGCGGTGCGACATCTGTTAGCGAATCGATAAACTTGAGATGCGGGAGACAGAGAGAGAGAGAGAAAGTTGAAAAAAATTTGGCAATGCCACCATCTGATCGACTCGTCACTAATGTCGATATATTTTTACCTCTTTTAGTAAATTAATGGAAAAATATATTATTATACATACAATAAATAAAATCGGAATGAAAGTTTGTAAATCTTCTACTTTCTTATATGATACTGCATTTAAAATAAACGCAAAGTATTTTCAAATATCCGCGCCAAGTATTAGAAACGGCGCGACGTTGCCACGTCTACTACTAATATCCTCCATTCAATAATTTCAATAATTTTCGGGTAGCTGCCATTACGTTATGTTACGGTGAATCATCTCTATATTTATACTTGTGCTTCGTCAGGAATTGATATAAGTTTGTCTCGTTTTTGAGATCATTCTTAAATAAGGATCAGTCATAAGAAGTTTCCCTCTTACGACTGATCAAGTTTCCCTCTTACGACTGATCCTACTAGTGTCACGACATCAATTTATTTCTCAAGGCATCCGTAAGCGCAATGTTAAATGTCGATAAAAACTGCGAATTTTGAGCGAATTAATTTCAATTTGCCTCGTTTTTGAGATCATTCTCGAATAAGGATCAGTTGTAAGAGGGAAAATAGTGTCACGGCATCAATTTATTTCGCATGGCATCCATAAGTGCAATGTTAAATGTCGATAAAAATGCGAACTTTGAGCGAATGAATCTCGGAAACGGAATGGTGAATGTAGTTCAAATTTTATCAGAATATTTATTGATATGTGAATTAAATTTGCGGCATCTTGAATAACGTGAATTGCAATATAACTACCTTAAGGGAAACGCAGCTGTTTCAATTACAATTTATAATATATATTTTATAGTTATATCGATATAGTCACCCAACTTCCTCCTACCGAAAATATTTTACGACGTAACGGCTTACAGCAGATATGTAAACCCTACCCACAATAATACATTTAAATTTCTACTGTTATTGTGCAAAAAAAAATTAAGTACGGTTCTGTGGGATATCACTTTTCCATGCACTTATGCCAACAAGACATATTTATGACCTGTTTTATGGCCTTTTTTATGTGCGTTAAATATGTGTAGTCAAGTATATCTCCCTTATAGTTAGTGCAAGAATATTACAATTTCTTCTTGAGGAGGTAGCATTTCTTGACGTAGTATTCCCAGCATGCCTAATTTATGAAGTGGGTAATAAACTAATATTCAAAGAGTTTAACAAATAGAGGAGACAAGCTTCATAAGCGTAATGTATAAGCAGCGGGAGGCTGTAGGCTTCTCATCCCTCTCGCACGGTTCGTTCTCTCTTTGTCGCATAGTATATGAGGGGTGGTGACGATTGACGACAATTGACGTTATTTGTTGGAAATCAAAGAGCGCCGGGTAAGGCTGTGTTGCTTTGTAAAACAGTGGAAAGAGAGGGTACGAGGTGTGCCGGGTGTGTGACAAGGACGAAGAGCCTACCGTCTCCAAGGCAATCAAACCGCGACTCCCGGCAAATCGCCAGCTTGTCTTCTCTATTTATTAAACTCTTTGCTAATATTTACTACTACTAGTACTAGTAATATACTAATACTGAGCTGATAGTAGGCCAATATTATAATCACAGACAACATATATTTTCCCGATAGGTCATTGTTTAAAACCCGATAAACATGTGAATTTAAAGCCATTTTTTCGGTTTTCGCTTATATTTTTTCTCCTTTTTATTCGCAAAGTCTTGACAGTGTCCATGCAATATACTAATATACGATTCAAATGTATTGACCCCTCACTTTAACCGCGAATAGGAGCAGAAAAAATTGAAAAAATTATGTGTTCATTATGAGTCTATTCTAAGACAAACATTGAAATTTGAATAATGTACATTGAACACTTTTGAAGTTCTGCTAAATATTATTGAAAAATATCCTACTTTTTAAGGAAATTTTGACCATAAATCCATTATATCTTGAAAAATATGCCCACTACGTAAATAATATTTTAGATACCGATACAGCACTGCATTTTTTGTAGGACGAATTTTTTTTCTTAATCTTTTATTCTGAAATTTTGCAGCTATTCTCAAAAACGTGACGTCATGTTTATTCATTATTTATCAATGTATTTAAAAAATGTTTATTAAAATAGTTAATTATGTAGAATGTAAGCATTTTCAATAAAAATAATTGGTATATATCAAACATTAATTTAATTATCAAACGTAGTAGATAATATTAGTGCAAACTTGGAATGATATTATTCTTTACGCTTGATAACTAAATTAATATTTGATATATACTAATTCTTTTTACCTGAAAATGCTTACATTTTATATAATTCATTATTTTATCAAAAATGTTTGAAATACTTTGATAAATAACCGAATAAACATGACGTCACCTTTTTGAGAATAACTGCAAAATTTTAGAATAAAAAATTCTGAAATAATTTCCCCCTACAAAAAATGCCATGCTTTATCGATGTCTAAAATATTATTTACATAGTATGCATATTTTCCAAGATATAATGGATTAAAAACTGGTATGGTCAAAATTTCCTTAAAAAGTAGGACATTCTTCAATATAACTTAGCAGAACTTCAAAAGTGTACAATGTACATTATTCAAATTTCAGCGATAGATTTAGAATAAACTCATAATAAATATATAATTTTTTCAATTTTTTCCGCTCCTCCGTTTCTGAGATATTTGCGGTTAAAGTGAAGGGTCAATACATTTGAATTGTATATTAGTTGGGCTCCCTTTCTCGCATGGCATATCTGACAGCATCACACCATGTGCCGGCTGCTTGTTAAACTCATGGCTTTATCTAAACTCTGACCTATTATATCCTTGATAACATCAGTCTAACCGTTTGGGGGGCTGTTTGCCTTTCTGGTCATTATAATAATTTATAACTAATCTAATCTAATTTTAAGTAAATCAAATATAATATACTATAGAATAGAATACAGGTAAGGAGTACGATTAAATTAAGTTATTATTGGATCAGCACATAAGGATTTTTCATTTAAGAAATTATAATTATGGTTTTTATTAAGAACCCATTTCGGGTTTTGTTTTGTTGTGTATTTTTTTAAATAAAATCTAATTTTAGGGGAACAATATCCACATGGCAGCGGTGGGAAGAGAATGAGACAGGATGATGACGGTGGAATAATAAATACCATTTTTGGTCATTCTAAAAGGAAGAGATCATTTCAAAATATAAAGAATGTTGACCCAGTAGAAGTATCTACAGGTAATTTATTTTGTATGCCTTTAATATATGATAGTTTTATGTGCATTAAGAAAAAACATTTAGAATTTTTATAAGAAAATATATTACTTATAGCCATGATCTTTTTTTTTAATTAAAAGAGAAAAAAATCCATGTGCAAAAAAAAAAATTTAAACAACTTTTTTTCGTGCAAATACGCGACTTGAAAAAAATGAAAAATCGTTTTTCGGATGCTACACCCGAAGAACGATTTTGCATTTTTGCGCAGTTTTTTTCAAAAATCAAAAACCGTTTCATCTACAGAAGTTAACGGAATTATACATACAATGAGCAAAGACCCAATTTGTCGAGTTTTTGGGCGAACTTACGTAACATCGAAGATTTGTACCATCTCCCTCTCTCCCTCCCTCTCTAATTCTCCCACCTTGACCAGAATTGCACTTTCCCTACATCCATCAAAAATTTTAGTTCTCTATCATCCTTCTTTCCTGAAGAAATCATCGGTTTAACACTTGAAACCACCGGCAAAAGAAATTTTTACGCGAATTCTTTAATGCCCATAACTCGAGATCTAATTAATATTTTTGCACAAATAGTCCAATAATTATAAAGATTTTCATAATAAAAAATGTTATCTGACACTTTTCTTCAGTACCTGTTAGTGGAGGGATTATGCATCACAAAACCACAAAAATCAGTTCTGGGGGTGCCGCGAAACCCCCCAAAAAACCAGTGAAAGAAGCCTTATATTACTGATAACTCGTTAACCGTTGAAGATATAAAAAAATTGCTCACCATAAAAAAAAGCTGGATTAACTTCCTAAAAAAGTCCTGTTGTAATTTTCTTCTATATATATGCCATGATTTTCGAGAAAATCGATATCGAAAAAAATTTAAGCATTTGTATTTTTAATACATACGAATTTTCGTTTATTGAAATTTTTTGCGTGCGGCCTATATAAAATGTTGGATGGCTCGAGAACCAAACAAGCTAGGAAGAAAAACCAAAATGGGTTTTAAAAGGGATATAAAATACTCTCTTGTGTTTCCATTTTTGATGGCTATTGATATCAATTAGTATATAAAAGTAACAGTATAATATAGTTACCTCTTGATTTTTTGCGCTTTTAACTATTCACAGGCCCATAAAAAATAACTGACTTTAATATAAGTTATAAATGCATAGTCTTTTAGTTCAAGGTAGTACTTCAATGCAGAAAAAGTTAGTAATAAAAATGTTCAAATTTACAAATTTACCAGCATGTTAAAGTTAGCCAAATTTTGGCCAATTTTTCATTGTTTCCTAAAAATAAAAAAAGGGACCCAAACATCTTGAAAACTGTTGCGATCTAAAAGTGAAGATCGCACACACTTTAAAGATTAAAAGGTCCTAGGTTTTACAAATCCTATTTTGGTGAGTGTGAGAGGATAAATAAATAGAAAATAATGCTGTAAGGTAAAAATATTTATTACAACGATTAATTTTACATGGACAAATTTGAGAACTATTAAGTATTAACAAAAAAAATATGTACAATAGCACACTAGTAAGAAAAATATTTATAATAGAGAAAAAAATTTAAACTACAATATATTTTAACAACTGGGATGAACTATGCCCCGGGCGGGTGCATTCACCAGTCCCTACAAACAAAAAAATAGCTCTAGGACACAAATGTAATCTACACCCTACAGTATCTCTCTGAAGGAGTCACTATATCAAAATAAAGGAACGATAAGCAAAATGTTAACTACTAAATGATTAAATATAAAATATAAAAAGATTACTGAAAACTACAGGATGAGCACACTAATTTAAAATTGTACAAAAATAACTTATCTTTTTCTTAACCCACGTGAAGAATCGTAGATATCAGGTGCTCGGGATCTGGGGTCTGGTGTTATGCCAGAACGTCCTCCAGGAAAACACAGCTCGGTATACTTCGCTTCAGAAAAACTTGTACCAGAGTTAAAATTATGTGGGGTTGCCCACGTGGCTATCAAACCATACGAAAAATCTAGGGAACTATTACTTTCGTTGCCCAAAAATAAATCCTCTCCAAATCTGTCCAGATTATCTGGACGTTAAATACTTGTTGAAATATCTCCGATTTAAGAATCGATAAATTGAGAATGTAAAATTATCAAATAACTGGTGAAATTATAGTCTTAAACTCCGATACCAAAATCGATTTGCCTCAACGTGGCCTTTGACTTCATTACACTGAAAACAAGTGTCTAATGAATTTTCGGAATAGAAAAAGGAAGATTCACTCCGTCCTGTGTTATTTATAACTTCGGTTAATATGAAAAAAACTAATTCTTGTGCGCACTTTACACTAATTCAACATTTTTGGTAGGAGGTTTGATTCACGTTGTCAACCCTTAAGTTTTCTTACTGAGATCTTTATTATCGGCATTCGGACTTTGCGAAAACTGACATATGGAGTAAACATTTGTACTTTTCGGATTAATGCTGGATTCGATGCATTTTAATGTGTTTAGCACTATAAAGGAGAATCACTCATTTATTACAATGATTAACATGAAATTCTATTTTATGTTACCAGGTTCGCCATCTATTGCCTGATATGTTAACCACAAGCTGATTAGTACCG